>CAUJNA010000357.1:82081-84581 GCA_963377175.1 Effrenium voratum | reverse complement strand
GCAAACAATCAAACAGACAAACAAACAAACAAACAAACAAACCAGCAAACAAACAGACAGACAGACAAACAACCACGCAAACAAACAAACAAACACACAAACCAACCAGCCCGCAAACACAACCAACCAACCAACCAAACAAACAATCAATCCAACCAACAAACAAACAAATAAAGAAAGAAACAAACAACCCCCCACACACACACACATGCAAACAAATAGGCAAGCGCACACACACACACGCCACACACACACACAAAAGCACGCACACACAACAGCACGCACACACAAAAGCAAGACAAGCAAGCAAGCACGCAAGGAAGGAAAGAAGGATGGACAGAAAGAAGGCAGGAAGGAAGCAGGGACGCAAGGAAGCACGCGAGCAGGCACACGCACGCACGTGCGCAAGAAAGCATAAACCAGAAGACTGGGACAGACACAGGCAGGCAGGCAGGCAGGCAGGCAGGCAGGCATAAATAAATAAATACATAAAGAAAGAACGAAAGAAAGAAAGAAAGAAAGGAAGGAAGGAAGGAAGGAAGGAAGAAAGAAGAAAGAAAGAAACAATGAAAGACAGAACGAACGAAAGAAAGAAATAAGCAACGAAAAACAGAATGAAAGAAAGGAAGAAAGAAAGAAAGAAATAAAGCAAGAAAGCCTCAAAGCAAGACAGCAATAAAGAAAGAAAGAAAGAAAGAAAGAAAGAAAGAAAGAAAGAAAGAAAGAAATAAAGCAAGAAAGCAAGAAAGCAAGAAAGAAAGAAAAGAAAGAAATAAAGCAAGAAAGCAAGAAAGCAAGAAAGAAAGAAAAGAAAGAAAGAAAGAAAGCAAGAAAGCAAGAAAGAAAGAAAGGCATGAAGGAAGAAAGAAAGGAAGGAAGGAAGGAAGAAAGAAAGAAAGGAAGGAAGGAAGAAAGAAAGGAAGAAAGAAAGGAAGGAAGAAAGGAAGGAAGAAATAAAGAAATAAAGAAATAAAGCAAGAACAAAAGAAAGAAAGAAAGCAAGAAAAGGAAAGAAAGAAAGAAAGAAAGAAAGAAAGAAAGAAAGAAAGAAAGGCATGAAGGAGGACAGGAAGAAAGGAAGACAGAAAGAAAGAAAGAAAGGAAGGAAGAAAGAAAACGGAAAGAAACAATGAAAGACAGAACGGACGAAAGAAATACATAAACAATGAAAAACAGAATGAACGAAAGAAAAAAAGACAGAAAGAAAGAAAGAAGGAAAGAAAGAAAGAAAGAAAGAAAGAAAGAAAGAAAGAAAGGAAGAAGGAAAGAAAGAAAGAAATAAAGAAAGAAAGGCATGAAGGAAGAAAGAAAGAATGAAAAGAAAGAGAGAAAGAAAGAAAGAAAGGAAGAAAGGAAGAAAGAACAAAAGAAAGAAAGAAAGCAAGAAAAGGAAAGAAAGAAAGAAAGAAAGAAAGAAAGGCATGAAGCAAGACAGGAAGAAAGGAAGACAGAAAGAAAGAAAGAAAGGAAGGAAGAAAGAAAACGGAAAGAAACAATGAAAGACAGAACGAACGAAAGAAATACATAAACAATGAAAAACAGAATGAACGAAAGAAAAAAAGACAGAAAGAAAGAAAGAAGGAAGGAAGGAAAGAAAGAAAGAAAGAAAGAAAGAAAGAAAGAAAGAAAGAAAGAAGGAAATAACGAAAGAAAGAAAGAAAGAAAGAAAGCAAGAAAGCAAGCAAGAAAGAAAGAATGAAAAGAAAGAGAGAAAGAAAGAAAGAAAGGAAGAAAGGAAGAAGGAAAGAAAGAAAGAAAGAAAGAAAGAAAGAAAGAAAGAAAGAAAGGCATGAAGGAAGAAAGAAAGGAAGGAAGGAAGAAAGAAAGAAAGGAAGGAAGGAAGAAAGAAAGGAAGAAAGAAAGGAAGGAAGAAAGGAAGGAATAAAGAAAGAAATAAAGAAATAAAGAAGGAACAAAAGAAAGAAAGAAAGAAATCAAGAAAAGGAAAGAAATAAAGAAGGAACAAAAGAAAGAAAGAAAGAAATCAAGAAAAGGAAAGAAAGAAAGAAAGAAAGAAAGAAAGAAATAAAGAAAGAAAGGCATGAAGGAAGACAGGAAGAAAGCAAGAAAGCAAGAAAGAAAGAAAGAAAGAAAGGAAAGAAAGAAAGAAAGAAAGAAAGGAAGAAAGGAAAAAAGGACGCAAATAAAGACGCACACGCACGCGAACACGTCCACACGCTCGCACGCGCACACGCTCAATCCGTAAACACACCGGCGCACACCCGCACACACCCGAAAACAAACATAAACAAATTCACAGCCGCGCAAACGCCTGTGGCAGGTACGACGAGCCTGACCCGTGAGAGATAGCGGGAGCTGCTCCGAGTAGGCCATCGCTGCGATCTCCTGATGCACCAGCCTTTTTCGGTATAACATAAGGGCCGCAGGAATTTGCTTCTTTGATTTTGCAGTGCCCCGCAAACCCATTCCAAATGTCTAGGCTCAAGTAGCTAAAACACATCCTGGCTTGGTCTTCACAACTAAACACGAGAGTCAGACG
>CAUJNA010000357.1:54581-74581 GCA_963377175.1 Effrenium voratum | reverse complement strand
TCGAAAAAAACAGTCCCTAAGTTTGATCGTCGGAGGTCGCGGCGCATGAGTAGCGCAACTTCAACAGCAGCACACGCATAGACAGACGGCAGTTTAGATCTCTTGCTTTCTCGGCTTCGAAGTGAGTAACTCCACAATAACAACCGGCTAGTATGAAGTCATAGTAAATCTCTCCTTTGTGGATGTACAAGCTTGAGGGCCGCGTCGCCGGAAACAGCTTTCGTACTTGGCACCATTCCATTGGTAATGTTTTCTTTGGCTCCAGCACACCAGTTTCACAGTTTCCTAGACTGTGTCTCTTTTTGAGGGTACCCTTCCAGGGGTTGGCTCAAAAGGAAGCCAAACGGACACCCTTCCATTTTGGGACGTCCCCTAGACAAAGACATGCCCAGATCTTTTTGGGAGCCCAGTTGGAATGTAGACCAGAGCCGGAAACTCCAGCGCGTCAGTTGCAACTGCAATAGTTCCGCTTCTCTGCTTTCGGCAGGTGTTTTCTTTCTACAAGCACCGTGTTCCTCCCAAGGCATCAACTGCAATTGATGGTTTCCATGTTTACTGACAACCTACATTATGAGCTGGGTCCCTGTCCATTGGATTGGTGGTCGCCTTGTTGCAGAATGACAGGGTTTATTGAGGGCTCGACGTTGGGCCTTTTCGTCATGGCACCGGCGAGCCCTTGAATGTCTCAAACAAAATAGTTGAACTCCCTAAAAGGTATCCCTTCAAACATCTCCCCAAAACTGGGCACCTCACTCGACACCCTTTGGTTTTGTCGAAGCCTCAGGGATCACAGAGCGATGCAGCCTGGCCTTGAACGCGCACTTGTACAGCAGCAAATGTGTGGCTTGTTCCAGTTTTCAGCCCAGGCAAGCAATCTTCACCCCTCCCATCCACCACCATGGGACTCTGTCTGGTCCTTTCGGGCGCCCAGGCCGATGTGGCGATGGGCATTGGATATTGGATGGAGGCCTCTCGGACGCCCTGGGAAGGGGCGGCGCTTTTTTTTTTGCTTTTTCCAGACAAAGACAAAGGGCAGGCCCACTTTGGCTGGTTTGAGATAGCGGCCTTGAGCACTTCACATGATCTGCTGGAGCTCGGGATGGTCAAACCCTGAGCTTTATATTAATTACTCACAGAACTAGGCAGAAACCGTTTGGGATCAATCCCCACCCCCCCTCTTCAGGACAACTCTTTTTAGCCACCCCTTGCTCTGAACTCCAATGACCAAGCCAGGGACCAATTCTTGTCCTACGCTTCTGAGAGGGCCCCATGTTGGAACAACATGCTGCGGCGTCAAGACAAGACTCCCCCCGCCCTACGCGCGCAGACGACGAACCAATGCAAAGTCGTGGAAAAGCCCTTTGTCGTCCCCAACGGCTTGCCGGTGCCCAAGCTGGTCGATGAGCCGATGATGTTTCACTCTGTGAAAGGAGATTCAAGACTCCCCTTAGCGAATTCCCGTATAGGGGGTATGGATTGAGATTGGGAGCCGATCTTTTCAAGGGGTCCCCTCAAGTGCACGGATGTCTGCGAAATCGCGGGAGGCTATAGGGGGATATCCCACAAGCCAGGCAGAAGGCCGTAAGCCTTTGGATCTCCTGACCAACTGTTCAATTCCCAGCGAGTCCGAGTTGGTGTTTGCCGAGGGATGACTTTCAGGGCTATGTGATTCTCTACGCCTACTGCAGCGAGGACGGCCGGCGTCCTGATGACTTTGATGTGGTCCAGTGCCCCACACCTATCTTGTTCTGTTAGAGCCTCTTGCTCCTATTGGATCTTCGACTTTTGCCAGAGTCGCCGGTGCCCAAGAGTGGTGGTTTTCTGGCACCTTTTTGGATTTTGTTTCACAATTGAGGGTTCACTTTGGGGAAGAATCGATCACACGTTGCTTGGGGGGCCTGTAGGCTAAGTGATTTGCCGTAGCCCTTGTGTCCTTCTGCCAAGCGGCTTTCCTTCCTCACATTCTTGTATCTCTAGGACTTTGAAGAGCTTTTTTCAGACGATCGCTTGTGTGCACAAAACGTCTGGACCTTCCCTGACTCCCTGAGTTCATGGACTTTAAACTTTGCTGAAGACAAGATTGGTTGTACACAAACAGTTTGGACTTTGTTTGATGCATCGACTCGATCGGAAGTGAGTTTCTGACCAATCCAGTCAGCGCTCCATTCACCGGCCAGAGCTGTCGCGAGGAGGGTGTGAAGTCCATCCTGGAGGGTCAGCTGCCGCCCATGCTTCCGGCCACCACCAAGGAGCGACAAGAGACACCCGAAAGGAAAACAAAACAGACTTGGAGAAGTAAAGAAACACACAAGGAATAAATACACGAATAATCATAGAGAAATAACCATATGTATATATATATAGTCACTAAATGCGACGTCAAACAACAAATGAATGAACGATTCTGAATGAATTAATGCATGAGTTGAATGACACATGACGGAGTCACGGAATGAAGGAATGAAGGAATGAAGGAATGAAGGAATGAATGAATTAACGAATGAACGAATGAACGAATGAACGAACGAACGAATGGATGAATGAATGAATTGATTAGCGAACAAATGAAATGAAAGAAAGAGACAATGACCAGATGAAGGAATGAATGCATGCATGCAGGCCTGCATGGATGGATGGACAAATGAAGGAATAATTGAAAGAAGGAAGGAACGAACGGCCGAGTGAAAGACGAAGATGAATGAATAAGTTAATAATCAACCTAATAGATACAGACATTCAAAACTACGTAATGAATAAAGGAGTAACAACTATATACGTATAAGCACATGAACAGTTACACAAGCACATGACCAACCACTCAATCAAACAACCAAACAAGCAAGCACACAGACAAACAAGCAAACGCACAGAGAGACAGACGCAAATAGATAGATAGATAGATAGATAGATAGATCGATAGATAGATACTTCAACCACACAGAACAGTACACACATAAGTTGCATAAACAAACCCCTTTTGAAACAATAAATACAGCAAACGCAAGACAACACATACAGCACCGCAAGGACACCACCTAATTGAACATACACATGGGCATGTATACAGGTAAATAAATGCATACGCAGACAGATACATACCATACATACAGGATGAAATCAATACATACATAGACAGACACACCAACAAGTACATAAATGCACTTCTGCATATACAGCAAACTAACTGAGTACATAGGCAACTACATCAAATATGCAATAAACACAAAACTACGTAAATAAGTTACACGCACCTAAACACACAACTACACATACACACACACACACACGCAAACAAATAGCTAACCATGTGTATATATATATAT
Source organism: Effrenium voratum (assembly GCA_963377175.1). NCBI lineage: Eukaryota > Dinophyceae > Suessiales > Symbiodiniaceae > Effrenium > Effrenium voratum. Next base: position 71,258 of record CAUJNA010000357.1, on the reverse strand, counting down.
ATATTATGCATGTAGCCATGGGTGTGTGCTGTTTGGAGGAATCCTCTTCTACCGCCATTTGACATGCTTAATTTCCGACAGTTGCTATGTTACTGGCGGGGGGGTGGGGGGTACGCTTGTAGGTGTTCGAGCAGGAAAGGCGTCGAACCTTTTGGGCGACGTGCGGAAACCCCAGGAAGCGGTGGACCATGATCAAGTCCAACCTGCGGTTCCCGTGGCTCGAGCAAACCGGAGGTGAACTGAACCGGGTCTGCTTCAGTGTGGGCAAATCCCTCCCCCAATTTTTGCGCCGAGAATCATGGTCTCTCTTAAAGAGAAGCTTCTCTTTCGAGAGGGGAAAAAAGTGGTTCATCCTCAAAAGGGGCATGGTTCCAGTCCTCACATTCGCAGCTCTTTTGGTTCCGCAATCGGTTTCGGTGTCCGGGCTCCGGCTGCGGGTTCCGTGGCTTGGATGGCAGGAGCCCTCCAGCTTCCCCACGCTGGAGGCGATCTCCGAGAACTTCGGCGCCAAGGATCCCAAGGCCAGGGGGGGCCACGGGTCGGTGGGTCGGCGCCACGGGGCGGCTGGGGGAGGGCTGAAATGGGAAAATGACCTGGGGGGCCGTGTGAAGGGATTCAGACCACTTTTTTTTCAAGGGGTGAACACACTTTGCCGTTTTTTTTTTTTTTGGGGGGGGGACGGGGTTTTATGAATCCTAAAACTCATTGCTTGCTTTTCGAGGTTCGTCTCGTGTTTGGTGTGGAGCTCAGGCAAGGGAACGGAACGCGTGGCGCGTTATTGCGGAGAACTACCAATCTGCCATAGGACAACTTTTGCTGTGCAATCTACCAATCTGCCATAGAACTACCAATCTACCCATCTGCTGGCAAATGATTGGGGCCAACTTGTGCTGCGCAGCACGCAAAAGGAACATCAGCCCAGCGTTAACCCCAACTTGAGCCCAAGTCGTCCGCTTGCGGACCCCGAAGTCGAGGCCGCGTCGGTGAACTCGAAGTTCTGCGTGGCGCTGCGGGTGCCTGCAGAGCTGACGACCAAGGCGGACACCCCAGGCGGGTCGGGTCATCGGGGGTTTGTTGAGCGTCGAAAGCCGGGAGGGCGGGGTGAGCGTCTTGCTGAGCGGTGAAGCGTCTTGCTGAAATGAAGATGTTGTGTTGTCTTGTGGGATTTAAAGGGAATGGATTTCGCTGGACATATGGCTTTTTTGGTCCAGGGGCCTTTTGGGGGCCCCAAACAGGGGGCCCCTTTTGGGGGCCCCTTTTGGTTTTGTTTCAATGGCAAATTTAAAAGGAACCGACTATTTTGGGGGTCCTCTAATGTTGAGACACATCCAATTGCACACAATTTTTCTGATCATGGCTTGATTGGGTTTTTGCCACCCCATTCCACTTGGGCAAGGCTTGACTTCCAGACAGACAAGAACCAACAAATTGACTCGGGGAAAAACAAGAAAATAAAAAACGCCGGCGAACATTGGCGGTGTGATATTGGCACTCAGGGTATCGCATTGCATGTTTCTTTCTGGATTCGCACTGGGTGCAACGCCCCTTCGTGGTGGTTCTGTGGGAGGAGGGGGATGTCCCTTGCTTTTTTTGTTTTTTTCGGTGGGCCTTCTTTCCAGTGGACATAATCCTTGGATTTGAGGCCACCGGATTAAATATTTTCAGAATCCGCTTTGGATTGGGATTTGAACCCCAGTTTCTTTTGGTTGAAATGCCAAGCCTCCAAATGACCAACAAAGGGTCTCTTCCATTTTGCTCAAGCAGGTTTATATACTTCCCTTGGTGTTCCAGCGAGTTTATCACTGGACATTTGGCTATGAATTTTAATGGGGAATCCCGTGAAAGTGATGGGTGGGCATAAATCCCCACGGAATTTCGAGTCCACCAAAGGGTCCCCATTTAAAATTGATTCATACCCATTTCTTCTCCAGACTTGGGGTAAGGAAGCTTGGAGCCCGACGGAAAACTCGCGAACGAAGCCAGGCAGAGATTTGTGGATCGTCCGCTTCGACCAGGCGGAAGTTGAGCTTGGGCGACGCAGATGTCTTCAATGGGAAGGGATCACCCAGTTGAGGGGGCTCTCAAAATGGCGGGCCATGCCACCTTTTGGTTAGTTTAAAAGGGGAAGCCAAAGGAAACCTCCAGAAGTTTCGCATTTTGAGAGCAGCCCAGTTGAAGAACCCAAAAGTCACATTGGTCATATTGTCAGTTCACATGATGATTTCCGATGGGACAACCGAACAACAAGGGCATGTCCCAATTTTCTCATGCCTTCTTGGAGAACTGGCTTCCTTTTTCAGTGGGCCACGTGTAGACATCTTCGACGGGCAGGGCTTTGGAACCATCGGCGTGCGGCGCGACCAAAGATGGGAGGGGCTCCTCTCCGGATTCGCCTGGAACCAACCAGAAACCGAAAAACCGGATCCGTGTTTTGGAGGAGCCTCCATTTGGGGGGATACCAACCCAGCCAGCTCCTTGCGGATTTGCGGTTGAGCAGTTGTACCTTGTGGAGTGAATCTGCTTCTCGGGAGCTGTTTCCAGTTCAGGGATGTCGAGGTAGTGTGGCGAGAAGGATGCGTGCCAATGAGACTCGGCTTTCAGGATTGATTCGAGCGGTTGCGACCCCTCCCCAACTGCCAAAGTCAGACTCCAGCCTCTTATCTGAGCTCAGGTTCTCGGCAAAGGCATCTGATTGGCGACAGAACACCTTCAATGAAGGTTGCTCTCTTGGGGGTTCCATTTCTTATTCCGGTTGCTGAGCAGTTCTAATTCATGAGGTTTCAGGGCCCCGTCCTATTGAAAGATGTACAGCCAGGCTCTCTGTTGGAGGCATGCCGAACTCGCCGAACTTGTGGCAAGAAGGCGGAACCCTGCACAAAAGCTGGATTGTTCAAAGGCAATCCTCAATTCTTGTTTTGGGTTAGGGAACTGGTCCCCCTTCCAGTTGTTTGGGTGGTCAAACTTAAACCCCCAGACCGCAGATTTGGGTAGGGGTCAAAGTTAAACCACAAGGGGACCGCAGCTTTTTGTCCATGTTTCCGTTTACCAGGGTTCCATGTCGGGCACCAATTTTTGACCCACAGCCATTTGAGTCCTTAACCCATTTCGGGCATCCCCCATTTTAGGTGGTGTTTGACCCACGGCCAGCTTCCTAGGGAAACTCGGTGACTCCTCGCCAGGACTTGATTTCGCCCTTCCTACAGGCGACGCCTCCTTTCCGGGAGGGGGAAAGGTGGCTGCAGAAGATTGATTGATGAGGTCTCCAAAACAAAGAACCATATTTGGTGGACAAAATACGAAAGAGTCAGACAATAAGGTTTTCTGTAATCTAGATGTAGGGCAAGCATGGTTGTGGAAAATGGGGGGCGTATTGGTCTCACTTGCTGCGAGCCCGCAGAATCCCCTTCTTGAGAGCCCACTTTGGTCTCACAGAAAATTCATCATCCACAGCCGTTTGGAGGTTCCCGTTTGGGGCCAAGAGTCTCCGAGCCAAAAACCAAATTCAGCATGTGCTCTCATGGGCGAAATTTTGCTCGGGTGCCGGATCCAGCCACCGGCCTGGGGCTCCACTGACCAAAAAGGGAACAGGGAAAGAGAGGCATGACATGGCATGGGCTTTGGGGTGGGTCGGTCTTTTAGGGGATCCCCCCCCTCATCCGGGTTTAAAACCACACACACACACACTGGGTACCCTTAAGAAAAGACCCAGCCATTTGCGTGGACAGTTGTGTGCATCACCATGGGTTCTAGTTCGATTTCCTGGCGACATCTGCCGGATGACGTCGGGCGCAGGAATGTAAGCGGTGGACCAGAAGCATTGTTAGACATATATATATATATACATATATATATATACACATATATATATATATATTCAAAACTCATGCAAGAATGATGCCTAGCGCCAGCATTTCTGACCCACAAGGGTGGGTTCCCTTTAAACAGCTCCCCTTGCGGTACCCTCAAAAAGACGTTCCGCCTGCGTTCAGCCCGGCCAGGCAGCCAAAGAGGGCAACGCAAGGGGCCTCGGCGTTGTATCCTTATTTGGCTTGCTTTGCCATTGTCTTTTTGGAAGCTCCCAAGCCATGGTCATATGCGTATTTCTTTTGTAGGGTACTCGTAGCCCCAAAGGCACACCCCAGATTTCTAGGTATTGATTCTGACCGTTTCCGGCGGAGGGAGTGACAGACAATTTTATGTAGCGTATGTCGGCGTATGCATTGTGTAAAAGATCCATATTCCGACCTGTGCAAGTTTTGAAGACTCCCCTGGCAACTTGGGTTGAATGAATCTGGTCATTAGCCCTTGACCACTATAAGGGAAATCGGATACACAAGCCCCAGGCCATTTTACTACTACTACTACTACTGCTACTGCTACTGCTACTGCTACTGCTACTGCTACTGCTACTGCTACTGCTACTGCTACTGCTACTGCTACTGCTACTGCTACTGCTACTGCTACTGCTACTGCTACTGCTACTGCTACTGCTACTGCTGCTACTACTGCTTGATTCAGTTGCGGGGAAAGCCCATACCAACCTCCATGTGGGGTGGACCTCAGGTGGCCAAGTTGAAAGCTGGACTTGAGGCGGGCGTGAAAGGCCGGGCTGTCCGCTTCTCGTTAAAGTCAACGGAGAGCTCCCAAAAGCCCGGTTAAACCCACTCGGAGACTTACAGCCATGGTAAGTGGGTTGTAGCCACGGTTCTTACCCACAAAGTGCAATGCACCTTAAGAAACAGTATGCCTGTTTTCGGTTGCTGCCCCCGGCATTTTTTTGCGTGTTGGGGACCAAACGTACGGCCTGTGTCCACGGTATGTGTTGTGGTCTTGCAAGGCCTAAATATCATCATCTCGGCAGAACCAAAACGTCGATGGGTTCAGTTTCCACCTTTAGATCAAACGGGGTTAATATAACCACCATTACAAATATTTAAAGAATTTCATCGTTGAACCGTCGCAAGTGTGCGCGCATCAAAATATATAGGGTGAATCGCCAGAATTCTAGGTGTCCTTTGCAGGTTGGTTGACCATTTTTGGATTGTGCTGGGCATCTACCAGGGCCATCATTTCTAAGACATTGAAACCGCCTTTCTCGCGCTTCTGCGGTTCAGCTTTTTTCTGCACGCGAAGCATCGCCAACGACTTCTAGTGCCCTTCAACCCTTAGGCATCCTGGCAATGGGTCAAAATTCGGCCAGACGCAGGTTTGAGTTTCCATGTTTCCACAAAACGGCCGGCCGTTTTGGGGTTCCCAACTATTTTTGACCGCAGCCATTAAGACATCTGGAACCACCATTGGGGTGCAACTCGCGGCTTTGGGGATCCGATGTTTTGCCCTTGGAGTTGCTTGTTTCGCCCCGCCTCCCAAGGCTTCCTTCGGCCGGTTTTTGGTTCCCCGAAGCGAAAAGCCGAGGTACAAAAATGGCGTCGAACGTTGGCCCAAGACGGTGTCCGTTTTTGACCATGAACAACAACGCTGTGACTTGCGCAAGTTGGCTTTTTGTCTCCCTCCAACTGTGTCGATTAAAGCGACAGGCATTCCCCGAGCTAGTGGTGGTTGAGAGGGACACCGGGCCCCAAAAATAAACTTGAGTCCTCAACCCGACCATAGGGGCCAAACGGTGTTTTGTCAACTCCATGCCCCAAATCTCCCGGACGGCCCTTCCCCCCTCCCCCACCGGCGCCACCGGCGCCTTGGGCGCCTTGCGCAGCCGACGTGGTGGACGAGGACGGTGTCAGCGCGCTGATGATGGCGGCCATGACCGGCAGCGCCGAGGCGTGCGAGGCGCGGATCGGAGCGAACTTCGGCGAACACGCTGACCCACCAAAGGCTGACTTTGATGGGGAAATGATGGGGCCAGTGGTTGGTGGTTTGGCAAAACCCAAATCTCGGGGAGTAAACCGGGCAACCGGGAAAACACATGGGGATGGTCTTTTTTTGTTCTGCCTCTGCGAAGACAAAAGGAACACATGTTTGGGTGAGTTTTGTCTGGGTCCCTAGGATGCAGTCAGGCCACTCGACTGTTCACCCAAATACCAGCTGATTTAGAGGATCCAAATCCTTGCAACGCACGTGTTTTTCGGAAGTGTCCTTGCCCTGTTTTTTTGGGTCTTCCTGTTGTGGAGACACCAGATGTCCCCAACGCCCTTTGACAAACCTTCTCTCCCAATCAGAAAAGGGCACTCTCATCTAAGGCTTTTTGTATTACACCCTGGCAGTTCACCCTTTGAAAATGGCCCAACATGGTTCAAAATAACACGGTTTTTTCTGGACATCGGGTCGGCTGTAATCTCGTGTACAAGAACCCTCTCAGAGACTCACGGACCCTGGCGGTCTACGTTCGGGGCGTTTCTCCTCTTCTGCAACGGCGGATCCAGTTTTTTCGGGTTGGGCGGGGTGAGGCTGAGCGCAAGAAGATGCTGCCAAACCGTGGGCCCGGCCTCTGCTCGAAACTGGGGCAACGCCTGGGATCGTCTTACCTCGATTGACTACAGTATCCTGATGAAGGACGTATTTGAATCCGGGGTGTTAAATTGATGGTTGGCCTGGAGGATGGTCAGGGAATGGGCCAGCTTGGATCCGGGTGTCGTGTCCGTGCGCCAGATGGACTGCTTGGAAGCTTCACAGGTGGACGCCACTGACTGCACCATTTTTTTTTCCGGATGGTGGTATCCTTCGGACGTATTTGACCAGAAAAGCGGGCAACCCCGCAACCGCCCCCCCCAGAGCCCTTTTCTGACTCAGCTCTTGCCCCCATTGGCGATACGAGTCGGAGCAGTGGTGGCCGAAAGCAACCCACGAGTTGGAAGGAGATCGACGGCTCTGTCTCTTCGGGTGGAGCTCGCAGAATCCCGGTGATTGCCCTGCTGGCATATATATCAATCTCACCTTTGTTTGGTACAAAGGTGCAGGACAAAGTTGCGCGCCCCTTCTTGTTTGGAAATCTCAGTTTGCGCTGCATCTGTGTCGTTGTCCAATGCCTGCGACGGGCTTGGTGCCACAGGACGGCTTGAGCAGTGCCGGTGGTACGAACGCCTGTTGAACGGGTTCCAACAAAAATGTCGGGTTGTCTTTCTTTGAGGGTTCCGTTTTTTGTTTGGGTTTGAAAGGGAGACTAAAAGGAACACCACCATTTCGGAGGGTCCAACCTTAAAAGACGCATCCACGCGTTGCGATAAACGCGCACGTCCTCTGCCCCCCGGAAAGCGGGCCTCGGAATCCGAATCCCACCCCGGGAATGCCTCGGCGCAGGTGCTGCTGAAAGGCGGCGCGGGCGTGAATTGGGCCGAGCGGAATGCTGGCAGGTGGGGGGCGATCAAAAGCGGCGCTTCGATGGATCGGAGTCGGGGAGAAGTTGAGGGTTGTGGTGGATCACTCGGCTTATCCCAAGCACTTCTGTAATGCAAGGATGAAGGAATCTCTCCCTTATGGGGGGCTAGTCTCTGGGTAGCCCTTTCTGTTCTATCACAGAAGTGGATTCCATTTCCCGCAGCCCTGAACTTGCGGCTTGTTCTCACGTCTCACTTGGCTCGCTGGTGGGATAGGCGAATGACGAGACCGGGTGAGAATGAACCGGTTTTGGGGGATCTGAAAGGAAACCACCAGTTGGATGGGTTTTACAGGGGTTCCAACTCATTTCCTGAGAAACAGCAAGCTATCGGTGACGCTAGTACTAGAAGCCACAGCCACAACCCAAACCCGAATAATAGAAGGTCAGCAAGGAACAGTCCGAATAATAGATAGAAGCTGATATTCGCCCCTTTGGCTTCTTTGCATGTTGTTGCGCACTCCCAAAGGAGGTCCTTTTCAGTTCTGAGGCAAATGGGAATGGGAGCCCCATCAACAACTTTCTTGAGGGCTCGAAACCAATATGACAAATTGCCAAATTGCCATAGTGGGCCACAAAGGTTGTTCGGTTGCCCTGTTGTGTGACTGACATAGCCATTTAACCCTTTTGAACATGACAATCCCCCTTCATTCCAATGAGTCTTTTGTTGTTAAGGGGTCAACTCAAAGTATTTGTCTGGAATGAGGGGCTTTCCCAACTTTAGGATATTGATTTGTAGCACTTTGTGACGGAATCAGGATGTAAATCCCACTTTCGTATCCAGCAAACCCGGCTCATTCAACCACCACCCGGACTCGGTGACTCCCCGTCCCACCAATCCTCAAAACCTCACTCCCTGAGTTCATGGACTTTAGTACCACTTTTTGGGGGTATGATCTAGGTCCCCCAGCACCGCCCTTTTGCCCTTTTTGGGGGGAGGGTTCCCCTACCAAAATAGACTACAGAAAAAAAAGAAAATACATCGGGTACCAACTTATTCTAACCTCTCAAATCTGGAGGACCTAGTGACCATTTTGGTCAACCAATCGGTGACGTCTTCTGGGCCGTCCGCTGCGTCCAGAGGACGGCGCTGATGTTCGCCTCGCAGGGCGGCCACCTTGACGCGGCCGGCCGAAGGGAAGTGGATGGAAGTCCACGGAGGGTTTTTTGGCAACAGGCCAAAAGGGGGAGAAAAAACAACCGTTCCTGGTTAAAATGTGTGTGTGTGTGTGTGTGTGTGTGTTTTTTTTTGCGTTTTTTTTTGGGGGTGGTTCAAAGTGAAAAGAGAGCAGAAAGGACCTTTTTGGTTTTCTAATGGGTGCTCCTACCTTCTTTTGCCCCAAAGTCGCCCGGTTTGAAAAGCTAGCCTGCTCGGTTCAAGTTGCCAGAATTGCCAGACCCTTTTGCAAGACACTCCAAGCGACAATGTAACAGCTTCTGTATAGGACTTATCCTGCCCAATGACTGGGTTACCTTAAAATGTTTGCATGTGTCCAGTACCCTTTGTTGGATACACCTAACCGTGACACTCCAAGCCACAATATTGCATGACACTCTTGCAACACGCATCTCGAGCAACATCTCGTGCAACATCTCGTGCGAAACTAAACACCGGGACCAACCAGCTTACGGAACACATGCCCACGCAAAGAAAACACATGTGCACTCAACTCAAACAAAAAAGCCCATTTCCACGCACCTCTTGATCGTCTTGATGAATTTCTGTTCTTTGCGGCGCCTAACTCCCTACAAGCCAGCCAAAGAAAACCTGACACCGCCCCCTGCTTTGTTCTCTCCACAAGCAGCACAAAAAATCCCATTTGAAGGTTTGGGTCGATCCTATCATGAGGGGCTGTTTGAGACCATGTTGGTAGGCAATGGCAATGCATCAATGGTTTGTTCCTCAGGATTCGGCCGCACCACCACAGTTGCGTCCGTTCGAATCCCCCAAGGTACCGCGGTCGAAACGGAGCCACAGGTGAAGACGCTCCTGGCGGCCAAAGCGGACACTTCCAAGGCGCCAAGTCTTTCGACGCGCGCGCGCGGCTGGGCCCCGGTGTTTTTTTGTTTTGGTTGGAGTGAGTTAACTTGGTGGTTCCCGGCCATGCGGTTCCTTAGCTTTTTGGCTTTTTGGCGTTTAGCGGGGATTATTTCCATTTCGGCCACTAAGAGTGAAGCTTTTAGCAGGGGGTCTGAGGACAGAGTCAAGTTGACGTCTGGCTTTGCAGCTTTCAGGTGGACTCTGAGGGCCAGACCTCGCTGCATTGGGCCGCCGGGGGCTCATCACCCCCCACAGGGCAGTTGAGCAGGTTCATCTGCCTGGTTTCATGGGGATAGGTTTCATGGGGATAACAGCAAGCTTCTAGACATATGAAAAAAAACACATGTTGGTAGAACCCAGCGTCAATGGGTTTCGGGCGCTGCTCAAATGGGATATGGCGTTCGGTTCACCCCGACCCAGCAAAGTGGGGTCGCTTCTTGGGATTAGCTTGGTGGCAAGCAACAACCGCGCGCTCCACTCAGACACCCCCCCCCCCCCCCCCCGACACCCCCCCCCCCCCCCCCACCCCCCCCCCCCCCCCCCCACCTACTTTGCCAAATCTCAAGCCCCAACCCCTGACCCCCTGACCACCCTCCTGACCCCCTCTGAACCCCCCCCCCTGACTCCCTCCCGCCTGACCCTTGCCCCCGGTGCCCGCCTGACCCTTGCCCCCTGACCCTTGCCCCCTGACCCTTGCCCCCTGACCCTTGCCCCCTGACCCTCCCGCCCCCCCCCCCCCCGTGTTGTTTTCTTGTCTTCTTCTTTTTCTTGTTCGACTAAAACCCAAAACGCGACGCCCCAAGCGCCGCCGCGCGGTTTCAGCGTCGCCCGAGCCCCGAGGCGGTGGGCGGTCGCCTAGAGGTGGCAAAGCTTTTGGCCAGCATCGGCCAGAAGGGCGCCAAGAACAAGGAGGCACATCAGCGCTTTTTTTTGGGTTGTTGCGCGATTCTTTCCTTTGTCTCTTTTGTTTCTTGTTTCTTTTCTTCTTTTTTGTTTCTTTTTTGTTTAAAGCAAATAAACAGGTGTTTGATGTGTGTTGGCGATTGCCGTGTTTTTTTTTGGGCGGGCTAGAAGGAAGTTGAGGGATTTGCCTGTTTTTTTTTGCCTGCGAACGGTGATTCATCTGGACCAATGAGAATGAGCTTTCCGAGTCTGGGGATTAAAACGAGCGGTGGCCATTTGCCCAGATCCATGTGAGCATGTCTGATAATGGGCAAGCCTCAAACGGGTGGCTTCGGTTTCCCTCTAAACCCACCCCAAAAAGGGCACGCTCAGAACACATCGATGTGGGCTCCTTATCTGGGGGGTCCTGCCCCGAGACTGGGCTGTCCCCTCTTTGTTTGGTTCCGGTGCGTCCCTAGTGGTTGCATTCTGAGGGTTTGTTTGGTTCCGCTGCGTCCCTAGTCTAGTTGCATTTTGATCTAGTGGTTGCATTTGTTTGATGGTTTCTCACAATGAGGGCAGCTCCCCTTCCTTTGGACGGTCATTTCGAGGATGTCACTTGGGGCCCAGAGTTTTTTTTTTTTTTTTTTGTGGGATCCTAATGCGTGCCGGTCATCGACCCCTTGGGTTTGAGACATATAGACCGGAATTCTCACAAATCTTCTTGGTCCTGGCGGTGACGTCAGTTGTGCGGATCTCCTTTTTCAGCTCGGCACGTTGGAGAGATCCCAGCTTGCAATGCATGTTTTCGCCGGAGAATTTCAGAGACGAGGGTCTCTGTTTGAGTCGCATCTTTGGAAGGTTTAGGTGTCAAAACCCAACGTGGGGCCTATTGGAGACAACACGCCTGTTGGGTCTAGAGAACTCGTGGGCAGGAAATGTGAGTTTTTCTCGCTAAAAAGGACAATCCCAAGAATAGGCGCGGCAATTCTTTTGGGAGGGCCATTTTTTTAGGAATTGTTTTCGTTTTTTTAAAGGTTTTTTTTTGTTTTCAGGCTCGGTGGCTTTTGTGGCTTTTACGTGGTTTTTTGTGGCTTTTGTGGCTTTTCATTTCGCATCATCTGCATTCACAGATCCTCTCTTTTCGCATCCTCTGCATTGCCAGTTCCGCTGCGGCAGGTGGCTTTTTGGCTTTTTGGCTTTTTGGCTTTTTGGCTTTTTTGCTTTTTGGCTTTTTGGCTTTTTGGCTTTTTGGCGTTTTGGCTTTTTGGCTTTTTGGCTTTCTGGCTTTGGCTTTTCGCATCCTGATGCCTTCCCACTTTGTTTTTGGCCTTGGCCTCCTGCATCCTCAGCATCGCAAGTTCCTCTCTGGTGCCCCCCGCCACCCCCCTTTTTTTTTCGATCATCATGGGGGGGGGGGCTGCCGTTTTACAGGGATTAGTTTGCCCGTATTTGAATCCTCACTTTTACCATGAGGCCTTGCCGCAGAGGCACTGATGCCCCCGCCGCTGCTTTATTAAAAACATATTTTTTGGCCCATTGAAACATCACTTTTTCAATCATCCCTGATTGTCATCACTTTTTCGATCATCATGGGGGGGGCTGCCGCCCCCCCCAACCCCCCCGCGATGTTTTGGACTTTTTGCCCCTAATTGAATCATCACTTTTTTCGATCATCATGCGACCGCTACTTTTTAGATTCTTTGCCCCTAATGTTTCGATCATCATGGGGGGGGGCACCCCCAACCCCCCCGCAATTTTTTAGACTTTTTGCCCCTGATTGAAAATCACTTTTTCGATCTACAGGGATTAGTTTGCCCGTATTTGAATCCTCACTTGTACCATGAGGCCTTGCCGCAGTGGAACTGATGACCCCCCCGCTGCGTTTTTTATATTTTTTTGGCCCTAACTACGTTTTAGGTGTTTCACAGGGATTAGTTTGCCCGTATTTGAATCCTCACTTGTACCATGAGGCCTTGCCGCAGAGGAACTGATGACCCCCCACTTTTTGTTTTCTTCTTTTTTTTTTAAATAATGTATTTGTTTTGGCCCTTTTTGAATCATCACTTCTTCAATCATCATGGGGGGGCTGCCGTCGTCACCTTTTCAATCATCATGGGGGGGGGCGGCCGCCACGTATGCTGGGGATGTTGGCTGGATATGCGGGGGATGTTGAAAACGATGCTGACGATGCTGACGGACTAGCGTAAAATACGTACATTTCGCGAGAAAATGCTGTGAATTATAACAACAACAATTCCCAAAATAAAACAAAAAAAATCCCAAATTAAATCTCGACCCATTCTTTTGGGTCCCCCTTCAGTACCAGGTTTCGATTGTGAGCATGTGCGTTTGATACCTGCATCTCTCGCTGTCTCGCCACAACGTTTCCTTTTATTTCGGGGTGTCTCTTTCTGGAGGGCCCTTTGACCGTGTCTTAACCAAGAAGCCCCTACTTTAGGCATGGCATCATGCGACGATGCCATGCCCGTGTCACGCAAACGCTCCTAGATCTGAGCTGGCGGCCTTTCTCCGCTAGCTTGCTCTTTTTGACCAGCAAACCAGGCTTTTGGAATATTCATGCCTGGGTAAGGCCACGATTCACCTTCTAACCTTACAACGGTTTTCCAACCAAAACAAAGACTTGCCGAAACCTTTGAACCTTACGACGGTTTCAGCAAAAACACCTTGCCGGCTGATTCTTTGTCTAATCCCTCAGGCAATCCCTGGTTTCTTGGTGGCTCCCAGCCATCCGGTTCCTCAGCTTTTCAGCCTTTCGGTGTTTAGTGGTAGCTTCCATTTAACCCACTAAAAGTTCGTCACTTTTAGCGGGATCAGACAACGGGTTCCAAGATCTTCGCACCAAGATATAACAAATGCAGGTTTGTTGTAAGTATATTTTAATCTACTTGCTATAATTCCTATTACCCCAACGCTCCAATCTGTGCTGCCAACCATTATATGGCTATTTTTTTTATTGAAGAATTGTCTATCGTAAAACATATCATATTTTAGTATTTTTTCTTCTATATCTTGTCTTTCTTTATTATAGTTTTCCAATTTAAGTGCAACAACTATTGCTTCTTGTTCTGACGTTGTGGGTTTTATGGGACATTCGCAGTCTCCCATTCTGCTTGCAGCATTAATTCTAGGTCCCAGCCCAGGTTTCACTGTGACCATTTTGGCCCATTGGCCAGGGCCAGACTCCCGCCGACGTGGCGGAGCCACATGGCCGAAGATTCAGCCGGGTGCCGTCCCAACCCGCCGGAAGAAGCGGAGGGGCTGTGACGAATTGAATGACTCGGTATGCAAATGGGGAGCCGGAGCCGGAGCCGAAAGCAGGGGGCTTCAAAGGACCAGTCTTGCACTGCTTGCCTTCATGTTCCCGTTGAACCGGCAGAAGGTGAAAGCTGATTTTGGGGCGTCTAAGTCGAGCCAGGAAAAGTACACCGTCAAACTCCCCCCCAAAATGGGTTCTGCCCCCAAATTAGGGGGTGAACTCCCTTTTTCCGGGAAACTTTGAGGGCCCAAGAGCCCTCTTTTCAACAACACGAACACCGGGGGATTCGAAGGCTGAAGCAAACGCCGGCTGGGAAGACCTGCCTTCTTCGGGATCGCTTCCACCAGCCCCCAAGAAGCCCCAAAACATCAGCCCGAAAACATCCCCAAACGCCCCAAATCCTACAGCCTTGCAGTCTTGCCTCAGCTACTGGTTCCAACTCCTCTTGGGGGGTTTGCATGAATTTGAAAGTCCGGTTGCGGGTCCCAAAGCCGTTTTTTTGCCTCTTTCAGTGGGGGCTTCGAAGCAATATTTGGAGGGGATACTGAATCATCATTGGAATATGGGGGGGTGTGATTCTTTGGGGACCCGCAAAATGACTTCGGTTTTCCTCTCGGTTTTCGTTTAGAGCCATCCCAACTCCAAAAAGGGTACTTCCATATGAAGATGAAATCGGGAGTCCTGGTGGGAAGGGAGGGTCCCTTTTTTCCACAGAAAGACGCACCCTTACAGGCCTGTACAACTGGTAGAGTCAAAACGTTGGCTTTCGGTCCCCCCTGCTCATTTGAATCGGGCAGTAGGCACACGTCATAGCCAATGTTCTTATTTTGGACACAGATGCCATGGGGTTTGGTTCGTGAGCTGTGGGAGGGTTTTGGTTCACGATTGTATCCTCTGATTGTGAGTCGGCAGCTATCACGGACCCCCATGTTTTGAGGCAGAACGCACTCATTTCCAAGAGGGGCTTTATGTGAAGTCTACACAAACAGCGGTTTGGGTTCCTCTGGTAATGCGTGTTCAGCCATGTTCCTTGCAGCTAATGTTGATTTGATCTGACACAAGACCGCATACATAGGTGTCCCTTTTGGTTGGTTTGGTTGAAAAATAGAGGGCCCTGGTTTACCTGGTGGTTCAATCATCTACCAGGGTCAACCTATTAACCAGGCTCCCGCCTGCTGCCGCCGACCCTCGGCGCATTAAGGGAAAAGTCACAAGGACCGGTCCTGAAACACGTCCGCAAACCCAGGGACCACTTATAAGATCCTCTACGACCACAAACAAGGATTAACGGAAAAGTCAGAAATAGGGCAGCTAGTCCGTTAATTACCGCTTGGGCCGGCTTGCGCCCAAGTCACTTCGAGTTGGCCCGGGAGCAGTCGCCTCTCCCGGGGTCGCCCTGAAACTGGCCCTCCCGAAGTTGACCAGAAACAAGGATTAACGGAAAAGTCAGAAATAGGGCAGCTAGTCCGTTAATTACCGCTTGGGCCGGCTTGCGCCCAAGTCACTTCGAGTTGGCCGGGAGCAGTCGCCTCTCCCGGGGTCGCCCTGAAACTGGCCCTCCGGCAGGGACCGGGATTTGGGACCCTGTCCAGGCTGGTCCCAGTCTGGCGCGGTTTGACTTGACGTATTGGACTCTCTTGCAGAATAGATCCAGGGATCCTCTACTACCACAAGGACGTCAATAACCGCACGGGCCGGTTTGGTCGCAGGGAGTGACGACCTGGGACCCTGTCCAGTGTCCTGGGTGCCAGTCCGGAAACGTGTCTGGAGCGGTTTGAGGTGGCAGCACAGCAGTTTGAATTGGGACCCAATACCAGCGGTCACACCAGGACTTGATCCCGGCTTCCCAGACCGGTCCCGGTCCCAGGACCAGTCCCAGGACCGGTCCTGGGACCAGTCCCAGGACCAAACCGCTCCTGGGACTGGTCCTGGGGACCCCAGGACCGGTCCCAGGACTGGTCCGACACCAGTCCCAGGACCAAACCCCGGTCCTGGGACTGGTCCTGGGACCAGTCCACTGGTCCCAGGACTGGTCCCAGGACTGGTCCCAGGACCGGTCCCGGGACCGGTCCTGGGAATCCACTTTTTGTGGGTTCGGGTGTGTCCTCCAGGGGCTATCATTGATTCCAATCACTTCCAGTTGCATCCCACGCCGGTCCCCTCTGCAGGAGGCTGGGACGGGAGGCAGAGGGTCGGCGGATTTACGAAAAAAGAGGACACCTATGACCGCATATACCTGCCAGGATCGGGGAGAAATTGCGACTCCCCCCTTCTCCCCTGAAAGTTTCTCAGAAACCCGTTGCTCAGAACTCGTGCATTGGGCGGGGGGGGGGGTGTTTGTTTCCTCAACAACGGTCACACGATGACACCCAGTCGCTCCTCATTTGAGATGGCAGGGTTCAACTGTCCGCATAAAGTCTGAAGGGTGCGTGTTCCACTCATGATCTGCAGGTTGCTTGCTGAGGGAAGAAATCGGGGGATATTTGAGCACTCTCTCTCTCTCTCTCTCTCTCTCTCTCTCTCTCTCTCTCTCTCTCTCTCTCTCTCTCTCTCTCTCTCTCTCTCTCTCTCTCTCTCTCTCTCTCTCTCTCTCTCTCCATATGTGTATGTATGTGTGTGTGTGTGTGGGTGCGTGTGTCAAGGCCACTTGGATCTCTTTTTTTTGTGTGGGCGGGGGGGGGGGGGCGTTGCTCAATTTTTTAGGAATGTGTCAAGACACGCTGGACCCCTACAAGCTATTAGCTCATGGTTTCACTTGAACACCGCCCTCAGGGTCCTAAGATGTTCGTTTCCGTCGCCATTTTACGCGAACTGGAAAAGAGGACCTTCCGGCCGGTGGGTTTCATGCCGGGTGCAATTCACTTTGAGTTTTGGCCCGCTGGAATCAGACATCCCCCCAAGAAAAACCAAAGGTTCGAGCAACAGGGGATTCGAATTGCCACGAGCCCACAAGGAATCATGCAAAGCCGGTGAGGGCGGTGCTCACTTCGCGAAGCTTTTCTCGCTCCGCAAAAAAAGAACGTAGCCGAGGAAGATGAAGCACGAAGAGACGGCGGCGGCACTCAAGTAGGTCGAGCCGGTCAATCCGCTCAGGATGAGGGGTCCTCATTTGGGTATAGGTCAAAATAAAGCCACCAGGGGACC
>CAUJNA010000357.1:25000-52500 GCA_963377175.1 Effrenium voratum | reverse complement strand
GAGGCGGGGGGGGGGCGAAGTGGCAATCTGGGGTTTGATTTTGGGTGTTTCCTCGTCAGCTCCGAAGCTGACGGTACGAAGGAAGTGAGTAACGGACAAGACATTGTCAGCTGTTCATATGTCCACCTATTTGCCATGGTCAAAAGACGCTTTCCCTTCGAGTGACTGGGGTCTGTCATCAACCCTTTGATACAGAATGCAAGAATTCCATCGCAGCAGCCATGGCCGTGACTTACAGGAGCTTTGTCCATATCAAGGCCAAATCTTGCTTCTCAGAGAAAGGAATTCCGAACAGAACCATCCAGCTGTTTTCCTGACTCCCGGCTCATTCCCAAACGCCCCAAGTTGGAATTTCCTGCGAACCAGCCAGCCAAGGGTCATCATTTTGTTTCAAAGTCAATCATCACTAGGTTTCTGGCTTCCATCCAGCATCATGTTGTTTCAAAGCGGCTGCTTTGGTTTCTGTCAGTTATATCATTATGGTTCAAAGTGGTCGCTTTGGTTTCCGTCAAGCATGCTTTGATTTCTGTCAGTTATGTCATTACGTTTCAAAGCGGTCGCTTTGGTTTCTGTCAATCGACGGATCGTTTCCAACGCCCCCGCTTTGGACCACTGGCTGGCTGTTTTGAGGCTGTGCCCTCAAAATGCGTTGGGCCTGCTTGGCTGCTGCGTTGCCGTTTCCTTCTTGTTTGAGGCATTCGCTTTCTTTGGGCCTGGCACCAGAAACAGAAGACCGCGGACACGAAGGACTTGCAGCCAGGCAGCCGGGCCATGAGGGTGAGGTGCCCGACGAGGCCGAGTTCGAGCTTCAGAAGTGGCGTGAGTGCGACCGCGCCAGCGAGGCCGATGTGCATTGCAGGGGCTTCGAGCTCAGGCAGTGCCAAGGTAGCCGAGCGCTTTGAGGCTGCCGGGCTTGACAGCGGTTTCGGCTGCGGTCACATCCTGGGTCGCCACACGAACCTGTCCACAATTTGCCAGAGTCTTTTCTTGATGGCTTTTTTAGGGGAAACCAAAAGGAAAGCCCAGCCATTCTTTGGGGTGTCCTTTTTTTTGAGGGCTCCTTTTTGGGAAACCACTATGAACACCGGCTCTTTTTTTTTTTTGGGGGGGGGGGGACAATCTAAAAAACGGCCCCACGCGGAGTCTCCATGGGCTGGCCCTTTAAACACGAGCCCATTGTATCACCAACACCGTTTGAAAAACCACACACACACACACCATGACCCCATGTTCTGAGGGTTATCACCAAAAACAAGGGAAAACACCACACCCCCATGGTTCTAAGAAAAATGGTCAGAAGCAGTGTCCCACACACCCCACCGCTGGAGGTGCCGACCAGGGCTCTCGAGCTCCAGCTCCATGCCGGCGAGGCGGGCCGAAGGGTCAGGCGTCATCGGGCCGGGAGGCGGGAAAAGAACCTCACCTGGGGGTAAGTTGGGAAACCCACGTGGGCTCAAAAGAGCTGGTCTCAAAAAAGATGGTCTCAAGGATTGGGGGTCAGTTGGGACGACTGTTTCTTTTTTTTTTTTTTTTAAATAGAAACCATGGCCAAACATGGAGTGGGTCTCAGAATGGGGCAGCCACCTGGTTGTTTTTTGGGAAACCATACCTTGGAGTGGGTATGGGATAGTCTTGACCCCATAATAATCAACCCCTGTTTATTAATATGGGGGTGTCCAGCTGGGTTTGGTGGGGAACACCACTTTTGGAGCCCCCCCCCCCTTTCCGGGGTTGATTTTTTCCGGGCTCAACCTTCGGGGGTTCCCCCGTCTTGGGACGGTGGGGGCTCATCCATTCTTTTTGGATTTTACCGGTGGGACGCCCAGCGCAAACGGGGGAAAAAAAAAACCTGGCGAGCTTTTGCTCTCGAGCCAACTTGGTAGCCCAGGTCTCGGGTGGCAAAAGCCAGGGAGTAGGTCCGTTGACGTCCCTAGGCTAGGGGCATGTTTTTTTTTTTTTTTTAATGAATCACATGTAATTACCAGCCTTTGCAGGATCCCTAAAGGTGGTTCTTGGTCGTGTTTTTGAAGAGAGCCACAATTAAAACCGATTCGGGTAGATGAAGGTGAGTAAGGGACGATCCCAACCATAAATAGCTGCGGCTATCCGCCTTCTGAATCCTTTACATGGTTCTGGGTAGACCATTTTAGTACCAGGTGTTGATTGCGACTCCTAAGAGACCCTGTTTGGTCGCCTCGCAAATCCTCGCAACTTGCCGGGTTTCACAGGCCTGTCCAGCCCGGAGCTGACCCCACAGCCGACCAGGCCGGTTCGCGCCTGTGAGCTGTCCAGCTGGTGGTTCCCTCTACCTCCTCTGGGTCGTTCCAACCCCCCCCCCCCCTGCTAGGAGCACCACTTGGGTGCGCGTCCAAGTTAGGAAGTGGGTTAGTAACATGGGTAAGAACCTGCTTACAACCGGCCCAGCTCACTCATAAGTAGGTTGTAGCCTAGGTAACTGACCACTTACTAACTTGGCCGAGCACCCAAGCAGCAAGGCTGGGTGTTTGCCTTTCGGGGAGACACCGAGGAACTTCCTGCGATTTTTTCCGCAGAATCCTATGAGCAGCGGTCAACATTTGTTGTCCTCGGTGCGAAAGAGGGTGACATGTCTCACCAAAACTACTAAAACGGCTCATAAGCTGCCCATTCCCTAAAGAACGTGTCAAAAGAGGGCGACCCGAAAACATCGTTGGGTCTTCCTTTGGGTTTCCCTGTGCCTGTTCAAGGGATCTTTCTGGAAACCCAAGGAAGCCCAGGATGAATAAACCCTTGCTTGATCAAAGCGGATGGACGAACTTTTGGCGCCATCCGCACCAGCTAAATACCTTATCAACCAGTATGCCCATCGGGTTTCCATCCATTTCAACTGGAGACATTTGTGCATCCACAGGTGGATTCCCATCTTAAAGGGTTAGTCTGAACTGGTCCAAGTAGTTGTTTTTGTTTGTTCTCTTTCGGCACTGGTCCGGGACTTGAGGGAAACGCGCCGTTGGAAGGGATTCGTCAACTCCCTCTCGAGAGTGTTCGTAAAACGAGCCACACTAGTGGGAGGGAGCCCTTGGTTTGCATTGGTTTCCCTGGTAGTTGTTTTTCCTTCTTTTTTTTGTGATAGCCTTTAGAATGACACCAAGAACGTGCGCTGAAAGGAAGACATACACACCTGTGGTTCTTGCACATCGGAAAAGCTGACTGCTTCCGAATGGACTTTGGGGCCTCGGAACCGCGGGGACGTGGGCGAGTCTTTTATGGGAAACAACTGCAAAAAGGGCCACCCATAGCAGGGTTGGACCAAGCCCCTTGTTGAAACATGTGTTTAAACCACGCTTCTTTAAGCAGCATCCTTTTGGCTGACCTTTTGGGCAGGTTGCTTGATTTTACTTTTCCTCAACCCCGAGTCTCCGATTTTTGGGGCGCGTTTGGGTGAGAAGATGCAGGTCGTGGTGAGCGTGAAGAACATGCAGACGGATGGCAAGATCTTCATCCGGATCCACAAGTCCGCGACCATGGCAGACGTCAGAGCACTCAGCTCCCCCCAGCCTGGGACGAGTGGAGGGATCCTTCTGGAAGGCTTTTGAAGTGAAGATGGGGCCCGGCCCAAAAAGAGGGAACTGGTTTGGTGGACACTTCTTGGTGGCTCAAAGGAAGCCATCCCCTTAGCCTTTTAGATCTTCTTAGTGTTTTTCGTGAAAAGTTAGTCACTCTTGGCGGGGGATCAGAAAACAGGCAGCCCAGACTTGGGGTCAAATGGTTTTGCAGCCATATGGACACAGACGCCTGGCAGTCCATATCCGTTGCAAACACCGCAGCCAGCACCTGGTCAGAGAAGGGCCGGCCATCCATGAAGCAAGGGGCTGGCCCAAGCTGTTGGATGGTCCCTTTCAGACCTCAAGTAGGATTTCTCCTTGGCATGCCCAATTTGTCAAGGGATGGCAACCTTTTGATGGTGGCAGAACCAACTTGTCAACCATCCTGTGTTAGGCAGCAAAAAAATCGAGCCTTTGGCGACCAACACCACCATCCCTTTTGGGGAAGGCTATTTTTTTGGGCAGGGCGGTGCCACCTTTCTATTGGCGACCAGCTAGTTTGGCTGACTCACTCCAGCCTCACTCGCAAGTTCGCTGCCCCATAGCTGCCAATGAATCCACACCAATGCTGGTCGATAAACCGGCAGTCCAGGCGGGTGGATGTTGAAACCCGATGTGCATAATGTTGACCCCATATCAATCAACCCCAGTTCGTTACATTCGGGGGCTGGTTTTTGGGCCCTCCAAAGACATGTCTGATTCCAACCACATTTCACCCAAAAATGGGGTTACCCTCCCCCAAAAAATAGTAAAAGGAGAATTCAAAGAATTATTCTTTCTACTATTTTTTTCCAACAGCAACACAACAAACAGAAAACAAAATCCAGAACAACAAGCAAACAAAATAAATAATCACAACCAGCAACAAAATTATTTAATCACAGCATACAACATTAAATAATTCAAACAAGCATACCAACAAAACAGCAACACTCTAAATCATCAAAGACACTCAACTCAAAAACACACATCAACAAAAATCAAAGCAACATACCAACAAAAAATATCATAAGAGTATCAAACAAAACAAAAACAAGCAGCCAAAGCACGAAAAAATCAAAGAAGCATGCCAAGTCTAAACAACGCACTTTGAAAGAGATAAGCAAATTAGGAAAATATAATAATTCAATCTTTACAAACGATAAATATATTACAATTATAACATATAATAGTTTACATGTGATAATCATAGTATGAGTTCAACTTTATTCTAATTAATTTTAAAATTCTCTTTCAATTCGTTTCACTATTTTATCAACTGTTTTTTCATTATACATATTATTTCCTATTTCTTTTTATAAACACCTTCATTACACTAATTGCATGTCTTGCTGTGTATCTAAGTTCGTGAGCTTCATACTTACAATTTAAAAACTCATTTACAAAATCAAAGTCATTATCATTCAATGCTTCGTATTTTAAACGTTTAATGCTAAAAGACATATTGTATAATCTTTTTACCAGGCTATAATACTTATAAATAAAACCATTCACATATCCATTATCTAATAAATTATCAAATTCTATTTCAGTCAAGAACTTATTCATTTCAATAAAAACAAATATTTCTAAATCATCATCAAGAGTTTCAGCATTTCTAGTATCAAAATCTCTGTTGTTCATATCATCAATTTTGTTTATAATTCTATTACAATTATCACATATCATACATTGACAAATATTATTACTAACACCATCTATAAAACCCTGTTGAATTGTTAACTTTAGCATCCCACAGTCTTTACATTTGTAATTCATAAACTTTTGTTTCAATATATTTTTAACATCAATATCTTCATGGACAGTATCACTAAATTCACTATACACACTTTCTACATCACTATATTCACCATATTCACTTTCTGTATCACTCATTTGTATCTCAATATATTAAGTCAATATTTCTTTAAGTCGTTTTCAAAGAATTTATTTTATAATGGCCGTAAGCAAGTGAGTTTACACTATCTGTCCAATATTTTTTGTTTTCATAACTACTAAGAGCAATTTTTTTAGTTGTTATACTAAAAATTCTGTGGTTTTTACTTCTAATACTATTAAATGACTTATGTATAACCTCATTAGTTTTTAAAACCGTCTCAAACTCTTCATATTTCATTTGACGTCTTACTGTGCCTTTTGCTATCCCTTACATTTCTTATATTTTTTATCATCACCATAAACTGAGTAAGCATAGCATTTAGGACGAAGGGCTATAAACCCTGTTATTATTTTACTTTTTAATTCATCCTTAAATTTCCCTAATACTTTCTTGTTATTCTCATCATAACATTTATGTTCCTTAGGATAATCTGAAAAATCTAATTCTTTTTTAATTGTATTCAGGTCTTCATAAATGTCATTGGTTTTAGTATGAAATACAAAACTATCAGTATCAGTATATACCATTTTAATATTATCTCCATATTTAGGCTTCATAACGTCATAATAAAAATTATACATGTGTTGCTTACTCAAATCTAAAATACTCATCCCAATAAATATAGGTTTGTCTAGTTTCAACTTTGTTTTTTGCTTTTCAACTCCAACCAAATTTTCATTAATGATATGACTATGTTTGAAGTTAGGATTACTTACACACTTCATATATCTAGTTTCATCACTCACAACCTCAAAATCTAAATGTTTTCGCTTATCCTCCATTGTTTTTCCAAATATGGCATTGTTCATCAATTTATAAACATCTTTCTCAAAATCATTTCTAGCATTCTTCCTCTTCTCTGTGTTAAACTCAATGTAAGGTTTTAAAACTTCTTTTTGTTCAAATTTAATTGCTCTATGAATTTTCTTAAGTTTTAACCCTTGCTTCAAATAAAATTGTAAGGTTCTTATATGGATTACATATTTTTCTTTATCATTTAAATTCAATACTAATTTATTTGTTTTCTCATCCGTAGGTTTTTTATGATTTAAAAATTCATAAATTTCAATTTGTTTATCTGACAGCATGTTGGCTTTAACATTCATAACCTCAGGTGCCATTGGATAGTCATTGTGTAAATCGTGTAATTCTTTAGGATATTCTAAATCCACTTCTAGAATATATCCAATATTATTATTCTTATAATTAATAATGTCTTCTTCTTTTAATGTATCATCCCATTTTAGATTTTTATATGGCAGTTTTTGTATCATGCTTAACCCGTACAAATTATTAGCATCAAAATAGTTAATATAACTACTTTCTTTATTTTTATCATATTCTTCTCCCATGTATTTATTATTTGCTTCAACTTTTTTAGTAGAAACCATACACATCCCGCCTCTAAGTCCCGCTTCTATCATTTCATACATTTCTTGGTCATATATTAAATCAATCTCTACACCAGTCATTTTAAGCATAGCATCAAAAGCAAAGTTAGGCAATGTATAATAATAAGCAGGGTCCAATCCATAATATTTCATACATACATCTCTAAAATTTTCGAAAATGTCAGTCAATAATAATACATCAGTTTTCAAATATAAATCATGGTATTCACCCATATTCTTAATGTCGAAATGCTTCCATATAATTTTTGCCCTTTCATAGTCGTTAACACTTATACCTTCTTCACTCAACTGACTATAAAAATCATCCTTACTCGGTAATTGCTCATCATCAAATTTATCAAATGAATTCATGTAGTCATAAGGATAAACGCCTTTATCAGTTAATAAATCTAGACATTTCTCACTCTTAATCAAATCATTTTTACTACTGAACCTAAAATTATCTTTCCAGTTTTCACGCAATAACCATTTACTTTTATCTTCTTCATCTGTATTGTCATACTTACTCATTGAAACTAACTTATCTAATGAAGCAGTTAAAAACCCAAAAGTGTCTTTAACACTCAAACTTTCAAAACTGATATTAATAAATTTTTCACTGTTCTGAGCGATGACACCTATTTTATTGTTGTTACTTAATTTATCCGCATTTTGAATAATTAAATGACCATCATAATTTTTCATGTTATGGAAGAATACAGGAATTTTAAAATATCTATTACAAAAATTAAGATTGCAAACATTATGAGCACAACCTCTATACTTACCTGTAAAATGACAATGGTCTCTAACTTTTCTATATTTCTCTTCTTCCTTGGCATTCTTATAGTTCATTCTAAACTTGTTTCGCGAAGCTGACGCATCGCTCAAGCGAAATGCGTCTCCACAAATAAAGCAGTTTTTAGCATTTTTAAAATCTTCTTTGTCTTCATCAGTCATATCTATTTTTTTGTTTTCTCCCATCTTCTCCTTTACTTCTGCCCTAATCTCATTAAGTTTTTGACAAAACACATCAACAGCATCTTTACCACGATACATAAATTCATAATTTGTATTATCAACAGCATTAACCATTTTAGCATAAAACCACATGGTTTATGCTCTTGATAAGAAAAAGTGTTTTTATCTTCATCTTCATCAGGTTTTTTCAGTTCCTCTGTCAAACATTCAAAATCAGCATATACAACAAAAGGACATCTTAACTTTTTGAAGTGATGCTTAAAACTAACTTTCTCATAAGGCTTAGGCATTACTATTTGTTGTCCATCAACTTCCATACATCCGCTATCATAATGTTTATTTAATAATTCTTCATTTCTAAATCCATGATTACAATATTTACAGAAATAGGACTTACCATTATGATTACTTTTTTGATTATTAATAAGTCTGCTCAAACTTTTTATATACACATAATGACTGCAATCCTCATCATCAACTCTTAACAAATCAAAATGAAAAGAAGCATCTTTATTTTTCAATTTTCTACTAATAACAATTTGTTCATTATCATCAATTTGATAAACATTAATGGATATTGATTTATTATGTTCTTCAAATATATCTATATCATTATTATTAGCAGGAAAACTCACACCATCAAAAATCAAATCACTTTCTATCTTCTTGTAATGAAACATCTTTTCAGGGTGTGCTTTATCACAAATTTTACAATATCCACACTCAATAGAATATTTAAAACACTTGTCATCTTGATTTTTAGTATTGATACATGCCTTTTTCTTTTTAATCCATTCTGGAAGTTCAATATATTTGCCAGCTCTAGTCGGATTATATTTATTATACATGATATGAATATTATTAATATTGCTAATTATTAATCCTGACTGATACAAAGCCATATCTAAAATTCTTGTTTCAACATCAGGTCTCATTCTTTTCAAAGCATTCCTTAAATCCTCTTCATTTACAATAGTGTACGACCTTGTCCTAACTGTTACGTTTCTCTCCTCATCAAATAAGTTCATAACTTTCATATTTATTGTAGCATTAAGTTTCATTCCTCTATTCTCTTTCAAGTATTCATTAAGTTTGTCAAATTGATAATTAAAATAAGTCAATCCGTTCAACTCTTTTAAATGAATGTTTGAAATTGTGTAGGCGTTGGCATATGCTCTAAAGGCGCTTCTTTCTTCTGTTATTACTGCTTTTTTCTTAATAGCATGTTTTAAAACCGTTCTTGCTCCTACTCTTTCTCTGATTTGATTTGCTTTGTAGTCATTAGTTTTCTTTACTGCTTCAAGTCTCTTACTCAATCTATTGCTTATTGGTTTTTCTGGATTATATCTATACTGATTGTTTCCTATAATTATGGTTTTAAGTTTTTTACCTTTATTATGTACTTTGTATTCTCCTAAATTTTCTTTAAGAAGATACTTAACTATTTTAGTGTTTTCATCTGGCGGTAAATCTCTATTCATATTATTATGTATATAATTTAATTATGGTTTTTCTCTTTAAGTCTTTTTAAAGTCATAAAATTCTAAGAACTAAATAACTAATTATTAGTCTAAATTATTATTTTTAATTTTCAATTAATAATAATTCATGGCGCAAATAATGCTTTTTCAATCCTTCCAAGATATAGTATGTTTGATCTTTTTCTATCTTTTCTATTTTGTATTTCCTTTCTGTCCACTTTGGGTTGGTTTCTTTCCTCGATGTATAATTGCCTTTTCCTTTTTGGTATATTTTCACTGTGTCTGAAACAGATAATTTAGGGTATTTTCTCATATGCTTTTGCTTCAGTGTAAGGTTTGCTTTTACATTTGCTCTGTTGTCATCATCATGCGCTTCATTTGGTTTCATTCCAGTTGATGAGTGAATAGCGCTATTATATTTCTTTAATGTAGGTTTCAACATATCAGTCCATCTACCTTTAGTAAAGTGTATTCTGTCTCCTATTCCTTTTTTCATCGTTCTAATCAATCTCTCCACAATATTGGCATGTGTTAGCGTTGTTTTATGTATTATACCTAAATCATCTAAATATTTCTTTACTTCTGCTTTAAATGCTCCATCATCATCAGAAAATATTTCCACAGGCTCACCCATAACTTTAAATGCTTCTTGCAACCCTTTCAAAACATTTGGACTGTCTCTTTGAAACATTGGATACACAAAACCTAATTTACTGAAAGCATCTATTACAATCAATGCATAGCGTTCTTCATCTTCTTTCTTAAATATTTTCATATCCATAATATCTATTTGAAATTCTGCTCTGGCATATGGCACTAAGAAACTGTTATAATTCTGATACGGCTTTATTTGCTTGTTAGGTTGCTTCTTCAACCACTTTGCCACTTCTTCTAATGTTACACTTGCTCCTTTCTCTTTTGCTTGTTGTATAAGCTTTGTTTAGAACCATAACCTGTTTCTAAATCATAATAGATATTGCTCATTATCTCCTCATTACTTAGTTTACTCATATATTGAAATTGGATTATATTAATTAAATTAAAATTAAATTAATATTATCCAATTAGACTTTACTTTTAGTACTCTGGCACTTTCTACTTTTTTCATGTCTTGATTTGTTAGAACTGTTGGCCATTGATTTTCCACAAATATTACATGTATAAGGTTTATTAAGTTTTTCTTGAAAGTATTTTTTATGATAATCCTTTTGATATTGTTTCTCTTTATTTTCTTTTGTTTCTTCGCTATCAGTAGGACTTGGCAACACATCAGCATCTGAACTTTTATAATGTCTTTCAATGTCATCAGCAAAACTACTATTCATAAATAACATATTCATAAAGTCATTATAATCATCTTCATCATGTATTCCTCCTAACAATCTATCGCTTCCATCATCTGAGTGTCTGCTATAGAATGGCATTTATCTTATAGAATAAAGTCGCTATTTCTTTAAGGCATTTTTACAAATTCTTTTTTTTTTTTTTTTTATTTAATTTTATTTTTATTATTATTATTATTATTTATTATTATTATTATTACTATTATTATTATTATTTTATTGTTTTTCTTTATTCTTATCTTTATCCTTATCTTCATCTTCACTTTCAGCATCAGTAGGGACAGGGATGTCAGTCAACGGTGCTATTTCATAATTAACATTTTCTTCTGATGACGCCTCGCCAGAGGCTCGCGAGCTTCGCGACGATGATGAATTAACAGTATGCGTTGAAGAACTATTAACAGTGATAGGTGGAGAACTATGAACACTAACAGGTGGTTCTGTGTTTAACTCAACTTCCTCACTAACATTTGTATTCAACCAATTCATTATAGCAGTTGCTATATCGTATGATGTTACTAACGAATTCATTGTTAAATTAACTAATAACTCAGAACCTTGAATTGTAGTTAATGTAGTGTGATATGTTAAATGTGCTACTATTTGTCCTATACTAAAACCCGTCCTCAACATATATTCTATAATCCTCATCAAAATAAATAATTTCTTTCTATATTTATCAATATCATCATCCTTTTTATCATCATCATCATCATCGTCGTCATCATATAAATCAGGGTCATATGTAAATGCTAATGCTTCTGCTTCAGCCTTGGATATCAGTTTGCTTTTGAAACTCTTTGAAGAACCGCCTAATATTTTTGTCTCATCATCAAAATTATAAGTTTGTGTCGCTTTATCATTTGGTAGGTCTGTTTGTGTGCCTTGTTTTCTTTGTTAAGCGTTTGTGTTGCCTTGTCTGCCATCATAACTTTTGCGTTCATATATCTTTCTTTATTTTTATAATTCAATAAAACCCCTTTATCAAAATCAAAATTATTCAATAACATATATTTTTTGTATTTCTTCAATATAACTGTTGTTTTCATTTTGCTTGTGATTGCTTGTTTAAGCATTTCATCATATGTAGGGCGTTTCCTTAACTCTTGCTTGTGGTTGTTAATCATTTTATATAATTATTGATAAATTATGTAAAATTATCTATTTTTCCTTTGTTGCCTTGCCTTTTCCTTTCATATCTTTCCAATCGTTCAGTCTTTTTCTTAACAATTCATCATTTACTTCTGTTGTCCATTTTCCGCTGTTCATAAGTTTATCCACCAGTCCAACTAAATAAGTTCTACCAGTTTCCTTTTTACCTTTCCCTTTTTTCTTTGTGTTTGAATATTGTTGTTCCTGTTCTTCAGTAAGTCCTGTTCCTCTTAAATGTAATTGAAATAATATGTCTTCTTCTTTTACTGTGCTTCCCTTCCAATGGTTTATATCAGTTGAATAGTCAATAGTTTCCTTATGTGTTCTTGTTTGTCTTGCTGGTAATGTGGATGAACTGCCAGCGGTGTCCATTTTTTGCTCTATTCTTTCTTCTTTCCTCGTCATTAATCCTCTTTGAGCCCCTTGAATTCGTTTAACTGCTTCGTCTTCTTTCCTCGTTGTTAATCCTCTTTGTGCCCCTTGAATTCGCTTAACTGCTTCGTCTTGCGTCATAAGCGGTTCCAGTGCTGGTAAATCATCATAGTTGCTTGACTTTGCGGTTGCTACTGACTGCCAGTCATCTTCATCTAATTGTTTTGCTCGTTGTGCTCGTTGGTGTAGGTCTGCTATTTGTTCACTACTTTTGAAATTTGACTGATTTGTCGTTCGTGTTGTTCCTCTGCATCATCCATTGTGGCACTTAGTGTTTGTATTGAACCGTCTCTTAAATCATCCATTTCATCGTCCCTTGCCATATCAAAATGCGGGACTGTTTTAGGTCGTTCTAATATTTTTTGAAAGTGTTGTTGTCTCAAATCTACTGTATTATTATCATACACTGTTCCTAATGGACTATCACGAAAATAATAAGCGTTTCTGTCTATTACATCTCTTATATTCTTATTTTTAAATTCTTCCTTTGTAATTTCCTTTATCAGTTCATTATAAGACGGTCTTAATCTCAATTGTGATTTTAATGTGTTCATCTGTGCATTGTCTAATCTCATTAGTATATTAAATTAATTAGATTATAATTTATTAATCTAATTAATTTAATTATTTTTTTCAAAATCAAAATCTTGTCTTAATTGATTGATTATCCCTTTCTTCTTCTTAATCATTTCTGAATAGGATTTACCTGTTTCACTTGATGGGTGATGTCTCAATTTTTCACTTTCCAACCTTTGGATTTCATTAAAATACGCCTGTGCTTCTTCTTGATATCTTCTTTTATTTTGAAATACAGCATAATCTTTTTTAGCGCTATGACGTTCTAATTGTTCTTGTAATTCTTTCAAATATGTGTAATTAGGTTGGTGTGCCTTGTTGTCTCCTTCATAATAGTAATGTTGAGTTGATTTATATTTATTCTTCTTTTTTGGTTTGTTTGTTTCAAAAACTGCTTTTCTATCAATAACATCACTGATATTCGGTTTGTCTTTATTTTGTGGTTCTGTTATTCTATTTACAACGTTGTCATAAATTTCTCTACGACGCATAAGCAATTGTTTTTTATCAATAATCATTATATAATAATAATTAGATTAAATAATTTTATTTGCTAAATTATTAATTTTCTGTTTATTTTTATTATCTCGTTCCATTTTAATATTATTGTAACGGTCTTTTGCAGTTTCAAACACTTTATTTGCTGTGCTTTCTATATGTTGTTTTAACCTTTCATCAACTCTTCTTTCTATTTCTTGTTCATCCACTTTTGGAATATTATCTTTGACTTTTTCATATACGTTATTCTCAAATTCTTTTGCTTGTGCAGGATGCATAATTTTTCTACGGACAACTTTGTTAGGGTCTGGTTCTTTTTTAACTGGTATTCCATTACAGTTATGACGATATCTGAAAGTGTATTTTGTTAAATATTTTTTACATTTTGGACATTCCACTTTTTCAGTTGAGTATGTTTTAGATCTTAATTCTTGCTTTGGTGGTTCGTCTATATTATTATCTGGTGTATTGTCTTTATTATTTTCTTCATTTATAATATTATTAGTTTCTACTTCTTCCTTTTTTTCATTAATAATAGGTTCTTCTTTAATTTCTTCTACTTCTTTAGGTGCTTCATTATTTTCACTGCCTACATCTACTATTTCAATATTTTTAACCATATATTTAGTATATAATAAATATTTATATTAAAATATTTTAATATAATTAGTATGTAACAAATATTTATATTAAAATATTTAATATATGCTTTTCTAACCTTCAAAAAATGTTAAACTAAAACTACTTGTTGTTCCATTCATATTTAAAACTCTACCCGATGCATCAGTAAATCTAAAATGAAGTCTATTCAATGAACGCATACTAACATCATTAGCATCATTTAAAATTAGTTCATTATCATATATGAGGTTGCCGAATGATGTTAAAACTGGTACTTTCTTTATTATTGATGAAGTACCAAAACTACATAACTGGTTTCCGTTACTTAATTCATTACAATGAATATAAATATTTTTAACAGGTAAAAATGATATAAATCCACTAACAAACGGGTCTGCAGTAGTATTTATTTTTTCGGTAGTATTTCCTAAAATGTCATTAATACTATTAGGATAATCTCTATCATAATCAACACCAAAACTATAATTAGTTTGTAATTCTTTATCTGTATGGATTACAAAAAAGTAAGAAATATAATTACAACTTATAGTTATATTATTTGTTTTTATTGATAACTACAAGTAAAAAAGTTACTGTTTCCATCGGTCCCATTGGTTGCAGTGTTCAATTTATTTTGTAATTCGGTTGCTAATTCACCACCTACATAACTACCTTTATCAGGTGCTACAATAAAATAATATACTGGTGCTCCTATTAATATCCCTCCTAATGTTAAATATAATCTGTTATTTAAATTATCTTCAATTGGATAAAATGAATTAGCGATAGATACTTCGTGACAAATCATTTTAGTATTTGGTCCGCATTCTTGTTGCTCTCTTAAATTAATAACAAAATCTGATGTAGATTGACTGTCATTTAAATCACGATAAGCACTGTTGATATATATTTTACGAAATCTCATTATATTAATTAATTAGAAATTTTATAATTTAATTATATATGAAAAATAAATATAAATATTATTTAAAAGAAGGAAAATTAAAATCATACAATCCGCTTCATCAAGGTCATAGTGAAATGTATAGAAAAATAATTAATGAAATTCAACAAGAAAAATCATTATTCAAACCTAAATATAATAATAATGTATCTGACACAGAAGGATTAAGCAAAGCATATACAAATGGTAAAGGTTATTATTTGGATAATAATAAACTATATGTTGCTGGGACATTTGGTAAGTCTAATATTAAATCAAGTATTAATGATAGTTTAAGTGATATTACAATTCCATTTGGCTTAAGTTCATTCAGTGAAAGATATAGAGATATTAGCGATATACTTGATGAAAACCATAATATTAGTGAAGTTATTTCACATTCATTGGGTAGTAGTGCGAGTGCTAAATATTTAAAAGAAAATCCTGATAGAAATATTAGATTAACTACTTACGGTGCTCCTTTTATTTCAATGTCAAACAAAAACAATGACAACTACACAAGCATACGAAATTTTGGAGATATAGTCAGTATTTTAGATAGAGGCAGTATAACATCAAATAGAGGAGGTTTTAACCCATTAACAAATCATCAACACTCATTATATGGTGATACTGGCAAGGACGTATCAAGAAGCATTGAACCTGTAAAGGAAATTTTGTAGTCTTATATATAATGCCTAATAATGATATAAAAAACACTATAAATCCTAAAAAGAAAGTCAGTTATGATGACATTAAAAAGATTGTAGAAGATGAACGCGACCCTAATTATAAGGTTGAAAATAATAATAATAAAAATAAATCTAAAAAACTATTAAATAAAAATTATAAAAAAGAAGTTATAGATTATTCACACTTTAAAATAAATTAATTTAATAATAGAATAATATAATATTTTCTATTATTAAATATATAAAGATGGAAACATTAGATATTGAAGATGTCCTTGTAGAGAAGAACCTTCGCTTTAAATTAAAAGATGGCGGTTCTTATGTTCGGTCAAAAGAAAGTAAAAACTTTTACCCTTCATCGGTTTCTACTTATACCGCTGATACAAATTCAGTAATTAGATTTAACATTGCTGGACCACCTAATCAATGGTTGTCCTTACCATCTCTATTATTAGGATTTACTCTAAACAACACTGATAACGCAGAAGGTCACGAACTTAGACCAATTGACACAGCCGGTTTCTTTGATAGGGTGCGTGTGTTAATGGGTGATGTCATTGTATGCGATTTAAATTCTCTTTCTCGTGCGAGTACAATGAAAGATGTATTAAAATCATCAGAAGAAAAAAGAATTGATGAAGCATTAGGTTTTGGAAATACTATTCTTAATCACGATGGACGGTTTTTAACTTGTGATGCGTCAGCAACCTCCTCTACTCAAGCAGTCGTTAGAAATGTTACCAATAACAATTTTAGAGGAATTAAAGGAGGTAAAGGTGCTAATGTCTATTTTGATTTAAACTTACAATGCTTTAAGACTTGTGAAAACTGGATACCTTTATCTTATTGTCCAATAACAGTTGAATTGTATTTAACCACTAATGTATTAAAACCAATTGTTCATATATCAGGACTTTTCACTGCTTCAAATACGAGTATACAGTGGTCTGTTACCAAGCCAATTTTCAAAGGCAACGTTTACACCCTCGACGATTCTTTATACGCAGAATACAGTAAAATTTTAGAAACTGGCTCTCTTCCAATTACTTTTGAAACTGAAACAATGCAAGAACAAACAGCATCTGCTAAAACTGAAGTATTTACTACAATTGTCCGTAATGTATCTAAATTAAATAAATTGTTTATTTCTTTTTCAAACCCATCAGCAAAAGCTTATGTTGGAGGTTATGGAGAGCTGTTGAAAGAGTATAATCGTATGTATCACCCATTAGGGAATATAACAAATGATGTAGGTATTTATACCCCAGAATATGATTTATCCGCTTCTTTAGTAATCTGAATCAAGTCATACCAAGTCAAGAAATTCAAGGTGTCCGTGAAGCATACGCCCATCTTATGCATTGTTCTGATAAACCAATGTTAGTTAGAGCAGAAGATTACAGGTCTCACGCTTTTATGTATGGTTTTAATTTACAAAATTAGAATCAGCAGCGTATACAGGTTTAAATTTAAAAAAATAACTCAAATTGTGTAATAAAAATAAAGGCGTTGGATGGTTCAACATTATATGATGAAAGTAAAATGGCAGAGAGACTTTATATTTTAATGGTTCATGAGTGTATCCTTGAAATCCGTTCAAATTCTGTAACATTTTATGATTAAATAAAAAAATATATGATATTATTAATTTTCTAATTAATAATATAATATTATGAGCAAAAACTTAATGAATATCTTTGATATTACAGCAAATAGAATTAGGCAAGTAAAAGATGGAGCAGTCAATGATATAGAAGACCTTTACGCGAGTAAATCTGACATTCAAACAGTATTAGATAGTAAAGCAGACCAAGCAGACACCTATACAAAGGAGCAGATAAATGCTAATTTTTATGATATAACTGAAACATA
Organism: Effrenium voratum; assembly: GCA_963377175.1. Taxonomy (NCBI): domain Eukaryota; class Dinophyceae; order Suessiales; family Symbiodiniaceae; genus Effrenium; species Effrenium voratum. The sequence goes on along the minus strand of CAUJNA010000357.1, from coordinate 35,055 downwards.
TGACAAAACAGAAATTAGTGTATTATCAAATAATATTAGTTCAAATTCTTTTTTAATAGGTAATCTGACAATAACTTCAAATACAAATTTTAATAATATTTCATTAAATACAAGTTTAATAAATAATTTAAGTTCTACTATGACAACTAATTTTAATAATATTAGTTCTAATACTCATTTAATTAATACACATTTTAATAATATTTCATCAAATACAAGTTTAATAAATAATCTAAATTCTACTATGACAAGTAATTTTAATAATATTTCTTCAAATACTAATTTAATTAGTAAAAATTTTAATAATATTTCGTCAAATACAAATTTAATAAATAATTTAAATTCTACTGTATCAACTAATTTTAATAATATTTCATCAAATTCTCATTTAATATCTCAATTACAAACAGGTTCATTTGATAGTAATTTATATTACAATAAAATAACAACTAATAATTTATTAACAGATAAATTAAATACATCAGTATTAAATAATACATTAATTCATAATATAACAACTACTTCAATTTTCAAAATAGCAAATTTTGGAAATTATAATAATTTCTTTGAAATGTATAATAATTATTTTGATAGTTATGTTTATGGAAATTTAAGTGGAGCAACTATGTTTTTGAATCAAAGAGGTTTTGGAATTCTTCAACTTTTCAAAATGATAAAATATTATTAAATCATAATACCACAATATTAAGTAATTTACAAGTATCTGGTTTATTTTCGTGCTCGTCTATTTTAGATATAGCAGGTTCTGACGCTAGATATGTTTTACAATCAGATGGATTAAGTGGATTAATAACAGGAAATACAAATACAATGAATTCAATAATTACTACTAATAATTCACAGGATACATCATTAGGTCAAAAGTTAGATAAAATAGATACTAACGCTCAATCAGTAGCAGGTGCTATTAGTTTTAGTGATAATGCAACTTTACACAGTAATTTAAATATGTTAACTACTGGTTCTATAATATGTAACAAGTTTAGTACTACATCGTCGCCTAATGTTGGATTGCAAATGACTTTTCAAATGTTCAATCGTGAATTTAATATTAACAGAGATGGTAGAATGTGGATGAGTAGCGCAGGAGGTCAATGGGAAACTCAAATAGGAGATGCTAATGTTGGAAGAGTTTGGGTAAAGGATAGATTTGGTTTAGGTGCCGTTGGAGTTTATGGTTATGTTTTAAATTGTGCCGGAAAATCGAGATTTACTGACGCAGTTGATTTTATAGGAACTGACAAGGCAGTAAATCTTAACAATGGTTCATATTTGAATTTTAATAATAATGGTTCAATACGAAGATATACTCCTGATGCTATAGAAGGTTTATATATGGCTCATAATAATTTTGTTGCCGTTAGTGTTGGTGATGTTAGTAATGCTTCTAACCAATATTTTATGTGTGATGGATTAGTTAATAAAACTATTTTTAGTAAACCTATAGATGTGTTAGGTAATATTTATACAAATGCTGCTGTTAATTGTGATGATGTTAATATTGCTAGTGATGGTAAATTAACAATTGATACAAATTGTGAATTATATAGATATGTTAGTGCTTTTTCATCTTTTGATATGAGGAATAGTGATGCTAATTCTTCAATTAGGTTCATTTGTGGAGACCCTGCCGTTCAATCTAATATAGTCGGAGCTGTTAATATTTCTAGGGATGGACTTTTAATACTGCTACTGCTGATTTTATGGGTAATTTATTTGCTGATGATGTTTATGTTAAAACTAATGGAGCATTAAGAAGCAATCATATAGCACCTAATGGTGGAACATTAGTAACTGTTGATACTAACTTAGCAGTTCAAAACGCATATTTAGCAACTAATACCATTCAATCATTTGATTTAACAACGGTTTCATTTTTGGATAATATTTCAATGACTACTGGAACTGATATTAAAATGGGAACATCGGAAATATCAACTTATTATGATGGAACTAATTTATCTACAATTGATGTAATATTCAGAACATCAAACACTGCGTTTAGAGTTTCAGATGCTTCAAGTACACCTTCAGTTTTATTATCTATTGATAAGACATTTGGAACTACAGTAAATACTGAAAGTTTTACAAATAATGCTCCATCGACTTTTAATGAAAATGTAACAGTTGCAGGAACGAAAAAAATGTTGTGTAATTTAATTGAACCATCAACAGGAACTAATATAGATTTAACAGCAACAACAGTAACCATCAACGGAACGTTTGTGGATTCATCTGATTCAAAATTGAAATATGATATAGACAATATCAAATCTAATTGTATGAATGTTATTAAGAAATTTAAACCGAAGAAGTTTAAAAGACACGATAGAAATGATGGTGGTAAAACTCATATAGGATATATAGCAGATGAAGTGTTAAAAGCAATCCCGAAAGAGTTTGAAAATGTTGTTAGTAAAGACAGAGAGTATTTAGGATTGAATTATTTAGTGTTACCCGTGTTAGTTCATAAAGCAGTATTAGAATTAAATGATAAAGTAGATAAACTTGAAAAAGAAATTAAGGAATTTAAAAAAGAAAAAAATAAATAATTTAAATATATAAATATATAAATATATAAATAAATAAATAAATAATAAATATATCTAGATATATATATATGGACATTGACAGGAAAGTTAAAATAGAAGCATTATTTAAGAATAATAGTATGAGAGAAAAAATGTTATTGTGGTTGTAGAATTACTAAATTAAGTAAAGATGAATTTACATTAGATAAATGTAATAATGAAGAATGTAATTTTAGTCATTCTAAATTTGATGAATATATTAAAGAATTAAAAAAACAAAGGAAAGAAGAGAAATTCCACAGACGAGTAGATAAGTGTTGTATGCTATTAACTCCTATTGCTTGGGGATTGTTATGGCCAATTTTAATTCCTTTGAATATGTGTTGTTGTATTATAATCTAAATAATAAAAATCTAAATAATAATATATAATGGGTAATTCAAATAGTAACGTTGAAACTTCAAGTATTGATAAAATCAATTATATTGATGTAGAACAACTAGATTTAAGTAATATTGATAAATTACAGTTGAACGCAATTAAGCAAATGAGTGAAAGATTAGAAAAACTGGAGAAAGTAAAAAGTGACAAATTAATTTATAAATTACCAGCGTTAAATTTGTGTAGTTATAGTTTGTTCTGAATTAATGACATTAAGCCTATGGCTTAATGCTATTAACTAAAAAAATATGAATAAAATTTACTCATAATAAAACTTTGTGTATCATCATTGATGATTTTAATAGTTATTTTTTTCACTTGTTCTGAAATAGCATTAATCGTATTATAGCTACTATCGCTATTATAGATTAATTTAATTTCATGAAAATCTTTATTAAGAAAATAATAAATATCAAATAAATTATTTGATGTTAAAGCGCGATCGCAAACACGCTTTATACATTTATATGAAGCAAATGTAGCAAGTAGCTTGTATTCAATTAATAATTCTAATGGTTTATATTTTTTTATGTAATTTATCTAACTCACTTAAATTAAAAATATATGATATTCCATTATTAATATTAATATTATCAATTTCAAAATAATGTATGTTATTTAATTTGTAAGACTTGTAAACTGGTTTATATTTATTAATATATATTTTTAACAATATTACTATTTTTTATTTTTAATAATCTAACATCACCTAAATTATAAGATAATACAAGGTTTTTAATTTCTATTGGTAAATCATAAAATATCATATAATATTAATATATATTTAATTATTTAATTATTTAATTATTTAATTAGTAATTTTCAAATATTGAGAAAACTTTTTCATAAACATTTTATCTGGGTTCTTTTCTAAAAGGTTAATATATAAAAAACTATGCGGTTCATCAGTGGCAGTCTCATATATTTTATAAATTAGTTTCTTGCTTTCATGTAAATTATCGCTTCTAACAATTGCTGATAATTCATCTTGCAATATTTCTATCTCTTTAAAATTTCTAACTTTATAATAAAACAAATGACTTATATTTACCCTAATAATTGGTGGTACGGTTGATGATTTTTGAAGACTTACAAGTGTTGATATTCCACTATGACGACCTCTACAAAATAAAGAATTTAACAATTTGTTATTTCTTGTTATTGCTGGATTATCAGATACATCATCCAAAATTACCAAAATATTAAATAATTTCTTCGTTCCTTGTTTTTTCTGGTATTCAATTATTTTATTTTGAGTTTCTATAACTCTTTCTAAATCTTCAACATTGAACTCATCCCACCAACACGGTTCTTTATCATTATCTACTTTCAAACCTTCTTTAATGTATTTTTTAACAGGCAACCAAATACTATCCAAATTTACTGATGGAGACCAGATAAAAATTCTTTCAAATGCGCCTCTATAAATATCAAGTATCATTGATACAAGTAGCGTCGATTTTCCAGAGCCTGACGGGCCCACAATCATCGCTCTCATCGGCAATTTAGGGACGACCTCGTGCTTGCTTTGCTTAAAGTCATATTTGATTTCATCAATTGGTTTTACATCAGGCATAATAAAAATAATATTATAAATACTTATAAAAAAATATATAATATAATTATATCATAATGGCAATAGAATCTATTAATTTAAGTGAAGTGGCTAGTATTCGGAGGATATATAAATTTGGTGATATCTTAGTGCCCGACACTGAACAAATATATTATGATACGATGTTATACTTTTTATCGGCAATTAAGAAACAAAATATCGTAGTATCCAAGTCCTCAATTGAAAATGACAATAACCTAGATTTTAATTTTAGAAAGTTAGTAAATTTTATGAAAGATTATCCCGATATGTATACAAATGAAATGATAAATAGTGTAGAAGAAGTTATTGATATTAATATTAAAGATGTTAGTCTATCAACTGCAATAAAACTTACTAAAGAAAATAGTTTAAATACATATTCTATTTAATATTAAATGGAACGGGATGTCCATTGCTTCAATCAATGAGCATTGAAGCTAATTAGTTTGATGCATTGTAAAGAAAACCCCAGTGCTGTGCCCTCCGAATATTCTATCATGCATGAAAATAATAAGATTAAATAAATATTGTATCTTATTATTTATATGACTATTATCCATTGCAGTTGTGGTAAAACTTATGATGACAAATATTTATTTAAACATCTAAATTCAAAACATCATCAGAAATTTGTGGAATATAGATGGAATAAAGACGATACAATGAAAAAACTTTACAAGAAAAGAAAGACAGAAATGAAAAAATAATTTATCTTATTATTTAATATGAAAAGGAGTTATATAGATTATATTAATATAATAGATGAAATGGAGAATATAGAACAAGTACTAATAACTGATAATAGATGTAAAACAATATGTTATTCTATTTTAGAATTAATTAAGTTTTTGATACAATATATTAAAAATATAAATATTAATATAAATTCCAAAAAGGAAAAACAAAAAGAATAAGACAGGTTTAAGTGTTTCTTCAACAGAAGATAGCGGAGAAATTGTTAAAGAACCATCAGTATTTGAGATTGCTTGTCCTATGTGCAAAAAGATGTTAGAACTTAAAAATGAATTAGAAATAAAAAACAATATAACATGTAAATGTTCATGTATTCCAACAAGTTTCAAAATAAGTAAAAATGATAAGAAAATGAATATTGATAAAACTAAAGACAGTATCAACTTAGAAACTGATGTCCATAGTATAACTTTTAAATTTGGTAGGCAAGCAACACCATCCGATAATAATGAAAACGAAACACAGGAAACTGTTAAACAAATGATGAAAAATTAGTATTTAAAGAGTAGACTTAACATAATTGCACTTTATAAATATATAATTAAATAAATAATTATCTAAATAAATATATAGTAATGTCTGAAAATGAGAATTATACTATTAATGATTTAATGAAGAAGATAACATTAATTGGTAAACATATTAAAACCTTAAATGATATGATTAAATCCATTGATGACAAAATGAAACCAGTTGAAAGCGAACAGCAGGAGAAGGAAAAAATCGAAAAGATATTTCAAGCAAAATCTATAGGAAGACCAACGGGTGATTATCCTACAAAGCAAAAGAAATATTGTGATATGTTGAATACAGGAAAAATCAAGCAACCAAAGCAACAAACATTAGACTATTATAAAATTTCAAAAAATGATGATGGAGTATATGTATTAGAATAATTAATATCTAAATAATTCTAATAAATGAATTTATTAGAATTATTTTCAGGCAGTGGTTCTGTTGGTAAAGTTGCTCGTGATTTAGGTTTTAATGTGATATCATTAGACTTGAAAAACGCTGATATAAATATCGATATTTTGAAATGGGATTATAAACAGTTTGACAGAAACCATTTTGATTTTATTTGGAGTAGTCCTCCGTGCACTGAATATAGTGTAGCAAAAACTAGGGGAATTAGGAATATCGAATATGCAAATAGTATTGTCTTAAAAACTATTGAGATTATCAAATATTTTAATCCTAAATATTTTGTAATCGAAAATCCACAAACTGGATTATTAAAACATCAAGAGTTTATGGATGAGTTTGATTTTAAAGATGTAGATTATTGTAAATATGGAAACCTAGAGAATTATGTAAAAAGGATTGTGGCAACATCAGAAATAATAAACATATTGAAACTGCACAACGGCTACCATCAGGCACTAAGGAAAAATGGGGTGACAATCCAACAATACATAAGCAGGAAGATTTATATAAAATACCTAGCGAATTAATTTGTGAAATCTTAGTGAGTTTGACGGATTAAGGATTTAGGTTTGGGGTTGGGCTTGCAACTTGAGCACATGCAATTGCAATGAACCAAACCACCACCTATTTTGATAAAATCGGGGAATGATTTTGATAAAATCGGGGAATGATTTTGATGAAATCGGGGAATGATTTTGATAAAATCGGGGAATGATTTTTGATAAAATCGGGGAATGATTTTGATAAAATCGGGGAATGATTTTGATAAAATCGGGGCATTATTTTGACTAAAACCATACTATAATAATAACATTTATACCCTTATATGTTATAATTATAATGTCAGTATAGCGTTTTATATATTGAAGAAAAAATCATACAAGGGACACCACGCCTATTAAAATATATGATGAAACTGATGAAACGAAGGAGGAGAGGTTTTTCACAACTTAAATATTTATGATTAAATCTTTGAACATGACTTAAAGGAATAAAGACTTAATATATTAAGATACAAATGAGTGATACAGAAAGTGAATATGGTGAATATAGTGATGTAGAAAGTGTGTATAGTGAATTTAGTGATACTGTCCATGAAGATATTGATGTTAAAAATATATTGAAACAAAAGTTTATGAATTACAAATGTAAAGACTGTGGGATGCTAAAGTTAACAATTCAACAGGGTTTTATAGATGGTGTTAGTAATAATATTTGTCAATGTATGATATGTGATAATTGTAATAGAATTATAAACAAAATTGATGATATGAACAACAGAGATTTTGATACTAGAAATGCTGAAACTCTTGATGATGATTTAGACATATTTGTTTTTATTGAAATGAATAAGTTCTTGACTGAAATAGAATTTGATAATTTATTAGATAATGGATATGTGAATGGTTTTATTTATAAGTATTATAGCCTGGTAAAAAGATTATACAATATGTCTTTTAGCATTAAACGTTTAAAATACGAAGCATTGAATGATAATGACTTTGATTTTGTAAATGAGTTTTTAAATTGTAAGTATGAAGCTCACGAACTTAGATACACAGCAAGACATGCAATTAGTGTAATGAAGGTGTTTATAAAAGAAATAGGAAATAATATGTATAATGAAAAACAGTTGATAAAATAGTGAAACGAATTGAAAGGGAATTTTAAAATTAATTAGAATAAAGTTGAACTCATACTATGATTATCACATGTAAACTATTATATGTTATAATTGTAATATATTTATCGTTTGTAAAGATTGAATATTATATTTTCCTAATTTGCTTATCTCTTTCAAAGTGCGTTGTTTAGACTTGGCATGCTTCTTTGATTTTTTCGTGCTTTGGCTGCTTGTTTTTGTTTTGTTTGATACTCTTATGATATTTTTTGTTGGTATGTTGCTTTGATTTTTGTTGATGTGTGTTTTTGAGTTGAGTGTCTTTGATGATTTAGAGTGTTGCTGTTTTGTTGGTATGCTTGTTTGAATTATTTAATGTTGTATGCTGTGATTAAATAATTTTGTTGCTGGTTGTGATTATTTATTTTGTTTGCTTGTTGTTCTGGATTTTGTTTTCTGTTTGTTGTGTTGCTGTTGGAAAAAATAGTAGAAAGAATAATTCTTTGAATTCTCCTTTTACTATTTTTCCCCCCCCCCCGCCCACGAATTTACCAAACCGCTTGGTCGCAAAAAAGCTTCGACCGGGGCCAACGCGGTGGCCGATCACCGAACTCCGGCCGAACTCCGGCCGAGAGAATTTCGCGCCGAGGTCCGCGCCAAAGTGGTGGACGTGCTGGGCCTTCCACGGGGCTCGCCGGGCACTCGGGCACTTGGAGTCAAGGGAAAGAGGGCGAGAGGGTGGCCCCTCCCCCACCCAGAACTTACCTCTTGAAAAGACGAAACTTTTCTCTCAACTTTTTGGGGGTAACCTGGGCTATATGTCTGTAACAGATTAACTTCCCCAGGGCTTGGAGTTTTAAGGGGTAAGAAAAAGAGCGGATGCTCCCTGGACCAAACGAGATCTTGCCCGGGGTCACACCCACGGGTTTCAGGAGTCCAGGCGCTTGACTTGCCAAAGGCTTCGTCCATCGCTTGGGCCGAGGCTTTGGTTTCTCGCGGGCTGCTTGATGCTAGGCGGTGTTTTTCTGCACTGGGTTCTCGTTTGAACGAACTCCCTGTCGCACCTAGGTGGTTTGTCCCATTCAAATCGGGTGTCCATCGCTGGTGCGATGGGCCTGCATTTCGTCCATTCGGTCTGGGGGGCCGCACGGGCTTTTTGGGGCTCCCCGGTTCCTGGAGCTTTCAGGGAGGTTCTCCGGCTGCTGCCATGAGTCGTCCCAGTGGCGAAAGTGTTTTAGGTCCGGATCTCCGCCCCGGTACTTTTTTGTCGCCTTTTAGTACCAGGCTCTGATTGCGCCTCAAATGGAGAGGCGGCCACACCTCTGTTCTGCTTTCAAGGCGCGGACCAAGATTGGCACCCAAGGAATGACCAATAGTCTGGCCTCACAAGGTGTTGTACGATTTCTGCCACTGATTCCCAATCAACACCTGCCAAGTCGAGGTAGGGGACAGTCCTCTTGACATCGCTGTGGATATCAAGAAGCCCTTTTGTTTCGTCAAAGGAATCTTTTGAAATGGGGAACCACCCCTGACTAGTCCGAGTTGTGCTCTTTGAGTGTGTCCTTTTTACCTCTGTCAAATGGCAGCCAGGCAAAAAGAACAGCCCCCATCTTTGGGGGTCCTCACCTCAGACCAATGCCAAGGTACTGTGGATGGTTGCGAACTCCATCCAACGCACCACCTAAGAAAGCCTGGAGAATGATGATTTGCAAAATCCAGCAGACCGTGGCTTCCCATAGTTGCAAAGTGGTGCGAATGGATTTCGCGACCACAGCATGGGTCCAAGGGACTCCTGTGAAGACAAAAGGCTTCGGGGCCAGTGGAAGCGTTTGGTTCAGGACCGTGAGAATGCTGCAGCACTTCTCTGGCGGGTCGGCGGCTGAGACGTATGATGCGGGATACGAGGGCGGACGTCCATACCGTGGATGGTGGCGAAATCCATCCAACGCACCACCTCAGAAACCATGGTTGAAACCATTGTTTGTTGGTATTTATGGGGCAATTCTCATTCCAGGGTTTCTTGGGTGGTGCAGGATTTCGCAACCATCCACAGTATGGGCGTGCCTTGTTTTTAGGGGACTCTTCATGGTGGGCGTCCTTTTGGCTTCCGTTCAAAACCAACCAAACTGGAGCACGCCCGAAACAAGACACACCCATATTGCAA
>CAUJNA010000357.1:0-20000 GCA_963377175.1 Effrenium voratum | reverse complement strand
TTTCTCTGGTATCCACTGGGTTGACTTGAAGGATTGCATCGGGCGTCGAGTCCAACGTGTTGGACATGAAGAAATTCCAAGAAGTTCCACGGGCAGTTTTTTTTCTTCTTCCGATTGCCGTTTACTGCAATCCGTTTGTGTCCTTTGAAGGACTCGGTTGGGGTGCGGATCGCGTTTGGCCCAAAACCCATATATGGATGTTTCAGAGAGCCCTCCAAATGGGTGGTTTCTTTTTGTTCCCCTTTCAGCAATCCAAAAAGGGTACCATCAACAAAGGTCCTACCCATATTGGTGTGTTCATGGCGGGAAATGTAGGGAGTCCCGAGACAATGTGACGGATGTTTCACCTCACCACCCGGCTGAACAAAACGTGGATACCAGGTAGTAAACACCAGCGGCAGGTGGATACACACTCCCATCTATGCCGGATGGAGAACCCACTGAAAAGTGGTGGGTGGACAATCCCCATGACATAAAATCCTATGTGAGGTTCAATCAAAAATCCCGGTTTGTCTATGCTTCAGTCACAAAAAATCCAGGGAGGTCAGTTTCCCTCTGGGAACTGATCATTTTGATGGTGGAACTGGACCCGCGGCTTTCACAAGTCCTGTTCGCCCTTACAAGATCCGGGGCTCCAGTGCAAAGGCGTGGGTTTCCTCTGGACCCGTTTTGTCTTCTTTTTCTCTCCGCGGAAAAGCCGCGGAGAAAAAATCCGCGGTGCAAGCAACGGCAGGCCAAGCTGAAGGTGTCGAAGCCTGGCGGAACGGGGCTCAGTTCAGTGGGTTTAAAGTGATTGGTCTCCCAAAGGGACATGAGCTACAATCAAAACCGATTCGGGTAGATGAACCACCCCTGGGTTTAAGCCTACTGTGGGGTAGTCAAAAAGTGTAGCCCTGGTAGATTTTCCATGTGAGGAACAATCAAAACCGAGTCGGGTAGATGAAGGTTAGGGACAATCCCCTTGCCATGAAGAGCTGCGGATCTCCGCCTTCTGAATTCTTGATGCATGGTTCTGGGATTATGATCATTTTAGCACCGGGTTTTGAGTATGACTCACATTGCCCTGTGTGATGTGTACCTGGTTTGCTCGGGATTCCGGGAAGGAACTTACACTCCCTCAGACTAACAGCCGGAAGCTCTCCCAATTTGCCGATCCTGTAAATGGGAGCTTTGGGCTCCGTTCGGGAGCTTCTGGCTGTTAGTCTGGGGGAAGGTACGTGCCCAACAAACCGGGTATCGCCCTATATGATGTGCACCTAGTTTACTCGGTGAGATTCCGGGAAGTGGGAAGGTCCGGGGTCCATCCAACTGGTGGTTTCCTTTAGCCTTATGGAACAAGTGTGGACCCTCTGAGTTGTAAATGGCATATGTCTAATGATTTTGTGTGAAGTTCTCATTCTTAGAGTATAGTTTGAAGGCCCAGACTTTTTGCCCGACAGCCAAATGGGTAACATTGGAGAAATGCGCAAAGCCCGCATTGGCCATGTCAGAATGCGGTACGTCCGCAGAAACCAGCCCCGGGACTGAGTTCTGTCAGGCATGTCTTCAACAAGTTTTGATGCTGTTGACAGTGTTGGGTTCCAATGCCATGCACGTGGAAGTACTCAGCCTTCAACAAAGCAAGGCACTGCCTCAACGGATGCACTTCTTCTGCAGAGATCTTGCGACTGTGGACGCTGAAGAAGAAGCAGGGCCTTTACAGGTGCCAGAAACAGAGGTATAGAGGTGCTCGCAAGAGTGGGGAAAATGGTAAAGAGACTAGGTCCCCCAGCTAGGTGCACTTTTACCAACTTGTTTGGTTGGGAGGGTTCCCTTACTAAAATAGACAAAGCCGAAAAAAGTTGGTGCCAAATTCTTCTAACCTCTCTACTGGAGGACCTAGGAGAGCAAGCAGTACGGGCCTCGGCCTTATGTTGAAGCACACAAGTCGCCCCCCTCTCCCCCCCTATTTTTCCATCACACACAGCGGGCTGGGCAGGGTGGGTGCGTGCACTGGCAAATTGGGTGTAGAAGGGGTGTTTGCCTATGATACCTTAAAACCTCATGGCAGGTTTCTAGGTTTGCTGGGTTTTACAGAACCGGCTCGAGCCGGTTTTGTGAGGGGCGATGAACCTAGATCTTTGCAGCCTTTTGGTAGAGAGTCAATGGGTTTTGGATGGTTTTGGGCGCACGAAACATTTTAGTCCAAAAGTGCTCCTTCCCCACTGAGGTTTGGTCAACGAGAAAGACCTCCCCCACAAGTTTGAGGGAGCCCTTGTTCCTTCGCGTAAGGGCCCAAAAAGAAAGCCCCTTTTTGAATGCAACACACAACACACACACACACACAAGTACACACCTTACGATGCCCGTCGGAGCCAAAATCATTCAAATCCCAAAGACGTCTTCTTCAGCAAGGCACTGCTGCCTTGCCGCTTCGGGGTGGAGCACATACACAAAAGGTGTACTTGGATTTGAACAGTACGCCTGGTAACATCGCATTCTGGTCAGCCTGTGCGCTTTCACCAATGGCGATGCCATCTCTGGACATCATGCCCGTGCAAGTGCTTCTTGGACCCTTCAAAGCTGGCACTGCCCATCACCGGGGTCCAAGACAAAGGGGCACTACTCTTCATGGTGGCTCCCAGCCATCCGGATCCTTAGCCTTTTAGATCTTCTTAGTGTTTAGTGGCAGTTTCCCATTTAACCCGCAAAAAGTTAGTCCCTTTTAGCGGGGGATCTGAGGGCAGCCCAGTGCTATGTGGTTGATCAACCAGTCATTCCAGCGTTTCATCCATCCTGGCTGGTGCCTGGCGTAGATTCGGTCCATCTACAGTTCAAAGTCTCCCCCCCCCGCCAAAAAAAGAGAGCACAAACAAAAATAAAAAATCAAAACAACGCAAACAGAAAAACACCCAAGAACCCCCCCCCCCCAAATAAACAGAAAACCACCCAAGAAAAAATAAAACACAACAAAGTTTGGCGGCGTTTTCCTTTTGGTATCCCCAGAGATCTACACTTCGCCTGTTTTTTGCGGCCGGATGTGGTGCGTCGGCCGAGGCTCTGCGGCGGCTCCAGAGGCCGGGCTTCAGTCAGCGCCTGGGGAGTTTCTGCGGAGGTTGTTTTTGAGGACATGCTGTGGATGGACGAAATCCATCCAATGCACCACCTGGCAAGCCCGAAAAGGATGGTTTCCCTGAAAACTCCCTCCCACTTCCATGGCACCTGTGGGCGGGCACCTGGAAGATCAGCTTCCTCTTGGGGCAGTTTCCCTGTCAGCTGCCATGGAAGGTAGGAGAAAGGCTAACATAGGTGTCCTTTTTGGTTGGTTTTGCTAGAAAAATGGATGGCGATTCCTGGTTTACCTGGTGGTTTAGTCATCTACCAGGGCCATCTATTTCCCGTAAAAGGACACCTATGTTTGCGGATGTCTCTTTGGACCAGTCCCTCCACATAAACCATCCATCCAACCAAGCAGCAAGCAAGCAAGCAAGCAAGCACCAAGCAACCAAACGAATCAATCAACCAACTAATCAATCAAGTAATCAATCAATCAATCAATCAATCAATCAATCAATCAATCAATCAATCAATCAATCAATCAATCAATCAATCAATCAATCAATCAATCAATCAGGCAAGCAAGCAAGCAAGCAAGCAAGCAAGCAAGCAAGCAAGCAAGCAAGCAAGCAATCAAGCAATCAAGCAATCAAGCAATCAAGCAATCAAGCAAGCAAGCAAGCAAGGAATCAAGGAATCAAGCAATCAAGCAATCAAGCAAGCAAGCAAGCAATCAATTAATCAATCAATCAATCAATCAATCAATCAATCAATCAATCAATCAATCAATCAATCAAGCAATTCATCAAGCAATCAAGCAATCAAGCAATCAAGCAATCAAGCAACCAAGCAACCAAGCAACCAAGCAACCAAGCAACCAATCAATCAATTCAAGAAGAAGCTTGAATTCATTTTAAGCCCCACAAGGCATTGCTCTGTAAGACCAGTTGGCAGGGATGTTGAAGGAGCAGGGATGTGCATGTGGTCTTTCAGTACCACTTGCTCTTGCAACGCTCTAGGTTGAATCCATGTGCCATATGAGCGGTGTTCCTTGTTGAGATGGTTTCCACTACGGATTGCGGAGGAGGATTCCATGTTGAACAAGTCAGGTAGACGAGCACTTCTATACTATGTCTGGTGCACTTCAGAGTTGTGCCACATATTGGACAAAGCTTGCTGGTGCTCAGCAGGGAATGAGGGAGTGACCCCTATAGACCAGCCCTTGTGGTTTCCTTTATTTGGGAATCCCGAAACGGTTCAGTCCCTCACTCCCTACCTATCGCACCAGCAAGAAAGCCGGACACTTGGGATACACGAGTCCACTCGCCTGGCCATATAGGATACAGGGTTGGGCGCGAGTCGAGATCCATCTGGAGGTCAAGGGATTGCAACCTGTGTGTCAAAGGGATTTGGAAGTTCAAACGAAATGGGCATGCGTTTCCAGTGGAATTTCACAGAGATTTGGATTTGGAGCAAAGGCTCACTCTTTTGGTTTAGCTCTTTGCGACAAGGCTAAACAGGTGAGCCTCAAACAATCAGACCCATCCCGTTGCTCCGAGACGTTTCTGAAAGATCAACAGAAAGTTGCCCCAGGAACTAACTCTGGTTGAGCGGGGGGGATGCCGATGTTGAGAGGAGACGGCTATGAATTTTCATGGGGGGAACCCCTAACAAGTGAAATCCCCACCTGAATGATGTCCACCAAAGGATCCCTAATCAAAATTCAAACCCAGATCACTCTTTGGGGACCCCTTGTTCTGTGGATGGGCAGAATCCACTTCGCACCACGTGGCAAGTTGGTATGGAGGAAGCTCGATTCGAAGACTGGGAACTACCAATCCCAACTGGGCGCGGATTTGGTCCGGGCATGTGTCAAAATAGGACCCAAATGGTAGTGTTCCTCTTGGTTTCCCTGCAAGGCAAGGTGAAAAGGCTCCATCAATAAGCACCCGCAAAGACACTTGTGGGTTCTTTCCCGGGAACCTTATTTCCAGAAAAAAGAAGAAACAGGCACCCAGGAGAACAGCTGATCGGGGAAGGACGCTGGTTGAAAGCAATGGAACAGCATTGAACCCTTAGAGTGAAGCCTCGAAAGCAAGACGCGCAGATTCCGGCTATAGTTTTCGCTCGAAAGATCATACGGAGCACCTCTCCATATTATACGTACAATGCACAAGGGGGGGAGACCTGTTTTTGTTTTGTTCTCTCCAATCACACCACCGATTTGTTCACCGATTTGTTCTGGTTTTGGGCTTCAAAATTCGGGCTGGGGGTCCAAACGCGGTGGCTCCCAGCCGTCCCCTTAGCCTATTAGCCTTTTGGGGTTTAGTGGTAGTTTTCCATATTTAACCCACTGAAAAGTTCGTCCAACTTTTCGCGGGGGATCAAAACCGAAAACGGGCAGAGTTTCGGGGTCCAAACTTCCGGCGCCAGGTCTGGTCTGCCTTCGTGAGCATCCTGCCTGAGTGCGCCAAGCAGCGCGATGCCGGAGTGAGATAGATATATATATATATATACTTTGGTGCATTTTGCTTGGCTGTTAGGACTTTAACTTTTTGCCAACTAATGGGTTTTCCACTAAACCACTAGAAATTAAACTTTTAGCAGGGGAGCAGACAGCAACCAAGTTATTATATGTAGATATTATACGTATATACACATTTTGGATTTTGCATATGTTTGTGTTTAAGGGTGTTTTTTTAAAGGTTGGTGTCAAGGGAAACCAAAGGAAAGCCATCATCTTGGGTCGAAATCGTTATTTTGACACCCAGATGCCCATGGCAGGATTTCAACGGTTCCTTCCCCTGTTTCCTCAAACTCAGACCCAGCAAGGCCTTCTAGTTTGGGGGGGGGGCAATGCATCACTGCCTTGCCCATTCGCGGCAAGCCGAGGCCATGTTTGGGACGCTTTGGCGCAACAGCCTCCACTTTCTGTGAGGGAGCTTCCTGAGCACCAACCTATATACGCCAATTGAACATACTACGCCTATACGCCTTGTATAGGGATGTCTTTTTTGGGCATGTACCCTGTGTAACCCGTGTAGGACCACTATTTCTGGGCTATGTCCATTTGGGGCATGCAAGTTGGCCCTTAGATTGAAAGTCAGAGGAGCCCGCGCATATAGCACAGGTCCCGCCATTGCGGTTCCGCGCTGACCTTTCGGCTAGGTACGGCCTTGAGCCCATCACTTCTGTGATGCAGGAGACGTGAAAAACAAGTCGCGGCACACCGAATGGATTCGGTGTGTGAAATACTGTTGATGGACGAAATCCATCTCGCACTACTTTGAGGCCATGGTTGAAACCATTGTTTGTTGGTATTTACAGGGGAATCGAATCATTCCAGGGTTTCTGAACTGTGGTGCGCAATGGATTTCGCAACCATCCCAAGTAGGGACCCCTTGAAACATCAACTAGCAAAGGTGCCCACCCCATGTTGGGGCAAACACCGCAGAGCCCTCATGGGAAGGCAACGGAGCCGCTCGACTATGGATGGTCTTTACTTGACCTTGATGGGCAAGTGTGACATTAAGAACAATCCAAAAAGAGTGCCCCCCAAAAATATGCACCCGTCACCCAAATGCTTCTGCTGACTTGGCTTTGGTCCCCGAGATAAGCCTCAGAAGGTTTCTTTTCGGCGGTAAGCCGAGTGCGAGCTTTGGGGGACCTTTGGGCAGAAAGGGTGAGGTTCGCATTCTCGTCGGCGCGCGCACCGCAACTTGGAACACCGTTTCTCCACAGTCTCCTCAAAGTGAGGCTGGATTCCTGCCTCACGCATGCAAATCCCAAGCTCCCCGGAATAAGTGTCCCAGCGGAAATTTCTTTCAAAAGATCCCACCCAGAGAATGGCAGAATGGCACTCGAGTCTTGGCACCCCCCCCCTCCCTCCCATCCCCAGACTTCCGGGTCTGGGAGATTCCTTTTCGATCTCTCTCAGTTGCCAGCCACAGACTTGGGCTCGATCCTTCGAGGTTGGAGTTCCATATACCGAAGGAACCCCCCCTGGGTTTTTGGCAGATTGTTCAACCCAAACTTGGATGTTTGTTTCTGGGCCGCCAAATTCAGGTTGAAGGAGTTCCCATGGGAGAAGAACGAGCCGCCACATTTTCCTTAGGTCAACCGGGCTCCTGGCCCTGGACCACTGGAAGCCTTGCCCAATTTCAGCCTCCCGGCCCCTTTGAGGGGTGACCTGGAGTATCCTCGGGGAACGGCCAAGGCGCTTCCAAAAAATGGGGACAAGTTGTAACCCAATTCTTCAAAGGACAGTTTGCGGCTTTGAGGGCGCAAACAGTCGCAACCTGTGAGCGTGGAGCTGGGTCAAAATCCAAATCGTACCCCCAGTGAACATCCCAATCCAACCACTGAAATAGGTAACCTAAAATGGGTGGTAGCATTGGTTTTGACCTGACCAGCCACGTGGAGCTGGTTGAATCGTGGCAGGCTTGAGACTTGGGTCTGGGAGTGTCAGGACACCATCGCCCTGGCACGCCGGAAGGCGGGTGGTTGGCGCAGTTGGTTCGCCGGATTGGGCGACTTGCAGAGAAGCCGGTGGAACACTGGTGGAAGCAGCGGGTTAAACGAAAAACAAAGGAGACAAATGGAGGAAAAGGGGGTTAAGGGTTTAAACGAAAGAAGGGGGCTAAACGAAGAAAAAATGGAGAAACCTTCCAGGGGTGGTTTTAGGGGTCCTTTACATGTCGACTTGGGGAGGCCAAGTGCAACATGAGCGTCCTGGCATGTTTAGAGGGTCCGTACAAGGAACCCTGCCTGGGAATCGAGCGGTAGATCCGGGCAACCCTTTCAGACCCGAAAGAAGGTGCCTGCCTCATTCATCCAGGACCCCATATGGTTTTCATGATAAAGGGGCCTGCCCCAAAAGCAAAGTAATCTTCCACAACCCTCCTGTCAGCCTTCATGATTGTTGGAGGGAGGTAACTATTTTGTTTAATTCATTTCAAGCACTTCGGGCCGGTGAGTCAAAGAGTAAAACAGTAGAACAAATCCACACGAGCATCCCAAAGGTTTCCTGAAAGCATCCTTCGGATGTTCCCGCGTGATCCACCTATTGTTTCTGGGTTCGATCACAATCCTATTTTTGTTTTACATTGCCCAAAGGGAAACCATTTACGGCAATGGGGTAATTTTGTCTTTTTCCCCAAGATCTGGGGAATTGGCCGTACCCTTTGTGGGCCGAGCAGCCAATTTCACGTGCTGTGGAAGTGGGGAAGGGGTATGCTAGGACGGATCGGAGGATCTTCCAGTTTCCTCGAGACCTCTTTCACCCCAGAGGACTTTCGTTTTCAACAAGAGGACTTCGACTCCTCGAACTCCCTTATCTTGCATTTGCAATAGAATATGCTTTGGTTTCCCTCTTGGTGTTAGAGGGAATCGAATCAACTACAGACATATTCTCGTTCTTAGGGCAGTCCAGCCAACGGAGCTTACACACATCAGGATTCTCAGAATCATGGGGCGAGTTCCACCATGTTTGAGGGCATCATGATTGCTTCTTTTGACTTGACACCAGGAGTTTTGCATGGCCCAGTTTCCCCCCTCTCCCCCTTCCCAAGCCACACCACCCCCCTCCCCCCATCCCAAGCCACCCCCCACCCCCCCTCCCCAACCCAAGCCAGCCACAGGTGAAGGAACTCCCTGGCTGCGACAGTCTTCTGGAGCAAATCGAGCAGCTGCCGGGATCCCCTGAAAAGCAAATCGAGCACCGGGGGGTGCCGACCCTTGCCGAGTCTGGGGTGTTGGGAATGGGCCTTTTTCTTTTGGGGGGGGGATTCCCTGAACGAAAGCCACATTTGGGATGGTTTTTCTTGGGGTCATTCTCCTAACAACCAAACTTTGAAACAGAGAAACCCATTGAAACCACTCGCAAACTTTCTACCTCAGGATTTCAGATTATGTTAGCCAAGAGCAGCCCTAGTGATGGATGACCTGCATCTCAGGTTGCCGCGTTCCTGCCTCCTGTTGGTTTTAAAGGAAGCCCAAAGGAAACCGCCCTTTTTGGAGGTGGATGTCCTAAATTTTGCAAAAGCGCGGGAGACGATTTTCACGATTTTTTCACCCCTGAACTTTGTGGTTAAGTGTAGGTTGGCATATTTGCAGGATGTAAAGTTAAAACCAGAGGGTTGGCAAGACAGAGGGTCACCAGGATTAATGGTGGTTGGCTTATTTTGGATATAATATTTGTGGTTGGCATGAACTGTAAAACCGCCCTTTTCGGGGCGGTTTTCAGCATTACTTCTGAGGCTTTCAGGTTGGATCGGCCGGTTGTTCGGAGGCGCATGGGGACTTTCTGGAAATCCCCTTTCGGGGTTGGTTTTTAAGCGAAGTTTGTGGGTGGGAGGGTTCCTCTCGGAAGGTATGTGCGGGGTCCAAGTACATCCTTGCGGCCTCTGCGGCATCGTTGTCTACCCCTATTGTCTTTACTTGGGAACTTGCTGGGTTGGCCAGCTAGTGGTTGCCAGGTTTTTTCTTATCACCCACTTATCAGTCCCACCCCCCGTTCAGCGGATTTCACCTCGTGATTCGTGGGATTAGAACCCAAGTGGCTGACCACTTACCAGCTTGGCCGAACACCCAAGCGGGGAAGCGACGCTTCCCCGCCGAAAGGCCTTGCAGCCTGAGGGCCGCGCACAACTGGACCGCTCTTGGGTTGGATCTGTAGACTTTGACTTTTGGGTTGAAATCAAGTTGGGTTGTTTTGAAGTAAACCCAGAAAGAGCTACACGTTTTGCAGAGGGGTTGTTACAGCAACCAAGAAAACGGCTGGATACACGTGGAGGCAAAAGGCTGAGGGGCAGGGATCGATCGGCTCTCACTGAGGCAAGGTGCCGCGCAGGCCGGGCGGCGATTTTTTCCAAGGGGCGCAAGTCTCTGAGGATCCAGGTGTGTCCCCTGTGAGCCACAATCAAAACCCGGGCAAGTGAGGGTTAGTAAGGGACGATCTTGGCCATAAATAGCCGCGCCCGCCTTCTTAGTTCTTTTCATGGTTCTGGGTCGACCATTTGTGTACCGGGTTTTGATTGTGACTCAGGTAGGGGTGTTTGTTGGGCAATCCCATGAGACCAACTCATCTCCCTTGAACATGGGGCAGCAGAAACTCGTTGGCTACAAGACACTGTGGCAGAACTCCACTTTTATATCCTGCATCCTCAAGTGTCGCATGAGCGCCGGACGCCCGTTTACTTTCGTACCGAAATGGTTGTGCAGGCTTACTAGAGGCTGGAGATTGCCTAAATCCAAAGTTTCTGCAAAAAGAAGCCAATAGGGAATTGGCAATTGATTAACTTTTGAGACTCTCTAGTAAACACCAAGCCCTTGGAACCAACCAGCCGAACCCGGCAAGATGGTCAGCAGGCATTTTGTTTCTTGAAAAGCAGCTCAAACAGGGGGTCCCTCTCTTGAGACGTCAGGAGAAAGACAGTGCATTTTTGGGAACATGCTGTGACTGTGACAAAAGGAACCCGTGGGGTGTCGGAATTCCGCCACGATTGTTGGAATTAGGGGGAGGGTATTTGAACTGCTGTGGATGGACAAATCCATCAGTAGGTGGTTGGTCCTAGAATTCAGAGGGTTTCATCCATCCAAGCTGTTCCAAAGCGGACTTTGTCTTGCTGGTGCTTAGGGACTCGAGGAATGAATGACCCCTATAAACCATCCAACTTTAGGGGGTGGTTTCCTTTAAGGGGACCAAAGCCACTGGGTTCCTTCCATTTCTCATTTCCAACTTCTCGCACCGATCCCAAGTTGTCCATCCAAGTCACCTGCTCCTGGCCAAGACTTGAAGTTGACCCTGCCGGCCGGCGGGGCAATCCTTTTGTTGGGAAGTGCTTGACTTGGCTCTGGCCAAGCCGGGGATCTTTGTTGGGCTGTTGGGTTGTTGGTTCTTGGGCTGTTGGGTTCTTGGGCTGTTGGGTTCTTGGGTTGTTGGGTTCTTGGGTTGTTGGGTTGTTGGGGTTGGGTTGTTGGGTTAGGCTGGCTCTGCTGGGCTATTGGGTTGTTGGCAGGGATCAACACAGCCTTTCAATCGTTTGCAACCCCGGATGAGAGCTGCTCGTTTGCAATACTACCGGTGGGTTTACCTCTTTCAAGAGTGACTGTCGGTCATGACAGCCCCAAGACCTTCGTAGCTGGACAAATAGCTAGGACTTTGCACTTCGCAGTAGCACGAGCGACTGCGACTGGGCCAGTAGGGCGGGAGCAGGGCAACCAACACCAAGAGCCCTTTCTCTGCAGCTGTCATTGGGCTTGCCAGCTATACAGCCTGTGGATACAGAAGACTACAGGACTGCTCTGCTCGTGAGGGTGGGTTAAAAGGAACGGCGTCGAAAGAAAAGAAGTGCTTGCACAAGAGTCCAGCAAAACGCAGCATGAGACCCACCCCCTTTTTGAGCCCTTTTTTAGGAACTGTCTAATGTTCACATGGCGTGTCAGAGATTCCTGGCTCCTCCGAATCCGAACTTTTGAAGAATTTTGGGACATCCTACGAAGACCACTCACATTGCTCGACTCCAGAATTTGCGAGATCTACAAGTATTGTGGATTTTTGACCAGGGTAATCCGTGCTAGACTGCGAGAGTCAGAATCGCTTTTTTCCCCCTGTTGGCTTTAAAGGGAATGTATCTCACTATTGGAAGTAGATTTATTTTTGCCAGGAGGGGACTCCAGGTGACCCTGTCTCGGACCTTTCGAGTGGATGTCAACGTCTGGTGCTTTGCAGAGCATATTTTTGCCCAGCGAGGCGCCGAAAGATGACCTCAACCGTAGCCATTTTGGCTCAAGTGGACCTTTTGATCTTTTGTCTTGTGATTTGAAATCTTTCTTTCCCCTACTCTCAAAGCCATGTACGCCCCCGCCTACGCTGGTGCCGCGGTAGCAGAGGCCAAGGCTAAGGCAAAGGCCTCCATGGCAAAGTACCTGGCGAGCCTCGTGAAGAGGGAGGAAGAAGGATGGACCGTTTTGGCTGCTGAGGTCCCTCAGGCACCTGACGAGCGTTTCTTCTCCAGCGCAGATGAGCTGGAGCAGGCCCCCCTTATCCCGGCCAAGCGCAAGGCAGAGGATGAGCCGATGGAAGATGCAGCCCCTGGGGTGGCGCAGGTGCCGAAGGCCCTGACACGCCCCCCAGGGGCGTTCCTGGAGCTCCTGAACCCGCCGGAGGAGGACGTGCCCATGGAGGAGCTCCTGGCGAAGGACGAGAAGGAGCTGCCGATGCCCAGGTCCCCCTCGGCTGCAGCCCGCTTGGAGGAGGCCCGCCTGGATGCCCGGGCAGACGCCAAGTGGCAGAGGCGCCGGGAGCTGATGGCGAAGGTCAAGGAGCAGGCGTCCTCGGAGGAGGATGAGAACCCCGCAGCCCCCCCGCCGGGGGGGAGCGTGTTCACCAAGGCCCTCAAGGTCTCGGAGGGCCTCTACCAGTTCAGCGACGACCAGATGGCGGGCGACTTCCCTTGCTTCGATGCGACCACGGCCACTAGGCTCCGCCGACTGCAGGCCGGGACGTCCAGCGGCTCCTGCGAGGCTTTGAGGGCCCCCAACTCAAGCAGGGGGGCCTGGAGCGCGTTGTGGAGGCCTTCTACATCGCCAAGATGAAGTACGAGCATGAGGCCCGGCTCAGCACCCCGGGACAGCAGGTTGGCAAGCGCGCTGGCTTGGGGTACGGGGGCCTGGAGAACCGCCCCCTGGGCAAGGTGCCCACATCCTGGATCTGCCCCTGCTGCACCATGCCCTGGGTGAAGAAGGGCGCCACGAAGTGCATGGGGTGCGGCAAGAAGACGGAGCCCATTGACACGGCGACCAACTCGGCCACCCTGGAGATGGCGGGCACGCATTGGCAGTTGACGGTGGATGACCAGGGCAATGCGGTCTGGACGGCGGCCCGGTCCGCGGGTGCCGAAGGCCCTGACACGGACCGGGCCCGCGACCTCAAGCTCAGTGCCTCGGTGGACGTCAGCGAGCTGGCCACCGACCCGATGGCCTGCGAGAACCCGGCCAGCCAGCTTCTCGGACTTCGTCCCCTCCTCGGTCCGGGCGGTGATCAGGAACTGCCCCATGGAGCTGGACGAGGAGTTTCTGACGGCCCCACCGGGGGAGAGGCCCCCATTGCCAGGCGACAAGGAAGAGGGCCAGGAATGCAGAGCCTTCCACCCGTCTGCGGTGAAGGCCTTCAAGATTCAGACCCGGCTCAACGCCACCACCATCGCCCAGGAGGAGGCCAAGAAGGCGGACCAGGTGGAAGCGGTGGAGCGCTCCGCGGCGGTCCTCCACGAACTTCAAGGGGGGGCCATTGACGGAGGAGGTGATGGAGGCCTGCTCCTGAAGAACCTGGACTTGGACCTCTTCCGTGAGAAGCTGCTGGACAAGCTGGGTGCGGACTGGGGGAGACCCACACCGGAGCTCCTCCAGGCCCAGACCACTGCGGAGGAGGCGAAAGCGAAACACCAAGCCAGACAGGCGAAGGGCTCCCTCGAAACCAGAATGCTCGAGCCCATCGCGCCTCCCTTCAGTGCGTGGCCTAGTGAGGTCCGGGTCGCCATTGAGACTGGGGTCTTCGAGCCGACAACGGCATGGAGGGACTTCAGTATGGACGACCTCACATCCCTCACGGACTCCTACCTTGAGGCCAAGGCGGTCATCTCGCTGGGTAGGAATCCCTTCCCGGCGGCCCTCCTGTCAGATCTGCCGGACCTGACAGGGATCCCCATGCCAAAGGCGGGGGGCTCTGGTGCGGCGCGCCCAGGTGCCGAGGGCCCTGACAGGCCGCCCACCATCCCCCCAGCCTCGGGCTCTGGCGTGACGAGCTCAGGTGCCGAGGGCCCTGACAAGCCGTCCGCCACCCCGGTGGGCCTGGACACCAAGGACCCGGAGGTGCAGCTCTCGGTCCTGCGCTGGATGATGAGCAAACGGGTCGGAGAGGTCCGTATCTTTGCGGGCCGCTGGGTCCGACGACCGGGCCCGGTACACGTCCCGGATTGGGCGAAAAACCTCACCAAGGTGAATCCGGAGGCGTTGGAGAAGGGTACGCATCCCAGGAACCACCAGGTGGGTGGACTCCCCTGGGCCAGGTACTCCGTTGATGAGTTGCACCAGCAGGCGAAGGCGGGGGACCGACCCTACCCTGGGGACCTGCGATCCATCTTTTGGGCTGCCCCCCACGATCCGGATGAGGACTTCCACTGGACGCGCCAGATCTCGTCCTGGACACTCCCAGGCCTACTGGGGATGTTCGGGCACAGCTACACCCCGCGCCAGCTCTGGGGAGTCTGTCTCTGCCACTGCTGCAGGGCCCTAGGCAGCGGGGCCCGAAAAACAAGGCCCAGAATCAGACCCGCCTGGAGGGCTGGGAGACCCTGAAGGAGGACGCGCGGTGCTTCCTGAAGGAGGAGGGCCTTCCGTTTCCGCAGACAGGACCGGAGTGGCGATTGGTCTACCGGGCCATGGGCAAGGTCCTCGCGGCCCGGGCCTTCCTCACGGACACCCCGGCGGAGGTGATGCAGCTCCCGGTCCAGGACGTGGCGGACTCCAAGGAGCAGATGATCCTGCGGGCGGTATGCGACGAGCGCATCTCGGTCCCGGTGGAGAGCCTCCAGCAGTTCCCAGAGGTGTACAAGGCCCTCATGGACCGCATTGGAGGCCCGGGGGCCCTGGCGGAGGTGAAGGTCAACTGGCGCTGCAACACGAAGCAGTGGTGGGTCGGCGCAGTCCCCGACTCAGTGGCCCCCTCCATCTACCGCAAGCTCGGCTACACCAACGACATGATCAAGCTGATGGGCCTGGACCCCTCCGCCCCTGGGTGCCGGACAGGTGCCGATGGCCCTGACATCCGCCCCAGGGGAGGCGAGGGCGATGAGGGGATCGTTTACCCCCCCATCACGGCCACAACGTCCACGGCGTGGTGGGTAAGGACTACCGGAAAGAAGAACTATCCGGTGGAGATGAAGCATGTCTTCTGGGCGCACATGGAGTGTGGCCTGGTCCTGAGCTCCGTCACCCCGTGGGAACTCATCCCGAAGACAAAAGGGGAGACCCGGGGGGGCTACATGTGCAAGTATTGTAAGGGGTACTGGCGTGCCGGGGGAGGGGGCACCCGCCTCCTCCAGATCCGGGCCGGCAAGGCCATCTTGCAGCTGGTGTTGGACGAGCCGCCGGAGGGCCTCTACAACCGCTGGGTGAAGGAGCGGCTGGAGTACTACCGCCGGGTGGAGCCCTCGGCCCCGTTGCGGGACGTCTCCATCGTGGACCAGAAGGTGCCCAGGTTCAGATTCAGCCAGACCACCCAGACAGGCCACGTCTCCAATGCCATCTGGGAGCTGATTCTGCGGAATCCGGAGGCTGCTGCGCTCAAGCGCATCGATGACATCGCGAAGGGGGCCGCGTGATGATGCGGGACAACGCCATCTTCCGGCACACCATCCAGGACCGCGGCCATCCGGAACGGATGCGCAGCGCACCCCGGGGGGGGGACAGCTGCCGAAGGCGCTGATATCCCCCCCCAGGGAACAGCGCAGGCCCAGACTTGCACCAGGCGAGGAAAATTGGCGCGGCTTGGGCTGATCCGGGGTGCGCCTTGGTTCCCCTCTCTTGTTTGGTTTTCCCTTTTCGGGGCGGCTCCCTGGGTCCCCCTTTTTCCCCCGTTTCCTCCGTTTCGGGGTTGACTTTCCGGGGTTTTGGGGGGCCCCCTGTTGTTTGGTTGGGGTTTGCACCTAGGGACTAGGCCCCCGGCTCGAGTGGATCATGATGATGTGGAGGCCCCGCCTCCCTTCCCCGTTTGGGACGACCTTCCTAGGGGCGCCAACCGCGCTCCAGTTGATTTTGCATGACCTTGGATTTGCACCAGTGCAGTCGGACGGGGAAATCCTCGTGGCGTGCTGCCTGGAATGGGTCAAAAAGGACAAGGTCGCCAACCCGGATGCGGTGGTCTTTGACCCGCGGCCGTGGACACGGATCGTGGGGCTGGCACCTGACGGCAACCACGTCCTGGTGGCCTCGGACACCTACAACTTGATCCTCGCGAGGATACTCGGCTCCCAACCACAACCGCTGGAGGAGGCGGATTTGGAGCTCGCTACTAAGACCCTGCAACAACTTCTGTTTCGTGCGGCAGGCGCCAGGCAATCGCACACCTATTCTCCACTGGAAATGGAACAGGCCATCCGGGACCGTGAAGAGTGGATCCTTTCCGGATCGATTGAGGCCCCGGATGTCCTGGCAGTGGCCAACAAGTGGCGGCATTGGAAACCAGGGAAGATCAAAACCCAATTGCCGACATCTCAGAGAGCGTTGGAACAACACCTGAGGGCCAGGTGGTTGGAACGCCTCCTGGGATACTTCATCCCCTTCCGGCACCAGATCCCCTACATGCACCAGGTGATGGGGGCCAGGGAGCTGGAGGAGTTTGGCCACCTCTTTGGTGATGCCCGGTTCCGTACCATCCGGGCACACTGCTTGGCCTATGAGGGCATGCGCCAGATCGGCTTCCAGAACCTCCCCTGGACGGCCGGCGACGTCCGGCACCTCATGAACCAGGCGGTCACGTTGGAGGTCACCCCGGCGAAGCTCCAGAAGTGGTGGGGCACTTTAAAGTGGCTCTCCATTAAACTCGGCATGCTCAACGTTGACGAACACAAACACCTCCTGGAGAAGCGGAAAGCCATCCAGGAGACGCTGGTGGACACCCAGGTCAAGCCACAGCGCAAGGCGGTGGTTCCGACCCGGGCAATTGTTTGGGCGGGGCAGAAGGGGCCCCGCCGGAGAACCGGGTCCCGGAGCTGACCAAAGCAGTGGACAGGTACATCATGGCGATGGCCAGGTTCAACCTGGCCTGCAGTGCGCGCTTCAACGACGTGCAGCACACCTCGCCGCAGACGGTCAAGTCCACGAGCAATACCCTGGAGCTGCTGGCCTGGCAAACGAAGACCACGTCGGCAGTGGCCATCAAACGGAACCCGGTCCCGCTCATCGCCCCATTGTTCTCCTTCTCGGGGGCCAGATGGTGGATCCCCTTGGAGCGGTGGTGGAAGAGATTCAGGGCCTCGGAGGAGTTCCGCGAGATGGTCTACCTGATCCCCACGATCAACAAGGACAGGACGGGCTTCATCCCCCGCCCAGGAACCCCAGACAGGTCCCTGAGGTGGCTCAAAGACGCCTTGGGGAGGCAGCGCCAGTCAAGGACGTGGCTGAACTCTCATGGTACTCCTTCCGGGTCTTCATGCCGGATTTGGCATTCCAGGCGCACATACCGAGGGACCAGCGCCAGTACCTGGGAAACTGGTTCAAGGAGTCCACGGCGGATGTCTACACCCGGGAGAAGCGACACGTGGTGTGCTCCATCTGGGACCAGGTCCTCCAGAAGCTCCCGTCCATGCAACTCGAGGCAGGAAGGGCGGTCCGAGTCGACCTTCGGACATGAGGACTGGGAGGACAAGGTGGAGTGCCCGGCCTCACCGAAGGCCTTGTTCAAGGAAGTCCCGGACACACCGCCCTCGAATGCAGCTGGGATGTGATCCCCGCCAACAAGCCGGCCATCACCAAGATGGCTGCGGATGAGGTGCCCCCGCCTCGGGGTCCACTGACGGTGGTAGCCACCACGGCCCGAAAGGGTCCCACCAAAGCTTACAGCATGCACCTACTGGACACAGATGGAGTCACAGTGGGGTGCGGCTGGAGGCCGGGACCGCTCAAGATTTCGGAGCTGGCGGAGCAGGATTTCCATGCGGAGCCGGAGGTGTACCTGGGATGCACCAGATGTTTCCGGCATTTCACCTTCCCGAACGCGTGGATGGCCGTGGAGCCCTACGCAGCACAGGACTCCGAGACCTCCATCTCCCTCTCCTCGGACACCGACGAGAGCGTGGACACTCAGTCGGACAAGGAGGCGGTCGTCCTCCCGGAAATTGAGTGAGGGGTGGATAGCGCAGGTGCCGAGGGCCCTGACACGCTTCCCCCCATGCCTCAAGGCAAGGGAGAGGGCGCAGGTGCCGAGGGCCCTGATACGCCCTCCCCGGCCCAGCCCCGCGGCCAGCGGGGAGCGCAGGTGCCGAAGGCCCTGACACGCAACCCCGAAGGGGCCTGGGGGGGGAGACACAGGTGCCGAGGGCCCTGAGATGTTCTCACCTATCCCACAGGGGGCCAGTGTTCCGGGAACCAGGGGACACAGGTGCCGAGGGCCCTGAGATGTCCCCGAGCATCCCAGGCGGCGGATTGACGGGGTCCGCACCGGGTGGACCGCAGCCGGACCGCTGGACGCACAGGTGCCGAGGGCCCTGAAATGCGACAGCGGGACCACACGGCATACGTGGAGGGAGGACCTCCCCAACGACCAGCTCGTCCGTTGGTATTGGCAGCTGATGCGATCCGTCCGTTGGGGATGGCATCAATTCTACTCCCATCAGCTGCTGAGGGGAGCTGCCCAGTGGAGCTGGGCAATCCTCCCATTTTGGCACTAATCGTAAAGGATGCACCGTTTCGCGATTAAGGTACCAGTAGCACCAATGTGGTGCTTTGAAGAGTCTGGGCTAAAGCGTTCACCGTAGGTGGTCGCTTGTCTTGACTCTTAATAAGTATCCACTTGGGCCACCATTTTGGCTCAAGTGGATCTTTTGATCTTTTGTCTTGTGATTTGAAATCCCGCCCACCCACACCATGGCGGTGACACCAGATGAGTTGGTGGCACCACCACAGGAAGTTCCTGGAGTGTACACGGACGCAGTGGCTAAGCTCCACAAGACCGCCAGGAACCTCATGGTCCTCAAGGGCATCCCGTGGTTCATCCAATCGACACTGTCGGATGAGGGCTTTGTCTCGATGGAGGACCTCGCGACCCGGTGGGACTCGCCCGACCGTGCAAGGGAGACGGCGCCGGGGGAGTTGGGCTTCGCCCCCAACAACCACCACTACACGGATGTGACCTCCCGGCTGAACGCGGCCCGCATGTTCCAGGTGGTTCACGCGGCTCAACGATCCATGGGAGTTGGGGCGCATGCAACAGCGGGACCCGGGCCACACACGCCCGGGGACACCGCCTCGAATCTCACGGTCTCGTGCGAACGGGGACAGCTGGAGAGGGTTTGGGAGGAGAAGACCAAGCTCACCAAACCCAAGCTGGCCCTTCAAGGAAGCGACCAGCTGGTGAAGCGCCAGTTCAAGCTCTGCGCAGGAGGCGAGATCGGATTCATCCCCATGAAATACCTGGTAAGCGCACTCCCGGAGCCAGGAGAACGGCCATGGAAGACCACTAAGAAGAGCACGGTTGATGGCTGGGACCGGGAGGATGAGGTGGAAGAGCGGGGCGAGCCCAAAACTCGCCACCAGCTCGAGAGGATGCATGTGCGTCCTCTCGTTCCCGCAGTTCGGCCAGTTCGACATCACCCGGGAGGACTTGGAGAGCTGGTACGAGTGGTTCTATGGTGAGGACATCGGGGGCCGTTTTCCCCCGCCAGAGGACCACGTCCTGGCAATTGCCGAACGCAACGCATGGCGGAAGATTCACGAGAAGATGCATGAGGGCAACACCCTCAAGGCGGCCATGCTGTCGGTCAGGCAGGACACATTGTTCTGGACACGTGAGGTCTATGAGAAGATCAAGACCTTTTCCAGGGGCCGCCCATCAACCAGGACATCCATGGACTACGCACCACCTCAGAAGGGCAAGAACAAGTTGAAGGGCAAGGGGAAGTCCAAGGGCAAGCCTGGGAACAAAGGGAAGGGTAAGACCCCCCACCTGAACAATCAGGCGTCCCGGGGCGGTAACAAGCAGGCAGCCACCGACCCGAAAGGGAACCAGTTCTGTAACAACTGGATGCGCGCGCTGCCCGGGCAACTGCGGCCGCACCCACAAGTGCAACCTCATCCTGGCAATGGGCCGCATCTGCCTGGGGGACCACCTCCCGCAGGACTGCCCGGGCTGACTAGGGGCGCTGACCCCTACCCCCCGGGAGGCCTCAGGTGCCGAGGGCCCTGAT
>CAUJNA010000356.1:147500-255285 GCA_963377175.1 Effrenium voratum | reverse complement strand
CAGGATGTTCAATAGATGCGACGGATGGTACAGGCCTTGGTGCATCCGAGTCACAACTGGTCACAGTGATTTCTTTGCCAACTAGACTATGGCCTCTTGCTCCCTGGGTGTGGCTGGTGCGTGTCTTCGCGCCATCAGGTGGTGCTAACAAGGCAGCCTGCAGTTGTCCAAGTTCTGTCCAAGTTTGTTGGGGGAACCTGAACTTGGACAAGAACTTGGACAAGGAACTTGGACAAATTTTATCACGTGTTTTCCTCTTGCAAAGCCACTGGTCCAAGTTCCCCCGCCGAACTTGGACAAGGAACTTGGACAACTGCTGGCTGCCTTGTTATTGTCTGCGTGGGCCCAGGCGGGAGGGGCCGCCTGGAATCGGGGCGCTCCTCTTTTTAATAACAAGACAACCAGAAGAAGAAAATATTAGGGTAAGAGAATTCTCCTCCGGGGGAGGAACCTGAACTTGGACAAGAACTTGGACAAGGAACTTGGACAAATTTTATCACGTGTTTTCCTCTTGCAGAGCCACTTGTCCAAGTTCCCCCGCCGAACTTGGACAAGGAACTTGGACAACTGCAGGCTGCCTTGTTATTATATACCTGGAGCCAGCCTGGCATCGAAGCCTCCCTGCCGCACCACCTGCCCGGCATCGGAGCCGCGCCAGCCCGCCGAGTCATACGGATCATACGGATCATACGGTCATACGGTGGCGGTTTGGCACTCCGGGTGCGGAATTGGAGCCTCCACCCTGGCGCGCCACCTGCCCGGCATAGAAGCCTCGGGCGCCCGCCCATCGGAGCATCCGCTGCCGCGCCGCGTTCTCAATCCTGTGGCCAACGCAGGATTGCTCCACTCAATCGTGCCGCAATCAGCATCTTCACTACACGTACCTGTCTCCAATGGACAGTCTGTGAGTGCGTCGACGGAACTCCTCGTCCAAGTTCTTCTGGGCTTCTCGCGCCCGGACACACTTCTTGTTGTGATCCTCAGGTATCCAATGCCCTTTACGAAGGCACCAATCCAGCAGAGGTGTGTCGCATTTATTCGGGTCGATGGCCGCAATGATGGCGCTCACATTGACCGAATAACCATATTTGCCAAGGTTCAGGCCATCCCTCACGAATGATATATACTTACAGTTGAAAGCCAGTGAAAAGCATCTGAAAATAATATCACCCACCGGGTGCACGCGGTCCTTGACCAGGAGCTTCATTTCGTCCTTGGTGACGTCGAGGATTCTCGCTGCAATCCACAGCTTGTAGAATGTATACAGTCCCTCGCATTTGCAAACCATCATACGAATGTATTCTTCACGCTCCTCAACCGATCGGAATACCCTTGTCCGAGCATTCTCGGATTGAGAAATCTTCCGTGCCGTTGATGGCAAAAGGATCCCTTCCTGATCGTGCTCAGTAATGTTGGGGTATCTCTTGAAGTCGTTGTGGTAAGGGCAGCCCGGCTTCCCCTCGAGTCCGGCGTTCAACGTTCTCTCCTCACCACCCTCGAACATCCCCCACATCTTGGACATCTGCAGTGCGATGAATCCCGCCATGTACTGAGCCTCGCGCGGCTCATCAAGGCAAATCGCCATCCGCTGGGAATTTATGATATCCCGTGATGCCAGATCAGTGTCGCGGTAATACCAACCGCTATCTTCCTCTTCAGACACGTAGCCGGATGTATATCCTTGTGTGTCCATGTCGTCTTCTTCAGGAACTTCCTCCGCCTCGTCATCATCCTCCTGTGCTGCCGCATCATGGTTGGCTTCTTCTTGTGCACGCCTGGCATCACCCGAGACATTGGGCTTTTGGTTGTCCTCCTCGTCGTCGGAGTTGATGTGGATGTAGAACCTCCCGGTGGAGATCAGTTGCGCTTCACATTCCAGGCATAAGCAGAAGCATGTGGGGATTGCGGTCGCACATGACGGACATATCCGGCACCTCAGTCCTTCCCATGTCTCGTCATTCAGGATGACGACTTTGCTGACTTCGTCCCTGACCTCGTTGACCTGCGCATCGAACTCCTCCATCTTGTTGTCCCGATAAAGTTCGCATGCACGATCAACCATGTCTTTGATGTAGTGCAGATTATCGGCACCTGCCTCGGTCTCAGGCATCCTCTCGTTGATCTTTGCGACGTTCTGGAGGAACATCGCAGCCGACTCTTGGGATGAGTTGACGAAACCAGGACAGATCTCGTTCTCCACACATTTCGAGTACGCTCTCTTGATGTCAACGTACTCCAGGCGTTTCCCTCCGTTGCTTTTGCCAATCCAAATGGACTTGACCTCATAGAACGGGATCACGTCAAAGACCATGAATGTCCCATTTGCCGCGACTCCAGCTCCATACCGCGCGAGGGTTGCACTGGGAATGTAGATGATCGCAATCGGATCCCCTTTCCTTACGTTCCGTAGCGTCACCTTCGTTGCTACGTTCATCTCATCCCATGGAGCAAATGCTCCGAAGTGCAGCGCTAGCCTGTTCCCGCCATCGATTCCGCCGGGGACTAACCCACAGCGTACGATGCTTGGCAGGTTTTCCACACACGTCACATGGAATGCTCCTCCGAGAGAATCACCCATCCTTGCGGAATACCTATTCGCCAGTGCGGATGAGCTCAAAAATCCATCGCATCTATTGAACATCCTGTCGATGTCATCCCGATCCAGGCCAGCCTTAGTCATCTCCTCCCTGGCCGCCCTGGTGTCGTTCGGGTTCATGATGCTTGGAAACCTTGCTGCCAGGACCTGAAATCTTGACTTCTTTCGTCCGGACTCCTGCCACTTGATCACTTCCATGATGCCCATGTATCGTTTTGCTCTCGAAGTTGTAGGTGGGAATATGTCGCAGTTTCGGTCGTCGATGACCGCGTCAATATCGACCCATCCACCTTCGTCGCATCTGAAAACACTTCCTCGGCAATTGCCGATTTTGCGCCGAAGGACTCTGCATAGGTTGTGAGATAGCTGGTTTGCTTGATCTTTCGTAGCAAATACCGAGCGATCATCGCCAATCCTGCATAGTGGAGCACCGTCAAAAGGAGCAACGCAAAAGTTGACGCTCTTGCCAAGCTGCATCACATCCACCTTCTCTAGGTTGGCCCCTTTGGGAAAGTATCTGGGGTCAACAATAGACGCGTACGCCCATGGCAAATGCACATCACTCGTGTCGCCGTACTTCGGGATGTAGCACGGGATAGTGTCACACCCCATCTCTAGCGTCTTCTTGAACGTCCTGTTGTCCCCGCACGGATTGTAGGTGAGGTCCACGCCACCGCATTGTAGCTCTCCTCCCTCAGCCGTGTCAGCCATTTCCACCAGGTTGATGGTATAGCTATACATTTCAATTGTTTTCTTCCCTGCTTGTCCTCCTCTCTTGCGTTCCTTGGACGTTGATGAGGACGGTTCTCCCGTATCCCCCATTTCTTCATCCGATGAAATAGGATCACTGCTGAGTAGTTCACGGATCTTCTTCATCGGCCTCTTCATAGTCCTTGCAGTCGCCGTCGTGGGCCAGGTTAGCGCACCTCATACAGATTCCCATTTCTCCCATGCACTTCTCCATTGATTCCAGGAATCCGAGTGCCGCTCTCCGCCCATCGATCACTCGCTGCTTCTTATCTTCTTTCTCGTTGGGCTGAGAGCTTCGGCTCGGGTCTGGTGCTTGACCAAGACCGTCACCTTCGCCCTCCGTTGCCTTTCTCTTGGACCCTTGGGCAGCAGGCTCAGCCATCAGGGATCGCGGATGTCTGGGCTTGATCTTGTTCATGATGTCCAACACTTCTTTCGTGGGCGCCCCGAGTTGTGCGGAAGGTTTATTCCGCTTTCGGTTCTGGCCCGTCGTGTGGCTCACGTTCCCGGCGAGGTGTCGTAAAATTGATTGCTCGAACTCCCTCTTGATCTTCCATACATCCTTCCACAGTGGTAGTTCGTGCTGAAAGTACGACATCACTTCAAAGAATCCCAATGCCATCTCGACGATGTCCCCCAAGGATTCCTCGTTTGAAGTCTGTCCCAGGAGGTCATACATCGTCCCCTGATCGAGCACGCTCTTGATCCAGGATGAATAGGCCACGTTGCCAAGGTCCTTGTCTATCATGAAGATGGATGTCCTCTCCTCAATTCCCTCGGAATTCTTGCGCATGATCACATCCCGGGATGCACACAATTGCTTCCCGTGACCGTTGTTGTAGAATTGTGCTGCCTGATCCACTGTCATGCTCACGAAGCCCACGTGGGATAGCTCTTTCTTCAGCTTAGAATATGCGAGTTCCCGTATAATCGTGGTCATGGCCTGAACGTTGTTGACGTCCACCATGAGGTTTTGAAGGTCAGGGATTGCCACCACGCATTCCGCGAAGAGTCGCGTATACAGCTTCTTCCCTTCGATCGATCTCGCAATACCGTTCGTGTCTGCATTCCAGTTTGCGCAACAGTTCACGCAAGAAGTGGGATTGAATTTCGAGTTCGGCCCGAGCACCTTCGACTTGTTCACCTGCATTTCTCTAATGCAAAGTTCGCAGATCAATCCATTGAGCTCTGTGACCGAATACCATCGAAGACGTTGATCACTGACATCGGCGTTCCCAAACGCATCTTGTCCGCCGTGTCCTTCGTCCTGCTGCTCTTGTTTTCGCTTTGATTGTGCAGTGAAGGTCGGCTTGTACTCGAATTTCACCTTCGACTCCTCGGGCCAGTCCAGGACCAAGAAGCTCTTCTTCTGGATCATCATATCGCGAATCGTAGCCTCACCAATGGGGCCCCTTTTCTGTTTCTTGATAATCCGGTTCAACTGTCCAGGTGCGTTGTCCGGGTTCTTCTCCGCCTGGATCAACGCGTTGATGGCTTTGGCGCCCGGAAGGCGTCCAGTAATCAAGCATCCTGTTTGGGCACATAAGAAAGCATACAGCTGAAGCCATGCCGCATTCCCCTTCCCAACATAGGAAAGAATAATCTTCTCCGCGCTGGTCTTCTCCTCGAAATGCAATAGCGAGGAGGTCAGGCATCTCAGCATACACTCCCAATATGTTGCGTTCTTCCCTTCTGCAAGACACGGCCCAAATACAGTTTGTATGATTGGGTACCCTGTATTGTTGTCAATGTTGAACTTCACATTGACAGTCGCGCCGCTCAGAGTAATACCCCCTTCGAATGAGGTGTATGTGTCGTGACCAGCAGTTGGGTTGATGATTGTCCATCTGTCATCATCACCACCGGAGTTCATGCGGAAAATGGAGTCGATGATCTCGTTGTCTATCCTGACGGCATCACTTGCATGCGACCCCCCACTTGAAGCTCCCTGCTGGGGGACTGGCCCACCAGAGGTTTGGTTCCTCTGCCCAGAGCTCGACGCTGACTTCTGCTGCCGCTCCGTCTTCTGTGGCGGCTCTGTCTTCGATGAACCCATCACCCACCATGTCGGCTCCTCTCCGATCACAAAGTCCTCGGGGTACTTCTCCAGTTCCCTCTCGGCTTCGTGCATGGTGCAGTAGTTGTTCTGGTAGAAGTCGATCATGACGTCCTTCTCGGCTTTCTTTTCGATCTCCTTCAGCCAGCTTACCCACTTGCGCCGATCTTGGTTCTCAGCGGCCCTGTCAGCCGCGTGTGGTGCCAAACTGATGGAGTTGATGTTCATCGCAGGCAGCTTTGACTCGTAGATCATGTCGATGCACCACAGGAAGTTCCTGGCGAACTCAACCTCTCGATAGAGTTCCTTCAGCTCATTTTTGTCTTGACGGAAATAAGCTGTGTACGACTGATCCCTAGCATGTCTTTCACCGAGCAATGGCTGCAACCTCCTCATGATGAAGGAAACACACATGAGCGAGTTGACCGCCCCGATGCACGCGTCAGAGATATCACTGGGGGTTGACCCACAGATCATCCAGCGCAAAAGATTGTGCTGGTTGGCTTCTTCATCTCTTCTCAGCGCATATGCGAGGTTCTTCATCGATGCATGCAGCTCATTCTGGTAGATCAGCCCAAGGTCCCAATTCTTCTGATAGTCGTCCTTTGCGCCACGACCGAAGAAGTCAAGCTTGGGGGCCTTGATCACGCTCAACGTGAATACTTTCCCCCAGTTTCGATCTCTGAATTTCGAAAGTCTCCGATCGTGCCTTTCAAACTCTGCAGTTGTCTGGAACTCCTCGGAGCTCCTCCACCTTCTCGACGACGAGGCTCTAGTTGGCTCATCACTGATGAACTCTTTGTATACCTCTCCGACCTGGGTGTCCTGGTGGAATGCAGCTTTGAACGACCGTTCCTCGTTGTCTTCGGCCACACCTGATGCGAGATCCCAGATGTCTGTGATCGATCTCAGCATATCTGCCCCTTCTATGCAGTACTTGGTGACGTTGAGCAATTCAGGGTTCTTCGCTAGCAGCGATGCCTCACCGCAAAGCTGGTTCAGCGCCGCCACGATCTTCTTCCCCTTGCTGCAGAACTCCCTCCAACCAAGCATACATTCGTCAGCAGACAGTTGCCCGAAAACTTTGCTGATAAACTCTAATGCAACCCTCATGGATTGCCCTTCTCCTTTCATCATTCCGCGGCACTTGGCAGAATAATACGCTGAGTAGGCATAGATAGCAGGGACGCCAATGTCCTCGACCCACTTTATGCACATGCCCAGGTCACTGCCCATCTCCATTCTCTTGGGGATTCTTTTGCCCTCCTCGATGGCGTTCTTCACGAGGTTCCCCAAGAATATTGCCGCTTGCCTGGATTTCCCAACAGGCACGCAGAAGAATTCATTCGTATTGACGACGTTCGCATTGGCAGTCATCTTGATGATATTCTCCAGAACCGGGAAAACCCAAAATAAGCAGCTGCAAATAAAGCCACGGAATTGTCCCAACACAAGCCCAGCTTCTGATTGAGGTGATGAACTGGTCCAGCTCCTCTTCGAAACTTGGGGTTCGGGACTGGCCCAGCTCCCCGTTGGCACCCGAGGTTCGGGACTAACCCAGCTCCTCGGTGGTACAGTCGGGGTGGTGCAAATTTCACACGCAGTAGCTTGATGTTTCCGCGATCTCCCTCGCGTAATACAAGCAAGAGCGAGTTTCAATGGTGCCGGCTTGAGGCACTTTGCTCGAGCACGAAAACGGCGGAGGATCACACCCACAATTAACGACGTGTACAACTGGGTTTCTTTGGTTTCACGACCGGCACAAGGTCCATGCTCATGATTTCCATTGCATTTCTTAGACAACGAGCTACCAAGATCAAAGTTCCATGAAACAACTCTCCATGGCTTCTTGATTGGCATGGGTTTCTTAGCATACCTTTGCTTCAAGCCATAGCGACACCCATCAAACTCGTGACTAGTGCCATCATGAACAACCTCATGCAGTCTCTCATCCTTCCAATAATCGCAACTTCCAGGCAACTCAAACAAAATCGCAGCTCGTTTTGTCATGGCATGCCGTTTGATTTCAACGAACCGTTCAAACAATCTCCAAAATTCCCTTTGTTTGGCCTCGATTTTCTCTGCGGTGTCAATTCCGCGAGTCTTGTTGAGGCGTGCCCATGATGATCCCCCCGCGCAAGGCCCGGCGAAGAACAACAAATCGGAAGGTTTGGTAAGCACATGTCTGGCGATTCTCCCCCCGTACTCGCTCAGTAAGTCATCGACCAAAGTTATGGTGACGACCTGCGGCCCGTTATGGCGGGCAAGGGCAGTGAACCAGTTACGCGGTTCGGAACATGCCATCAGCACAATGGGCCGAGCCAAGTCAACACTGTATAAAGTGACGACTGTGCGAGTTCTCATACCAGGAAGCGAGACATGCACTGGAGCGCGAAGCACACCACCGTCATGTTTAACCATCGCGAGTTCAATACCCGGCGCTAACTGTGGTTTGTGCTTCACCGCAATGCGATACGGAACAAAACAACGACCAGGGACAAGCTGCTCGTGATTGATATGCAGACAACGCATAAGCAACTTCAATCGGAGCAAAGTTTCCAAAGCAAGGTCGTTGACACATTTTAATTCTATGCGCTCGTTCGACAGTTCTTCAACGAATGCGGCCAGCACGGACTGCATGTCAACATCCCCGGACCCGACGTGAATTGGTCGTGGTCGTGGAGATCGTTCCCGCGCCGGTACAGCAACCGGTACGGGATGAAACTGCCAAACTGCGCGTTCAACCCATCCATCAATCCGCACACACTGCAACCCTGGGTCAACCCTATCCTCGACCTTGAGCCATGACCCGTTCCTCAGAAACCAAGTGGAACGAAGCCACTTGCTCCCGAACGGTGTCATAACCGCGAGTGGAGGTTTCACACGCATCAATCTGGGTCCCTTGGCAACGACAACCGGATCATGCCCTTCATGCTCATGCAATCCCTCTTTGGATGTCAATCCGGACCACCACAGGTCCGGGGGCATGATCGGAATGTGTGTGTACGGAAACGTGGGAACTCCGTCAACCGTCCCCGATGCAGTCTGCATGGTCCCTTTTATGGGATCCATTTGCGTCCATCATTGAACGCCTTGGTGTAGATGTCAGCCGCCATTCTGTCGGTGACCTCATACGCCAAATACATGTAATCACGTGTGAACATCTCATGCATCCACGAAATGCTAACACCATGGCTTCTCTCAAGGTGGCGCATCGTGGGGTTTCTCCCCGATCGCACGACACCGATCATAGCCTTGTTATCGTCATAGAACACAAAGTTCGGTGACTTCTTGAGAATCCGCTCCAACAACTTTAGAGCAGGCATACCCATCGATCTCATGGCAACATCGGCCGCAACTATTTCGGCCTCGGGAGTGGAATGACTCACACAACCCTGTCTTTTGGAGCTGCCAGACAACGGAAACCGAGTATTGGGCCCTTGTATATTCAAGTGTCCACCAGAGGTGGAACGTAGCGAGTCAACGCATCCAGCAAAGTCAGCGTCCGCATACAAGGCCAAGTGCACATCATCCATGGGGTCTCCGACCCAACCGACCATGCGCCAATGTTTAGTATGATGCACATAGCACATCAAATGATGCAAACCCCGATCATCGGAGTCGGTCCACCTATGCACATTCCGTGCTAGGCGATTCACTTGCCGCAACAAATCGAAGCGAGCGATCCGCGCACCGTACAGCAACTTCATTAGTACGCTAGCGGCATGCGGAGCAAGGTGTCCACGCACGGGCTCCTTCATGGCCAACTCAGGAGTCCCTCCCCGCTGGTCCGGCACTGTGGCAGAACCGTCGGTGGGCACAAGATTGTTACACCAATTGCACACGACTGACGGCCCCTCTTTGGCAGGCTTCCGTGAGACGTGATTCTTTGTTTCTTCATGCAACTCAGGAGTGACAACCTTATTCAACTTTACGTCGCCCGCCACCTCAAGATAGCGGTCGACACAGGAACGTAGGAACTGTTCCATGTCATAGGTCACCGTTGTTACTCGGTGTCCGTTCCCGAGAGTGACGTTTCCCTTGCTTTGATTACAACCAAGGTACATGTCAAGTCCAGTCTCGGGCTCGATCTTCAAACGTGTACGCAACATGCTCCACCCTTGGGCAAGGTTCTTCTGCGGCCCTGCCATTTTGAAGTCGTCGACATACACAACCAGAACAAGCTGGAGCTTTTCGTGAATGTACACTGAAGGCCATTCTTCGCCGATGGGCTCAAAACCAACGGCACGCACCGACTCATCGCAGTGCTGCTCCCAGAATGTTCCCGCATCTGGGTGTCCGTACAGCGCCTTCCTCAACGGGACGACTGGTCTTCTGTACTTATCCCATTTGCATTCACTCGGCACAGCCTCCGGTGGCAATTCAATCCAACATGGCGTGCCTCTCAAGGTGGCCTGGATGTACGCTTGAACAGCGTCGGCCATCTGCACATCCCAACCATCATGACAACCCAAAAAATCCGCCCAACGCGAGGCCTCAAACGAAGCAGGAGAGTTCCCCAAATCTTGAAACATCGCAGCTTCAAAGCTTTGATTCTTCACTTGGTTCCCCAGCAACACGCCTCTACCCTTGAACTTCCTCTTAGGATCACCAACAGGCAACTGTGAGTGCTTTTCAACGCAAATGCCATGTGCGCGAGCCATGTGTATCTCTTCCCCTTTCGCTTTTGCCTCCTTGGCTACAGCGTCATATTCACGCACCGCGCCAAGATCGAAGACGCCCTGGTCGATTAATCCCGACCATTCTTTCTTCATCGATGCCAACGCATCAGGGTTGGTCAGCATTTCTTTCCGGCCAACCGGTCTGGACACTAAAGCGTCGAAGAATCGTACAACTTTTACGGCTTTCTCTCTGTG
The DNA here is from genome assembly GCA_963377175.1 of Effrenium voratum. Lineage (NCBI taxonomy): Eukaryota > Dinophyceae > Suessiales > Symbiodiniaceae > Effrenium > Effrenium voratum. The sequence goes on along the minus strand of CAUJNA010000356.1, from coordinate 245,006 downwards.
CTGTATTCGCTCAGAAGTCACGCACGGCATCGATGGGTATTTCTTGGCTTCACCGTCTTCGCCTATCGCAGGCATCGCGAGTGGCACTTTTCCAGAAACTACCTCAGCAGACTCCTCCCATTCATACCAGGTAAGATCCGTCGATTCGTCGACCGTTGGATCTGTCCCCGATGTCGTCTCAGCTTCGTCTTTCTGACGCTCCATGACTGATGCAACTGCCTTCGTCCAATTTGGAGTCGACTTTGATCGCTCCTCTGACTTGAACTTCCAGGCATAAATTACTACCAGACACTCAAATTCTTTCTCAAGCTGAACGTTTCGCCTCAAGACGTCTTGGGATTGCTTGGAATCCATGAGAACAACCACTCCGTCAACAGGATTCACAACTATCCTGACCCAATCAAGTTCAGCCAAGTGTTTCCCATCCATTGGGTTCTTGATCTTCGATATGTTCTTCCGCAATCCCCAATTGTACTGCCATTCCATTCCACCCCAGCGGTTTCGAATCATTGCTCGAATTCTCTTACCACCGGGCATCTGCAATGTCTGTGCCTCTGCCGGCGCAGAAATCTCAGATTCTTTACTCTTGGGATCTTCTTTCTTCTTCTTGCCACCACCCTTCACCTCGGCCTTTTCCTCCTCAGAGTAGTACTTTCTCATCATTGCCCATTCATCGGGAGTGTATTCTGGAGGTCTCGTTGTCTTCATTAGCCTGAATCCATCTTTCCCGACAGGACATGGTCTCCCGGCCTTATCGATCTTTACCTCCTTACCATCATCGTTGATGTACGTGATGCCATCCCCAGGTAGCCCAGCTGACACATGTGGAAGGTCGGGCTTCTTGACTTTTCCATCGCCCTTGGCATGTCCATCCCCTTTCCCTTTTGATGAGCTTGGTCTAGCATCTTCCTCTTCTACATGGCCCCCCCGACCTCCGACAAGTACTTCCGGGCCATCGTCAAGCAGCAGACCAGCGATCTGATCGACCTCATCGTCGAGCAGTCGCTTCTCGTCACTCTGCAATAACTCGGGCTCGTAGTCCTCATCTTCGATCAGGCGGTCACGTGCATCTAGACCGATTGCATCGACAGACATCTCAATCCCTTCCAAAGTCTCGTTGGCAGCCTTGTACTTCTGTTGTATTGGGAATGTCAAAGGAGACTTCAGAATCATCCTCTCCGTCTGATGTGGCATTCTCAATCGAGGTGGAACCTTTGCCTTCTTGATGTTCAACTCTGCACCCGCAAACGCAGTGAGTGCCCAAGCGCGGTACTTGTTTGCCCAATGCATCCCGGTGCTCAACACATATCCAGCAAATATACCAGTTTCCCCTCTTGGTTCGAACTTCTCCCTCTTCTCCCCTCGTGCTTCACTCGGCTTGAAGTCTACTAGCGCACCAAAAGGTATCTTCTCGCCTTTGAACTCCTCGCCATGCAGCCTCATCCAAGCACTCGATCCATTCACTTCTTCAATGTTCATGAGATGGCACAGAGTGGTGATGGCCTGCACCCAGTAGCACGTGGGTAGACCGGCATGTACAAGACAAGCCGAAGTCTGGTCAATGATGAATTGGTTTGTCCTTTCAGCAAGGGAATTATTCTGCGGTCGTCCAGGCAGCGATAGGTCGTGGTTCAGCTTCAGCTCCACGCACGCATTGATCAGTTCTGGGCCATCATCCGAATATAACTGCTTGATCTTCCTCCTCCCGCAGAAGTGCTTGATAGCCCTGACGACGGAGTCAGTGTCTCTTCTCGCGGTTGGATAAGCCATGATAATTCCGGTATATATGTCCCGAATAATGAGCGCATACCTGCCTTCCACTTCATGATCTCCTGACGCCGTCACAAAGTCGAACGTCACCAGGTCCCCGAACATCTTCACCTCCCTCTTGAAGGCTCCCGTTCGTGATCTGAAGTGTCTCATCTTTGCCTTGACGCATGACTCGCAGAAAGGATTTCGGTACCTGTGTGTAAGCAAATGAGCGATGGAGTTGGCGTCCCTCTTGAGGACTCCCACTTTCCTCTTTATTGATGATCCTTCGTACACATCAACTTCAATTCCGGCATCTGGATCATCCTCATCAACCTCTTCCTCGTGAGCTTCGGCATCACCATGTCGATGTGGGACTGACCCAACATCTACGGGTATTTCCTCAGCCACGGGATGCGGACGTACCGGACCGGCTCCCCCGGGTGGTCCGAAGTCGAATGCACCATCATGGTGTCCGCCCTCGGCCTCTGCGGATTCACCGACAGCGGCGGGTGTGACCTCGTTGTCATCGTCGCCTTCCTGATCTGCCGCATCGTTCGTTACCATTGCCAATACTTCCGAAAAGTGTTCCTTGAGGTCGTCTATCGTAGGGCGATGCCTGTTACTCCGAAGCTTACCATCACTCACGAGGTACGGGATGTCGTCTTTAACTTGTAAGTGCACGAATCCCTGCTTTGGTGTAACCATGAAAGGTAGTTTACCAGGCATCCAATGAAATGCGTAACCCATCTTCATGCATCTCCTCCCCACTGACAATACCGTGGGTGTCTCATCCAACACGTGCGGCTCGACAGTCTCGTCCAACTCGTCCACGACTATCTTGGCCACGTCGGACGTGGAAGTGGAACCATTCGCGGTCTGGAACACAATCTCGTCATCATCTTTCACGATGTCGACACCCAGGCTCTTTGCCTTGGCCCGTCCGATGAGATCGTGACCACATCCGGTGTCCATCAACCATTTCACCCGTTTACTGATGCACGTTGACATGGCGAAAACGTTCTTCGGCAAACCATGCTGCCTCTTCCAGTCGACGGCCGATTCCCTGATTTCGTCCTTGCTCTGATCATATTCGAACATTATGCTGCTCTCCTTGGTTACTGGGAAGTAGTGCTTCTTGTACACATCGTCTACCACCTCTCTCAGTATCCTCGCTCTTATCAATGATCGTTGGACTTGATAGGCTGATAATTCTCGATGATCACTGCTCCTGAACTTCTTCTCGTCGACGTACACGTACTGATAAGGCTCATTCTCATTGTCCTCATAACCGTACCATTCCCCTTTTCGTTCCCATTGCCTTCTCTCGTCTTCGAGATAGGTGATCTCTCCATTCTCGTCGACATCGAGTACTTCCTTGAACCACACCATTTTCTCGGGGATCTCGGACTCGCCAGACCATCTTGATGATTCGCTCATCGCGTCGTCATCATGCTTGTGATAGAGAGTCTCGGCTTCATCCGGTTCGACCTGATCAACGTCCTTCTTGAAGCTGACCTTGCCCGCAGGAGCCGATTGTTTCAGGACTATCGCAGGCATCGCGACGGCCCTTCTTACAATAGCTGGCGCTGCGGCCTTGGCTGCAGCTTTCGACTTGGCTTGTGCTTTGTCGCTTGACGTTGCCGGAGCTGAATTGTTCTTGATGAGCTCGTGCCTGTACTTGCAAGCGCTCCCTCTGTCGCACTTTCCCTTCTGGAACGCGAAGCATGCTCCATCATCCCTCTTTGGTGACGATGATCTGGATTTGGACTTACCTTTTCCTTTCCCTTTGGGCATGTTCTCCAGCTTGTGCTCCGTCTTCTTGCTGTGGGAAAATGTGCATTCATTTCCTTTCACGCATCCCTTCGCCGATTTGAAGTGATATCAGTTGCTTGCGTCTCATCAACATCATTACGATGGAACGACTTTACATCATGATACGATTTCATGCGTCCAAGACAAATGGATGTGTATATGCTTACACATTCCGACGACTATGACATTCTGGATATTCATGGATGGAACTATTACATCATGGATGATTTCCTTTTCATTATATATATATTGTTCATGGTATCTGGAATGGCTATGATTTGCATCGATTGCTCACCGATATTTCTTTGCCGGTGATATGCAGATTGCTTGCGAGCAGGCGCCTCTGTTGGACTTTTATGGCCAACCCATTTTCTATGGATGACGGCTGCGCGATGCGCAAATGCGGCAGCTGGGATGTTCAATGGTGGTCAAATGACGTGACAATAGTGTATTGTATACACCTGCATATGGGAGTGCGCTTCGATTGGTGGATGCTTGTTTCACTTTTCATACAATCGAACCCGGCATGTTTCACAATGAATGAACGGTGTAGCGATAGCAAGTAAAAGAATGCACGACACGATTTCGTAGCTGAAGCCGTGGCCAGTGGAACGTTTTGTGGTGTTTGGACCGCATGATGAACAATGCGACCCAAATGGGGGATGTTAAAACCCTCTAGGCCCCGTGCCTAAATTGGGAAGCAGTTCTGAGGTCCGTGTTAGTGTTGCTTACCAGGTTCCATTGATCGCCATTTGGCTCAAGACACAATTGAGGTTCAAGATCTGATGTGTAGCTGTTCACACGTGATTGGCATTGAGAGCGGAAAACACTTCGCTTGCGCTGCATTTGTCAGGACCACTGTTGTAACTATTATTCCTTCTCCCTTACAACGTTTACACGGGTTCGGCTATAGCGGCTTTGACTGCATACACCTTTCTACGTGGTTGGTATTACAGCTGGAGGGTTCGGTGCACAGCGTCCCACGGGACGTCACCTTGCCGTCTCTTGACACTCTCTCTCTCTCTCTCTCTCTCTCTCTCTCTCTCTCTCTCTCTCTCTCTCTCTCTCTCTCTCTCTCTCTCTCTCTCTCTCTCTCTCTCTCTCTCTCTCTCTCTCTCTCTCTCTCTCTCTCTCTCTCTCTCTCTCTCTCTCTCTTCAAACTACATGCTTCACTTCCTGCGTATGTGTTGCATGTATGTTCACTACCGCAGGCCTTGAGCTTACTACTCCGCATGAGTGAAAAGGTTGGCAGCTGCAGACTACATTGGTTGACTGTTTGTTTGAACACTACAGCGCTTGCACTTGTAAGCAAAAGTACCAACTAAATTTAACGTGGTGGCGGAGCTGAGATCCTAAACATAGGGGAGCTCCAGTAAGCAGTAAGTACTACAACCGCAGCAACAGAAGTCACATGCCAAACTACTACGACATGTCAGGAGAAGCAGCATCAGCCTCAGCACAACAAACTACAAAAGCAGAGAACGGGCCAACAGCAGACACAGTAGGAGCCACAACTACGGGAGCAGGAACAGAACAAGACAACGACGTTCAGAGACTACATAGATACAAACTGCCACCACCCTTCTTCACTGGTGACTACTCCCAGTATGAAGAATGGCTGTTCAAGCTACAAGCATACCTCGGCCTCATAGACCGAGACTTCGACCTGGTGCTACAACTAGCACAAGTGGCTACACGACAGATTGAGGACACAGACATCAGAACAGAGAGCCAGAGTCACGATGGATGTTTTTCGGAGAGAAGGCTGTCGGAGGCGGAGAGGCAAAAAGACGTGGAACCACAAGAGCCAGTGAGCGACCCGGCCAGCTCCGGCCTGGACTTGTCGAGCGACAAGCATCTCCCCACCAGCCATGAGTTCACAGAGATGTCCAAGGAGCAACAGGCAGCAGTTCTGGGCGGATTAGGCAATTTGTCTTTCCTTCTTTTTCTTTTCTTTTTTTCTTAGCCCTGCAAAGCTCGGCTTGCTGAAATGCAACCTGGAGGCAAATTGAAAGCATATCTAGGGGTCGTTTTGATGCAGCCACAGCGATGTGAATCTGCGGGCCCAGCTGAAGGCACGCCTTGCTCGCAATGCTGCAACAAGGTCAATTTGCAAGAGTGCTGCGCTGTCGTGCAACGCTCAGCCCCGCGCACCAAAAGTAACTCTGTTGACGCAGACGCTGGCTTCCCGGAGAGCGTTGTCAAGCCGGCCGGCAACGCTTCGTTGAAATTTGCCACGTCTCAAAGTGCTTGGATTTCACAGCTCTCGTTAGTAACAACTGCGTGTTGAATCTGTCGCCACCCAGTGTTGGCGTTTGCAAGTTGCCGCCGACCACTGCAATTCTGACTGACGCGGAAAGCTTCGAAACTACAAAGGCAGCACACCCCGCAGAATGTCAAACAAGGGAGCCAACGGGTCCTACACACCAAAACCTGCCATCGGCCAATCATAATGAGTGGCAAGGAGCGCCTCTCTTTGCTGGAAGTTTGTTTTGGCAGGCTTCACAAAGAAAAGGCGCTACCGTCCGCTTCAGCCATTTGAGCTTTGATCGTGTGCAGTACCCGGAGGATTTGTTGGTTTTGCGAGCGAAATAGAAGCCATGCGTGCCGTGTGGCCACATATGTACCTTTCCAGGCGTGCGCAGTTTTTAGTCCAACAATCCAAAAGAAAGGCAACGAAGAGGGGCCAGTGTTTTGCGGTAAATGAGTGCCGCCATTCCATTCCGTTCATGCCCGTTGTCGTCCCGACCAAAAATGAAACGGACTGAGCGCAGGAATCGGGAATGGAACGGGAATGGGAACGGAACGGGAAAAGGGAGGGAATGGGAGCGGGAATGGAAATGGGGACAGGAACGCGAATTTCCCCAATGGAATGTGGAACGGGAATGGCGAGAAAAAGAACTTGTTCAGAGCAACTTGCTGGGAGAACTAGAACTTGCTCAAAGGAAATGGCGTGAACAACTTGCTCAGAGCAACTTGCTGAGATGATTTTGCATGGAGAACTTGCTCGGAGGAACTCGTGCGAACAAATTGCCCAGGAAGTTGCTCAGAGGAGCTCGCGCCAACAACTTGGAGAAAGCTTGCTTGGAGAACTTGCTCAGATGAACTCGCGGCAAAAGCTTGCTGAGAGCATCCTGCTGTGGAGAACTTGCTCAGGGAACTCGCGCCAACAACTTGCTCAGAACAACTTGCACAGAGAACTTGCTGCGAGATCTTGCCGCCGCTGAGCTTGCGCAGGTTTGTTTGGGTCAAATTCTTACGGATCAAAGTAAGAAAGCAAGGAAGGAAGAAAGAGAAAACCAAGAAAGAAAACATAACAAAAACATTGAAAAGGAAGAAGGGAGGAAGGAAGAAAAAATACAACCACAAAAGGCTAAGGCGGCGAGGAAAAGAGCTTGGCGAGCTTGGGTGCGGCTTGCCACTACGCGTGGCGCAGGGGTCCTCGTCTATGACATCTACCGGCGGATGGGCGGCTCCCGTGGCGGGATGAGGAATGGGAACGGGTACCAGACATGGTAAATGCGAACACATGCGACAGCGGATTGCGGGTCAGAGCTTTGGCTTTGCACACGTTCTGGAATTGCGCCTGAGTTGCGGGAAATTGCGCCCGAGTAGCGGGAAATTGCGCTCGAATTGCGGGTTTGTTTTCTCTCGAGCACTTCACCAAAGCAGCCAGCACCCTTAAAAAGTGCTCGAACTGAAGTTGAGCAGAAAAACGCTCGAATGCCAAAAGCTGTCCGGAGTTAAAAGGGTCCTCTAGGTGGAACGGAACGGAACGGGAACGGGAAGGAGAGGTTGATTTTCAGTTGTTTGAGGCCGGTTTTCAATTTTGTGACAGCTGGAGGTGGAAATTCCCAAGGATTGAGCCTCTGCGGAGGAGTTTTTGTTCCGTTCTACCGCTCCTCCATCCTCCTGACAAATCCGTTCACGTTCCCATTCCCCCCATTCCCATTCCCGCCCGTTCCCGTTCCCGTTCCCGTTCCCGTTCCCGCTCGTTCCATTCCCTTTCCCACTCATGCCCATTCCCGTTCCCGTTCCCATTCCCATCCCCGTTGCTTTTCCCATCATTCCCATTCCCACTCCCGTTCCCATTCCATTCCCATGCCCATTCTCATTCCCGTTTCCAGTCCCGTTCCGCCATTCCCGTTCCCGTTCCCATCCACATTCCCATCCCCTTTTTCGTTCCCGTTCCTGTTCCCATTTGTTCCGATTCCCGTGCCCATTCCCATTCCCGTTTTTCCGTTCCCATTTCCGTCGTTTCCTGCTTCCTTTCCGCCCATTCAAATTCCCACTCATTCCCGCTGTCGGCAGAAATATCAGTTTTTCTGCACGCCACCAGCTGTGCGAGACGCGCATGGCAGGATCGTTGATTGAGAGGTTTGGCTCGAGCCGGTGGAAGGCCACTGATGCCATCTCGACATGCTCCACCTTGATTTGCACAGTGGGCACCAACATGCCCAAGAGCCAAACGAGCCCCTGTTCCTGGACTGCAGAAATGCGTTTGTATTGCTTCAAGACATGCTTGCTCGGCGGCTAGGCTGCAATCATGTGCCAAACAGCCACTTGCTACAGTGGCAGGACTAGATCTGCTGACACTCAGGGACAATCTTAAGTCCGGGTTCCACCCAGTTTATCAAAAAGAGAGATTCTTTTTGGCAGCAACACCCTGCGACCTTGAGAATGCCGTTTTCAGCGTGCAACACGTCGACGCATGACTGTGGGCGCGTCTCGATCTCCACAGTTTGGATCATCTGGCGCAGAGGTTGGACAAATAAGACCTTCCATTGGGCCTGTAAAATGGTTCTACTAAAAAATATCCTTTTTGTATGCTCAATGGCGACTAGCTCAGGTGCGGGGGTTGCCCTGATGCTTGCCATTTGCGTACTGTCAACTTCACACTGCGGTCGCAAAAACTCTGGCATGCGGATGTGCAAGGCTGCCTTGTGAGGCAGCCTTGCACCGTTTTGCCTTCAACCAAGCCTGGGACTAAATTGATTTGGATGCAGCGCTCGGCACCAACAACGCCTCATGTTTTTTGCCCATAACTCCTTCAATGCGTGCCACGCAGTGGGAGCATTGACGTCAGTGGCTGGAGTCGCATCCGCGATCGGAGGTGGCGTTTTGCACGTCGCAAGCAAAAACAGGTTTGGTCCGGCAGGCTTGGGCCTGATTTGACAGGGCGCTTCTCGAATGGCGTTGCAATGACTCTTCAAGTGGTGTTGCAGCCGAGCCTGGCTGTGGCTAGAGTTGTGTGAAGTCCCAGCTGCGCTATGGTGAAGCTAGGCTTTGTGGAGCCTACCGGCCAAGCAGTTGTCATCAGCGCTCGCGCGCTTGATCACCCCTTGAAGAGCAAACAGGTTTGCCTTGCCATTGACAAGCTGCTTGGAACAAAGTCTGTGTTGGCTTCCAGGAGGAGCGTTCGATGGCATCATGTAGGGCAGGCTTCGGTGTAGGACCCAAAACAAAAAGACACGTGCGTTTCGCGTGGTTTGAAGTTTGCTTTCGCTTCGATGTATCTTTGAAGCTAAGTCCGTAGTAAGACAACTGGCACTAAAGATTTGTATTGCTCCGGCTGAGCAACTGATAGTGTTCAGAGCCCCGAAGCCCGGTTCCGAAGACGGGAAGCTTGCTGTTTTGTGCCGAACGAGTTTCAGGGATTGAGAACAGCTCCAAATTTGCAGTGCCCAGCCCGAGCACTGGATAATTCTGGCGCTCATTTCTGCACGTTGCATTTAACATCATGGGCTCCTCCTGCTCTGAATGTGTTTCTGGCCTGAGCAAGCAATAAGCTCAGAAGAGGAGCAGGTCTGTGAGAAACAAGATGAAGGCGTCAAGGAAAGGACTATCACAGATGTTGAAGCCCTTGAAGCCGTTGGACAGATCCGCCTTGGTTGTGCCCAAAACTATGTGGAAATTTAAAACTTGAGACTGCTGCAGAGGTTTCCAGACGCAGCGTTGCTGGCTTGCGGATGTGCTCACACGAGCACCCTTTGAATTGGATGCACCGCTCTGCGGCACCAAAAACACCTCATGTGTTTTGCCCATAACGCCTTCCAGGCGTACCAGGCATTGGGAGCCAATTCTCGGACGCAGTCCAGTCTTCAGTAGCTGGAGTCGGGAACGAAGTTTGTGTTGGCTTCCAGGAGTAGCATTCGATGGCATGACGATGACGATGTTGCCTTGAGTTGAGCAAAGCACGGAGCTGTTGGAGCCGTTGTTGGACTGAGCCAGCTTGGCTGTACCTAGAGCTCTGTGGCAATTTGAAACTTGAGACTGCTGCCGTGGTTGGCAGACGCATTGCTGGCTTGTGCGTGTGCTCACACGAGCACCTTAATATGTAGCTGGAGGCGCATTAAGGGCTCGCAAGGGGCGGAACTTCACAAGAAAAAAAACAGGCTTGGGCCTGATTTGACAGGGCGGCGCTTCTCGAATGGCGTTGCAATGACTCTGCAAGAGCCGAGCCTGGCTGTGGCTAGAGTTGTGTGAAGTCCCAGCTGAGATATGGTGAAGCTAGGCTTTGTGGAGCCTACCGGCCAAGCAGTTGTCATCAGCGCTCGCGCGCTTGATCACCCCTTGAAGAGCAAACAGGTTTGCCTTGACATTGACAAGCTGCTTGGAACGAAGTCTGTGTTGGCTTCCAGGAGGAGCGTTCGATGGCATGTAGGGCAGGCTTCGGTGTAGGACCCAAAACAAAAAGACACGTGCGTTTCGCGTGGTTTGAAGTTTTCGCTTCGATGTATCTTTGAAGCTAAGTCCGTAAGACAACTGGCACTAAAGATTTGCTCCGGCTGAGCAACTGATAGTGTTCAGAGCCCCGAAGCCCGGTTCCGAAGACGGGAAGCTTGCTGTTTTGTGCCGAACGAGTTTCAGGGATTGAGAACAGCTCCAAATTTGCAGTGCCCAGCCCGAGCACTGGATAATTCTGGCGCTCATTTCTGCACGTTGCATTTAACATCATGGGCTCCTCCTGCTCTGAATGTGTTTCTGGCCTGAGCAAGAAGAGCCCGTCATAAGGATGATGTTGCCTTGAGCAAACCACAAAGCCATTGGAGCCGTGGGAGCTGTTGGACCAATCTGCCTTGGTCGCGCCCAAAACTTTGCATGTGCTCACATCCCAGCCTTGCGCCAATGCCGGCCGCATCTTTCCAGCTCTCTTGGTCTGTCTAGCATTTGCTTCAGGGGTCGAGGTAGCCTGCAAGAGCTTGCTCATTTGGTAGGCTTGGTAAAGCCATATCGCGTCTGAACCGCGCAGGAGGCGTGCTTGACGCGACGAAGGCCGGCGCCATGTTGCATTGAGAGCGCGCAGCTGTGCTGAGCCAGCTGTGCGCAGAACTTCGTGCTCAGCTTCCAACTGCTGTGAGTGACAGACGCAGTGTAGTTGTCTCAGGTGTGGTCCCATATTGAATGAAGCGATTACTTCTGTTTGCCCAATAGCAAATCTTTGTATCTGCAGACAGATGTTTTGTTTCTAGTTGAGAGAAGTTCTCTTTGGTCATCGATTTTGGCGGATGGCTACGAATGGCATTGTATTATTTTCAATTCTTTTGAACGCTGCCATGTTCGAGTTGCTTTTGACCCGAACTATTTTTGACCAGAAAGTGGTGTTGAAGCCAACCTGGCCGTGGCCAGAGGTTTGTGAGACTCATGCCACTCCTTGCACGCTTCAGCCTCTACCAAGGTCTTTCAGAGGCGCTTTGAGCCGTGACCCCGGCTGCTTGAAATGAGGTTTGTGGCTTCCAAGAGTGGCAGTTGGCATCACGGGGAGGATGTTGCCTTGAGTTGAGCAAAGCAAACAGCCGCTGGAGCCGCTGGAGTTGCTGGAGCCATGGGATCGATCCAGCTTGGCCGTGCCCGGAGCGCAAGTCGCAACTTCAGAGACTGCTGTGGCTGGCGCACGTCTGGCTCGCCCACGGCCAGACTCCGCTGATTGATCCGCTCGTTTGGGGCAGCCCGGAGCTTCGGCTTGAGGCTGTTGCTGTGCTCGGCAGATGCGGCACTGCTGGCAGTACTGGCTGACCGCATGTGCTCACATCTGCTGATTTGGATGCATCACGCGGCGCTTCATTTTCGTTTAGCCCATGTGCTTTCAAGGAGTGCCACGCGTTGGGAGCCAATTCTCGGACACAATCTTAGTCGAGCATTTACTTCAGAAGCTGGAGTCGCATCCAGGGCTCGCAACAGATTGCGCTTTGCGGAACTTCGCAAGCAGCAACACTTGAATTGACATGACGCGGACGCTGCTCGGATAGCAGTGCATTGCAATGCGTATTTGAACAGGAAGTGGCGTTGAAGCCAACCGACCTGGCGGTGTCCAGAAGTCTGAAGCTAATCTTTTTGGTGCCAAGAAGCTTGCAAGGCTGAGTTTCATCTCAGCGGCACGAGGAGGATGTTGCTTTGAGTTAAACAAAGCAGGGAGCAGTGCGCGACGTGGGACCGATCCAGCTTGGCTGTGCGCAGAACTTTGTCCTACGCTGCAGCTTGAGACTGCTGTGCTTGGCAGATGCAAAGCTGCTGGCCGCACTGCTGGCTTGCCAGTGTGCTCACACCCTTTTATGCCTTGCCTTCCAATGCCGGCAGTGCCACATCTTGCCACCACTCTAGAGTTCAAAGAGGTGGCCATGTGTCATAACCTATGCCTCCATTTTGGGGCGGATGAACACCCATGTACCACCTATGTTGACCAGGGGTACAGGGTTTTGACCCACAGACAGGTTGATCTTTTTGCCGAAAGCTGGCATTTCGTCTGAACCGCGCAGGAGGCGTGCTTGACGCGAGGAAGGCCGGCGCCATGTCGCCTTGAGAGAGCGCAGCTGTGCCGAGCCAGCTGTGCGCAGAACTTCGTTCTCAGCTTCCAACTGTGAGTGACAGACGCAGTGTAGTTGCTCCAGGTGTGAAGCAAGCGATTGCTTCTGCTTGCCCAATATGAAAGCTTTGCACCTTCGGACACCGGACAGATGTTTTACAGCTAGTTGTTAGTCATTCTCTTTGTTTCTGACTTTTGGCGGATGGCTACGAATGTCCCTATATCTCCAATTGTTGTTTGAGTGCTGCCATGATTGAGTTGCTTTCTGGCCTATGCATGCGGGCGCTTGAATTCAATCTGACACATGTGGCAGCGCTCGCCAACCCGACTGACTATGGACCCGAAGACGGGCTGCGAGACGGACGAGCAAGCTGTGCGGGTGCAGGGCCTGTCTGGAGACTTCTGCAGTCCCAAGTGCGATAGCCAGGGAAGCTGCAGCGACGTGACGGTCGACAAGGCCACTCCATCTGAAGATGCAGGCGTTGCACAGCATCAGAACTTGCTTGCGCGCAGGCGCAGGCAGGGCTCGTTTCCGAGCAAGGCCGCTGCTTGGATCTCCTGCGCAGGAAGACATTCAACTTGGGCAAGCTTCGGCATGCGACCCGCAATTTGGACTCGCGTGCCAGCCAGAATTCTTCGCAAGGAAACTGTAAGCTGGAAGGTCTCGCGAGGGATGTGCCGTTGGCCCTCACGATCCCTCTTCGGACCCCGAAATGTGCTCAGCCGCTGTGAGCCACGGATGCGCGGGAAGTGCGTTTCATACTGGCAAGGACATGTGGCATAACGCGTGGATCTCATCATCATGGAGCTAGGCTTTGTGGAGCGTGCCAGCCAAGCAGTTGTCAAGGCCGAGGCTCATTTCAGCGCTTGAGCGCTTAAGCATGTTGTTTGTTCTTCAAGGGCTTGTTACCTTGACATTGGCCGCTTGGAACCAAGTTTGTGTTGGCTTCCAGGAGTACAATTAGATGGCATCACCACGAGGATGTTGCTTTGAGTTGAGCAAAGCACTATCCGTTGGAAGCAGTTAGTTTGGCCGTGCCCAGAACAACCTTTGACGAGACATGTCTTGCAACGGAATGTGGTTTTGAAGCCAACCAACCTGACTGTGGCTAGAGGTTTGTGAAGCATTTTGTGGAGCTTGGCAGCCAACCAGCTTGCAAGGATGAGACTCATCTCAGTACTCGCGCACTTCAGCGTCTACCATGCTCTTGCAGGGCTTTCTGCCGTGACATTCAGCGCTTGGAATGAGGGTTTAGCCTGGCTTCCAGGAGTAGCATTTGATGGCATCACGGGGAGGATGTTGCCTTGAGTTGAGCAAAGCAATCTTCGACAAGACATATCTTGGACCGGAAAGGTTGAACCTGACTGTGGCTAGAGCTTTGTGAAGTTCTAACGTGTGGAGCCTGCCAGCCAAACAACGTGTGCAAGAACGAGACTCATCTCAATCCTTGCGCACTTCAGCCTCCACCAAGCTCTTCAAGGGCTTTGAGCCGTGACATTGGCTGCCTGAAATGAGGTTTGTGGCGTCCAGGAGTAGCAGTTGGCACGTGGAGGATGCTGCCTTGAGTTGAGCAAAGCACGTTGAGCCGTTGAATCCATTGGACTGCTCAGCGCCCAGAGCTTTGTGGCAGCAGCTTGAGACTGCTGGCAGACGCGGGTACTTATGCCAGACTCCGCTCATTGATCCAGTCTTTGCCATTTCCTGCGCGCCGTTCAAGGCTCTGTTTGAACAACTGTCACTCATGCCAGCTGTTTTTGTTGTCCCTCCAGGTGCTCATGGGCATCCCCATGAGTAAACTAAGGGCCCGCGTTGATCTCCCCCGCCGGACATGCCACAAGCGGCTGCGAAGGCTGGCCAGATGCTGTCTGACGTCCAAGTCGGCTGGGTGTTGTAGTCGTAGCTGATGGATGCGCACAGATTCTATTCAGATGCCAAGGATTCATATTCAGATGCCAAGGATACTTACATGTCATATTCAGATGCCCTTAGGGCATGCACAATTGTCTTCCTACTGTCCGGACGGCTATGCCGGAGCGACTGGCAGCTGTCGAAACATTCATGTCCGTGTGTTTTTTGTGGAGTAAAGTTTGATTGGGGCCAAGTTTGATAGGCAAGAGTGCTGCTCGTTTCGGCGCGGGGCAAAGGTTGTGGAGGCCTTTCATGGACCAATGGCCCGTTCTTTTTTCTGGGGGGAAGACACAAGGCATGGTGAAATGCCAAGTTTGTTTCGCATCACAAGGCATGGTCAAATGCCAAGTTTGCCTTGCAGATTTTGTTTTTTTTGTTTTTCTCTCTCTCTCTCTCTCTCTTTTTGGGGGCCAACCAAAAAACAGGAGGTATGGCCTCAGCCGGTGAGGCTAGGGGAAGGTGCTTGACAGATGTCTCGATGAAATCGACTGTGGCGGTGTCGAGTTCTTTGGGCTCATGCGAAACACTGGTAGCATCAAAACGACTCGCTTGGCAAAGGCCACCCTTGTTTTTTTGGCTTGCGTTTGGCGTCCTCAATACGCGTCATATTTTGGGAAGGCGCTCGTTCTCGAGGAGCATGTTCTGCTTTCTGGCGCGTGGTTGATGAAATTGGCACCATGGCTCGGATATTTCACTGGAAGAGCAAGTCAGCCGTCGAGCGCGCCAGTGAGTCACATGGCAGTTTGAGAAGCGATCCTCCCCGACAGGCCGAAAACTGCCCCTGTTGGGTTGTTGCGGTCTCATGTTGCCTTCTGTGCAGCGGGGCTAGGGTTCGAACGGCCGCAGTCCGCCCCAAAGTGGCCAGAAGAGGTTGGTCCGTTTGCCGGGGATGATCATTTTACCACGAAGACAAGAGGACATGACTTTTCGCACAGTTTGCGTGGGACTGCTGAGGTTGGCGGAAGGGTTTGCCTCACGGAAGCTACATGAACATTTGCGCCATTGTTTTTGTAGAAGGTTGTCCATGTCACAAGAAGCGCAAGTTGCTCTCCCCGGTTGGAAGGGACTTAGGGATTGGGAGATTCGTTGCGACGCGCACGCGGGTCTTCAAGGTGGCCAGCAAAAATCTCAGCCTCCAGCCACCTTTTGAAGCTGTCGGCACAAGCTGCTTCCTCATTTCATTATGACACCCTGTATGCCTTGGCAACAGTTCTAGCAACAACATGCCCGCAGAAGCAACGGCTCGCGGATGGGTTGGCGGAAGGTTGAATAATGCCGTATGATAAATGAGAAAATCAAAACAACATCCATGTGTGCGCATTGCGGCAGTTGGTTGCTTTGATATCGTTGATCGCCCCAGCTCAATCAGGCCATCCTTGCTGGGTGCTGGACTGCGAAGCAGCCAGCTCTTGCAAGTGGGCAGACAATTTTCGAGACGCGCGGGGCGCGGGGTGAGTGGATTCAGTGGCCACGCGGTCTGCAACAGACAGCATGACACCATGCCGACATTCTCATCCAACTTCAAAGGCACGGAACGGAAGCAGATTGACACGAGCCTTTCGTGACCGGGATGTGACCATGTCGCGCATGAGGCCCGGAGGGTGTGCTCTATGCATGTAACAACCACAGGTGGGGTCATTTCTAGGTGCAAAACGCGGGTGCCAATCTTCAGTTCTGAAGCGAGCTTCCTTTTGGTATTGTTTGCAACACAGAAAGGGACACTTTCTAAATGGAGTAAAGTGGCAAGGGGCATGATTCAAGGGCCTGTTTTGCACGTTGCACGCTAGGCGGCTGGTGTTTCCAGCACTTTGCCTGCAGGCGCAACTCCGGAGTTGCGGGCTTTGGGCTTTGGGGGTGGCTTGGGTTCCTTGGTTGTTCAGTTGGAGAACTTGGATTGAGTGTTAAAAGAAGGCGTGTGGGCTTCGGACGAAGACTTTCATGCATACCCCGCAGGGTTGAGGGCTCGTTTGGGGCATGGATATCCCACTTTCGCACAGCAAGAGTTCTGGTCCAAGCCTGGACCAAAACGCCTCTTGCGAGGAACATCTCTAACCCCGCACAAATCACCGCCTCAGGTGGCCAACACGCTGCCCATGGCCCGCAAGGAGCCATTTCAGGCGCGGAAGAAGCGAGAGAGGTTTCTTTCATGCCGCCAAAGAACGGTTTGGACCGCTTCGTCTCCACATGGGGAGTTTTAGAGGCTTTACTGGAAGCGAATCCAAAAGGATAATGTGGGGGAGTGCTTGGTAAAGGCGCCCCCCAAACAGGGTCAATAGGGAAAAACCCAACAACACATTTTGGGACAGAGTTGGGCCTACTCGAGCAGTCCCGCAGTAAGTACTGCTTGGTACCGGTTTTGTTTTCGTATTGCTTTAGTATTGCTTTGTGCTCGTCCAGTACTGCTACGTACTGGTTTTGGAATTGTTGTAGTATTGCTGCAATCTTATTGCAATTGGTTTGTGCTTGTGCAGTACTGTGTATTTCCTGCCTCATCTCCTGCCTTTGGGAATCAATTGAGCCACAATCAAAGCCCGGGTAAGTGTAGGTTAGTAAGGGACAGTCCCAGCCATAAATAGTTGCGGCCGCCTTCCATTCTTGAAGCATGGTTCTGGGCTTGGACCATTTTAATACCGATGGGTTTTGATTGTCGCTCAATCCATGTCCTGGCCCATGTCCTGCCTCTGGGAATCGATTCCGTGTACCCACCAACTAGCATGGGTTTGTGCAAAAAGGCCTAACCCAGAGGAGTCTGTCGTCTTACAGGGCTCTGCGCAGCAAGCCATGTTTGCTGGGTAAGGACTTTCGAACTTTCGCTCCCCATTTGGCCATGGGTCAAATCCAATTCCTACCCCCCAGTGAAGCTCCGATTCAATCCGACCAAAATCGGAAGCCCAAAATGGGCGAGTTGAGTCCGCCGAGCCCAACCAAAAACCGAACATGGGATCTGCGCCGAACATGGGATCCCATTGGTCTGCCATGGGATCCCATTTGAGAGCCACTGGAGGGCGCGAGCACCGGTCCGAAGCCGATAGGCGAGTATCACCAGCCGCGGGGCAGTGGACGGCGGCGAGGCGCCTCACTGAAAGACCCCAGCTATATCCGAGGGGGCCAATTGAACAGTTTTTTTTCTCTTTTTGGTATGGCAAAATCCTAAAAGGAAATTAGGAGACCCAAGGTCAATGGGTTCCGAGTGCTCAAGTCGAAGTCTATGGGTCTCAAAGGGAGCCCAGCTTTTCTCGAATTGGATCATGCGCCCAAAAAGGGGTAGCCTCAACAAAGCCCCCGGTTGAAACCACAGTGTGCCAGACAAAGCTGTTGGTGTGGCGAATCTCCGCTTAACCGGAGTCAGATTTCGTCGAACATGATTCCGGTAGCCTTGACCGAGTACTGCAGTCAGGCCTGTTTGAGCTCTTTTGAGAAATTCGAAACATATTCGAAAAGTGTGCAAGTATCGAGGGCTGCATCGAAGTTGGTACTTGGACTAAGGATAGAGTCTGTCACGTTGCTTTGATGGCGTTTGATGCAGTTTCGACGACGTGTTCTTGTTTCTTGAAAGTGCTAACAACGAGGGCAACTGGATCTGCCGAAGGACCCACACGGGCCCAAACTTCACATCGCACGTACCGGTCGGGGTGATGCTCGGCAAAACTCCAGCCGCCCAAGGTCGCCTGGTGTTGACGAGCGTCGAGTTCTGATTTTAAATGACTCGCCGAGGATAGTACTCAGACTCATAGTACGCACCTCCAAACGGCTCAAAGTTCATTCGGCTGTGCGTCAAAACCAATGGTACCATTTTGGGGTTAGGCGCAGCACCCATTTTAGCTTTTTCAGTGGGGATTGGGATGTTCACTGGGGGTACGATTTGGATGTTGACCCATGGCCATTTGGGTCCAGGCGCCCGCGGAACATCTGCACTCGGCGTCCCAGGCGCGGTGCGACGTGGCTTTCTCGAGGTAGTTGCAGCACGGGCGATGTGTTTCTTCGCCGTGCCAGCGTTTCTGGACTCTCTGAAGCTCCAAAAAATGACAAGGGACGTTCATGCTGCAGTTTTGTTTTTTTTCCCGGTGGCTCATGCGGGATGCTGCACGCACCTGAGCCTCAATCAGGTGTCCGTGAAGGCCAGCAAGGCAGGCCTGACCAATAGTGTCGGATCTCCGCCTGGTTCTTTACATGGCTGTGGTTGTCAAAACCGTTTTGGTAGCATTTTCGGGTAGGTGTACCACCCATTTTAGACATTTTCAATGGCCACATGGTGGGCAGACCACTCGAATTCCAGGTTTTGATTGTGACGCAGCAGTTGGACCTACAGATGGGTTTGCGCACTGCTCGGAGAAACGACTCGAACGAAGGCGGAGGGCCTTCTGCGGAGCACCAGGAGAGTTTGTGGGGGGATGGCGGTGTTGGGAGTCAACTTGGGTCACTGGCTACACTTTGGCCAATTCGACTCAAGTCGCAGTTTTGGGGTAGGGAAACTGGGCAGCCACGACAACCTAGGGAAATTTAGAGAACCCTCCATTCGTGGATTCCAGATCCTATTCTGAGACACGTTTGGGCAAGATCGGTTCCCGCCAAGTGGTTGGTGTCCTTTCGGTTCCGTTTTCCAGTTCTCAATTTTCGGGTTTGTGCCAAAAGGGACCTCCCCAAGTTGCCGGTTTGTTGAAACCTAGCAACAGATTGCCATCTTCACTTCTAGGCTGCTTTGAAGCTTTTTTTTGGATATTGCCAGCTGTGGGTTGAACATTTTGGAGACCCCACGAAGGGTCGAGCCAGAAACTTTTTCTGATTTGGGGTTACCAAAAAAAGAACACCAGAGGGTGGCCCCTTGATCCGAACCCGAGCCTTCAAACCATTTTCTTTTTGGTGGGAGCCAAGAACGAATTGAGAGAGGCCGCAGTTGTTCAGTGGCACCCTTTTTCCCCCTATTTTTGGTGGCTGCCCCACTAAAAAATGGTCTTCCCAAAAATTTTTCCAGGGTCACTGAACAACTGAGAGGCAGTGGTCAGCCTTCAACTTCATCAGGAGCTCCTCTTTGCTCAGCCTCAGCGCGCGGATCAAGTCCAACATCTCAGGCCGAAGCTGAGTTTCAACTCTTTTTTGCCAAAGTTGATTTTCCCTTTGAGCCAGCGGAGGCGACGGAGAGGTGGACCCATGGGGTTGATTTGTTTGGGTCTGCTTCTGTGCATCGAAAAGGTTGACCCTGGGGTTTATGAATCCGGGTCGCTTTTCAGTATGGATGGACGAAATCCATTTCGCACCTAAGAAAGCCTGGAATGATGATCCCTGTAGATGGAGCCTTGGACATTCATGCGCCCAAGAAAGTTCGACGCGAGCTGCGGTCACCGGCTCTCCTGCTGGGGGGTTCCTACCAGGGGGACCATGGCCACAACAAAGCCATGGGGAGTCTTGACCATGGCACATGCAACGCTGACAATTCACTAGTCGCGGTTACAAGCGGGACGGCAGTGGGAAGACTGGTCAGAGCTTCTAGAGGTTACCCAGCAAGATCCAGGCTATTTTTCTTTTGAAGTCGGGAAGCTCTTGTTTGTTGCGGGTAAATGAACAACTGCCCATTTTAAGGATTTTCTCGGGCTTCCCTTTTAAACGGTCCCGCAAAAGAGTCCAATCAACCTTCAGACTAGGAAGACCGATGCCAACCGTGGCGTGCTTGCTTCGATGGCCCAAATTTGCCTCGGCTAGGGAGAAGCTGCTGCTGCCAGCTCCAAATGAGCCAATGAAAGCCTTTCCATATGGCTGTGGGTCAAAGCTAATGGTACCATTTTGGCGTAGGTGCACCGGTCTATTTTAGTGGGGATTGGGATGTTCACTGGGAGTACGAGCTTTTGACCCATGGCCATTTGTTCTTTTCGAGTTTGTATTGAAGGGAACCCAAGAGGGATGCAGGGACACACCGCATGAGCCAGAATATAAACCGATTCGGGGAGAGGACGGCGAGACATAGGACTGTTCCCTTTGCCACAACTATGTGCGGAGAAGAACCCGTTTGATTCTTTACCATGAGTGTTGGGTGCACTCCTTCAATACGTGTAGCCCCCAATAGGCAGCGCTAGTTTTCTGAATTGAAGCCAGGCTTGATTAACATTATATGGCCGTGGACCATGTCAAGCCGACCAAAACACCGGCTCAAACACCCCAAAAAGCCAAGTGTCCATAGCCCCAAAAACGACTTCAGCGCCTTGCCACGGGTCGATATGTGTGGCTCAAAACAAAACAGCTGGGGTTTAGGAAGGTTTTGGTCTACTTTTCCATTTCCCAGGGTTCTATTTCGGAGCCCAGTTGTTGAGCGTCACGAGCGAAGTTCGCCACGCAGGTGGCACGCTGGCGTTGACTCTGCTGATCCTGATAGCTGTCGGCATGGCCCTGGGAATCTGCGCCCCCCTGGCCGCGCCTCTGGATGCATTGAGGGGCGTTGCTCCTTTCCGGCATCCCCGTCTGGTTTGGAAGCTCTGAAAGGAAGGCCGGCGTCGCCATTTTGGGGCGTCCCTCAAAAAAGCACGTGCATAAGGGCCCAGCATTGCTCCCAGGTTTGGAGTCAAAGGCCCAACGGCCTCCGGCAACGCGCTTTGCATGTTTCCAGCCCGCGGGGGAAAAGCGCACCCGCTCAAGAGCAACTCGGGGTCTGGGAGTTCCGCGACCCCCGAAGACCGAAGGGTCGGGCGCAAGAGGCCCGGACTTAGGGAAATCATCTGCCGTCTATCAATAATGAGCAGGACCAAGTTTGGTGCGAATTGCCTTTTGCTATGACAAGGCAGACCTTGAGCCATGGATTCAAGGATGGCCGCATGTACATGGAGTATGCTGTGAAACAGGGCAACAAGAACAAGAATCACCCCCCAAAACCCTTCAGCATGGAGGAAAAGCGAGGATTACGTTGCGGGTTTCTTCCTGTCCGGCTCCTTTTAGTAGGTGGTTCTACCAGGGAATTTCGACAACCCATGTCTCATTCGGTCAAAACCAAAACGCCACAATGGGTTTCCTTGTGATCCCTTGACACCAAACGAGCTACACTCAACAACAACACACACACACACACCCAAGCTGAAACCCTTTCTGGATGGTTTGGAAGGGAACCAAAAAGGACACCCGACAACCTAGATGGGGGTATCAGCTCCTAAACACACGCACCCATCACCAAAAGCAAATCCATTTGTCAAGGAAACCAAAAGGCAACCAGGAAACCAACACATTCAAGGAAACAAACAGCACAACATCAGATTTCTGAAATCCAACCAAAAGTTCACAGGCCCGTGGGCTTCCTCGGTTTCCCTTTGACTTCCTTAATCACTTCTGAAAGGGTACCAACTTCCCCCCTTTGAGGTCTCTCAAAAAGCGGTCCACAGGGCATCTCCAAATGGATCCAGACATTTTCTGGCACCAGAAACCCTCCCTCCCAATGCCCAAAGAGCAAACTGCGGGACCTGTGTTTGCCTGGTGTCCCTTCCTGTTTTCACCTCTGGTTTTCCGTGTGGCTTTCTTTGCTTTTCTTCTCTCCCTTTCAGCCAATCTGGCTGCGGCTCGAAATTAAGCAGGGGGGGTTAGGCAGGTTTTGATCCATGTTTCCACTTGCCAGGGTTCCATTTTGGGTATCGGTTTTTTGAGCCACAGCCATCTGTTTCCTGGTTTCCGGTTTTACTTTTCTGAGACCTCCAGTAAAGGCAGTGTTCGCCGAACGGAGGTCAGCTACTACTACGAGGAGCTGGCCCCCGCTCCCTGGCTGCGGGACCTGCGGGAGGACGTCTCCGGGCTGCGCGCGGACCTGCGTCAGCGCGCCGAGGCGAGCGGCGCGCGCGCTCGAGCGGGCGGGATTTGTCGAATCCTGGGGCTTGGGTTTCTTTTCTTCTGTGGGTAAAATTCTCAAAGCGGCAGATTGAGGTGCTAGTTTGTTCGTTTAGATTTTTTGAATCTTGGGGGTTGCCATTTTTTGTGTGCAATGCTCAAAGCGGCAGATTGAGGTGCTAGTTTGTTTGTTTAGATGTTTGGAATCTTGGGGGTTGCCTTTTTTTGTGTGCAATGCTCAAAGCGGCAGATTGAGGTGCTAGTTTGTTTGTTTAGATTTTTTGAATCTTGGGGGTTGCCATTTTTTGTGTGCAATGCTCAAAGCGGCAGATTGAGGTGCTAGTTTGTTTGTTTAGATGTTTGGAATCTTGGGGGTTGCCTTTTTTTGTGTGCATTTCTCAAAGCTCCGGCAGATATTGAGGGGCTAGTTGGTGCTTTTTTTTTTTTAAAGAGGGGGGAGGGCTGGTGCTCTTTTTGGTTGACTGTTTCTGAAGGGATGATTCCTGCCCCAAGGACAGTAAAAGACCACTGCACATTGAGCAGGTGTGTTGTTTTGCAGCTGGAATTTTCGAGGGAAACCAAAGGGTGGAGAGGGGAAGCCAGAAGTAAGTCCACCGCTTGAAAGGAAAACCGGGGAAGCTAGCAGGTGTCCTGTATGAGGCTGGATTCCATTGCTTCCAATTAGGTTTTGCATTTTTCCCAAATGGCTGTGGGTCAAAAAAGGTACCCAAAATGGAACCCTGGTAAATGGAAACATGGACTAAATTCTGCGGTCCCCTGGTGTTTTAATATTGACCCACACCCAAATTAACTGTACGGAAGGCCATTTGGAGCCACAGCTCAGATTGAAGCCAGCGAGCCTGAGAGTTCAGGAGATGCGCCGACGGCGCAGCGAACCACCGGAGGAGATGTGAATCGAGGTATTCTCCACAGAGCGGCTTCCGTCTTTGGTTTCCAGGGTGGAATACAAGGGGCATCCGGACATGGGTTTGTTTTTTTTGCCGTCTTCGGTTTCAAAGCCATCCAGAAAGAGCGCCACATGGCCAGGCTTCCTTTGGTTTCCTTCTGAAATGGCGCAGGAAGGCGATCTGTGCCTCGTTCTGACTCGACACTTGAGAGGTCGCAGACGGGTTCGTGCCAAAATAAGGGAACCACAACATGGGCTTTGCCTTCCGGACTTCTTCCCTTGAAGATGTGCTTCTTGGAGCCCCAAACAATCTGGCTTCCCCCCGAGTCTTCCGGCAGCAGAAGACTGCCGGAAGACCGGAAGATGGGATGACTGCCCCCCTCCCACGAACATGGATTCCACCAAAGGGTGCCTATTTAGAGGAAATGTGCTTCCAGAAATCTTCAGTCAGGTTCCAGGTTCTCCAACAATCATCGAAGTGCTTTGGCAGACTATGGGTGGGAGGGGAACTCTCCATGCGGGTCTGATTGCCTTTGGTTTGCTTTCAAATCAGCTTTAAGCCTGGAGCTACAAGCAGCAACCCAATCCAATGCAAAGAATTGAAGGGCCGCAGATCCGCTTCTACTGGCAAGGTTTCCTTAAAGGCATCTACCCAGGTTTGTGCACAAAAAATGGGGGGGGGGGGGTTACCCTCCCTTCAATCACAGGGTTTTGGAAGACTCAAGCTTTTGGAAGCCATTGCTTTTGTTGGAAAGAGGGTACTTGAATGTGCCCCGCCTCACCTTGAAAAGGACCGTGCTCCAAACCAGCCAAAGGAACACGGTGTTTGCTGCCTGGTTTTTGGCTGTTTAAGGAAAGGATCGAGGATTTAGCAAGAAATGGCTGTAACCACCCCATCGTTTTAAACACAACTTGCGCTTCCAAATCCAATTTTCCAAGATGTGGAATCATATGAAACGAGCAAATGTAGACCATGGAATCATACTGTGGATGGACGAAATTCTGCACCACTTGGAAACCATGGTTGAAACCATTGTTTGTTGGTATTTACAGGGGAATCAAGAGAAACCAGAGTTTCTTAGGTGGTGCGAAATGGATTTTGTCCATCCACAGTACCATCTATGCACACCATTTTCACACCATTTATTCACACCATCTATTTAGTCAATGAAACCATTTAGTCAATGAAACCATCTATTCGCACCATTTTTCACCTCAGACAAAAAAAACGCCACGCGACGAAATCGAGGCGAAAGAACAAATGCGGCGCCAGGAGCCGCGGAAGCGCGAGCGCAGCGCCTCCGCGTCCAAGCGCCGGGCCTCCAGGAAGGCCCAGGCGCGGTTCGGTTTGGCGCGGGGGGCCCGCGGGCGCGGTTGGGTCTGGCCTTTTTTTTCTTTTTCTTTTTTTTTTTGCGGAGGTGGCGGGACCCACCGCAAAAAAGGGTCATCAAGGGTTTTTGGTTGGGTTTTTCCCCTTGGCGTCCCTAACAAAAGTCATGAAGACGAAAGGAGGCTAGCCTCAAAAAAAAAATCCTCGTGGTTTTCGGCGACACGTTTCACAGTTGTTGGGGAACTGAAGGGAAACCCAGCTAAAAAGGAGATGCACCTAGCCCTGTCCCTCTCCCCCCCGTGAACCCCCCACCCCTCTTAGGGCTTGACATCAGAGTTGCTTTGGGGGTAGGACGTGACATTAGGGGCTAGACAAGTGTCACGCATTATAAGTTATGACTACATTTGGTTTCAAGTCCCCACAATCCCGTTCGACCTATTTCTGACCCGGAAAGTCGTCGTAAGTTGGCTGTCTGAATGCAACGTCCAGGCCATCCGAAGCTATTGCTCCTCTCACAACCATGATCCTTGGGGGCTTTTTTTTTTTTTTTAAACACCTCTTTTTCGGTTTTTGTATCTTCCATGATACTTAAGGAAGACCTGGGATTGGATGCTTTGGACATGTGTCAATTGTGTGTGTGTGTGTGCGCAACAGATGCTGAGCGAATTGTGGAGTTTCCAAAAATGGGAGACTCCCCAAACGATTGTGTTGGGCTTGTCTCTAAATGAACCTCAGTCGGTTCACGCAGGCAAAGCCTACCTTCGAGGATGACATCGCAGACCTGTCCACCAGCGACGACTGGATGGGATTGAAGGCACCCGAAGACAAGGCCCGGGTGGGTGACGTAGGGGACTGCCCGCAAGGGCAAGTTGTGGCTGCATTCAGATACTTGGCGGAAGAGGAGAGTCGCATGGCAGCGCGGAGGGTGTTGCTCGACTTGGGCCAATCCTTTTTCTGTAGTACGCTTGGTACAAACGCTTTGCGCGTGACCTAATTTGTCCGCAGCAGCGTGCGCGGCACAGTTTGCAGAGGTTCCTTCGAGTGTTTGTCGCCTCCGGGCCTTCTTTTTAGAGCCCATCCATCTGCTTGTGTCGCGTGATCAGGAGCGCGAGGCGAAACCAAAAAGGTAGCACACTGATGGTCTTTACGATTGGGTTTTGGTTAAGACTCGATTTGCTCGTGGTGGCTGTGACTGGCGATATCTATTCGAAGCAGGGAACATGTCAGAACGTCAAAACGAGTTGGCCACCTTTTGACAAGTTTGAAGACTTTCATGTGTGAGGCCACTATCTCCTACATCAAGCTGCCGCCGACCATGCACGACGGAGTCGCCGACAAGCGGCAGAAGCTTGGACGCAGTCCTTTGGACGGAAGGTTCCTTTGCAAACTCAGGGGGTGAGAGTGGGGGGTGGCTGGCGTTTTTGTTTTTCCTCCGCAGGGCATGGCAGAATGGCTGGGGTCAGTTGGCCATGGGTCAGAATCCAATTCCTACCCCCAGTGAACATCCCAATCCAACCACTAAAATAGGTTCTAAAATGGGTGGTGAATTCACCTACCAACCAAAATGGGATCCCAAAACGGTTTTGACACAGCCAGCTCTGTTCAAGCCTGGGCATAACTTCTGAGCGGGGCGACTTGGGTTGCCGTTGCGCCGGTTGAGCTGACATGGGCGCCAGCTACACAGCATATTCCCATTCACAAAGACCCACAAACATAAGCACACAGAAGCAGCACTACGAAGCTTCTATGGATTCTCTTTCAAGAACATGCATGTGTCAACCAATTTGTGCGTATCGCCACGTAATCCGACGTGGAATAGCTACCTTGGGTGAGAGACGAGTGAGGAGAACACCAGGATCCCTTCCCCAGACTCCAGGGGCAGAAAATGGCCCAGATGTCAGATGGTTTTCATCAACCCCCAATGGAAAATTTTCATTTTCTAAAATGAAGCGGCTTTTGTATGTCCTGTTCAACCCTTGGGTCCAGATAGTTGGGGGTCGATCAGGGTTGCCCAAGCCTTGGATGAACTTGGCACACCTTTTGGTTTGGGTTCCTTTCTTTTGTGGCCAAATCGGGTGCCCAGGATCTCCTCAGCAGAGGACTCGCCCAGCTTGGATCCAAGATTGCTTCAGTCACCCGGTGCCAGCTCAGACTCAATCGTGTATGCAGGAGCTTCCGGCATGTTGTGGGTTCATGGACTGGACAGACGCACGTATGTTTCATGTGAGCTAGCATCAATTCGCGCGATGGTTGTGCAACATTTCGGCGTTTTGAGTTGCCGCGTCTTGTGTGAGCCAAGTCGGAGTTCCCCGCAAGAGAGTGCTTTGAGGTGAGGTCACGGAACAGGTCAGACGTACCTACTGTACGTTTTTCTTCTTTTATCATTATTATTTCGGGTTTCGGCATCCCCCTTGAAAAGGCGGAAACCACCGACGGCACTAGGGCCCCCAAAAACTCGGGGCCCTAAGTTTGACGACCACTATCCAATTCATTAAATGGGCACCTTCCGACAGCTCGGCACAGGAGCTAAGAGGATCTCCGACGAAAGCCCATGCCTCAGCCTGCGAGAGGGTCATTAGGCCTGGAAGGGGGTGGGGAGGGGTTTGGTTGCCCCTTTCCTCACCAAGAAAGCCCCCCCTTAAAGTGAAGTAGTCATAGGAGTGGCCTTTTGGTATCACAGAATTCATTCCGCACTCCCCCTTAAGGTGCGAAGCCCTGCGACCAAGCCCGTCTTAGCCGTCAAAACCCATGGGATAAGAAAGTCTCAACTAGAAGGGGTGGATATCCGCCTGTTGACTCTATGAATTGGTTTGTGTAGACCCGTTTAGTGCCAGGCTTTGATGTTTTGGACGCGTTTGGATATCCTCTGGCTTTGAGTCTTAGAGCACTCCCGGTGTTTTCTCTTCCACATGATACTATATATACGGGGAGTTGCTTTCCCTTCAAAGCCAAAAAAGCACCTTAACAACATTTACCCTCAACAAAAGACACACGTCCCTACAATTCCCCTCAAAAGGTGGGTCTAAGCATCACCGTCTGGAGAAGAGCGTTTTCTGGACAGTGAGTTTTCTGTAAGGGAGATAGGCCCTGTCTACCCTAGGGTTGACCCTCGTTAGATGATGACCCTCCTTAGGTCAACTTTCCAAATGCATGTATGCATTTACTTATTGATGTGTATATTCATCTCTTCATTCATTTAACATTTCTGTTTTATGTATATTTATTTCCTTAGTTGTTGTTTTGTTTATTGTCTATTACTTTATTTGTTTGTTTGTTTAGTTAGTTGATTAAACAATCACATAAGCAGATGAGTAAAACAACAACTAAATACAACTAGGTGCGTATATATACATATATATGTATACACCCTTCCTCCGACTGACATGGCAGCTGTGAGGTGATACCTGGAAGATTAGTTTCCTTTTGAGATCCAATCTTTGCCATGTTGCCATGTTGGAGGGTATATGTTGCCATATCGAGTTATTCCTCATGGTTGTAATGACAGCTCTCGGGTTTGCGGCTGAGGCACCACCGCCACGGAGGGCTCCTCCTCGGAGTTCCGGGGAGAGTTTCCCAACCTGCCAACGCCTGAGGGGAGAGTCTCCCAACTTTTTTGTTTGTTTTTTTTTGGAGGGGGTGCCCAAAAAGAAGACAACCCATGCGGTTTGGAGGGAATTTTGGGGTTGGTTTAAAGGTCAACAGGGAATTGACTGATTTTGGGGTTCGAGCTTGTTTGGTGCCATTAGTTTCCCAACCAGCTGGAAGCCTAGAATTCGCGGGAATTCCTGGACCCCGATTCGGATCATTTAAAAGGCGGCGCAACGATATCTTTGGTGCATTTTGCCAAGGGATGTCAGGACTTTGACTTTTGGCCAACCAAGGGGTTTTCCCCATGAAACCACTAAAAGTTAAACACCTTTAGCAGGGGAGCAGATAGCAACATAGTTTGTTTTTGGAGAACTCGGTTGGGTGCTTTCTTGGCCCTGAAAGAACAATGCCAGAATGCCCAATCGGAGACTAGGGGGCAAACACCTTTCAGCAGGCTCGGTGTTGAAACACGAAGCGGCGACAATAATGTTCTTGACAACCCCCCAATTGGCATGGTGAGGGCGCCCCTGCGCCCCAAAATCCGCGTTGGCCACTTTACTGGGTAGTTCCACTACCTGGTGTAGTTTGAATGACAGAAAAGCCAACTACAATCTTGTTAGAACCAAGCATTTTTGTGGAGAGGATTTCGAACAAGTTGCGCGCTATGGCTCCGTCTCGCACCAGTGTCAGCTACCAGCAAGGTCCATGAGTTTTGATCGACCTTTAAGCCCCAAGTCTATCTCAAAACGTGACTTGTGTTAATTCAAGGGGTGACTAACCAAAATGACCCCCGACACAAACACACAACAAAACTGATTTCAGGGAGAACCCATCTGCTTGGGGTACTTTGATAGCCCCTCCTTTGAGCATTTTCATACCCAACACAACTGTTTTTTGCCCCAAAAAGAGGGGGACAAACATATGTCTCCTGGGTTGGGGAAACAATGCTAAGTCTGTGGCACTGGGATAAGCCACCCACTCACTTGCTGCAAAGCGAGCTCTGTGATTCACAGTATTGTTTGCTGCTCAGGGTCAAAATGGGGAAGCCTCTTTGTATAAGCCAAGGTGGAACGGGTCCCGAGCCCCATAAAGAGCTAACTTGTTACGGAGGCTGTCCTCTTAGGATGCCGAGATTGGGCTTTTCACACACCCCACAACCGCATTGCAACTTATGGCCCTTAGCCTGAAAGCGGGTACTTGGAACCAACTTCAGCAGGTCGTGGATTTCGCTGGGGTTAGCTTGAGTCCTCTTGCCCTGGTCGCGAGGACGTCCCTACCGTGCTAATTTGGCAAGGTCACAAGCATGAATATGGCTGTGGGTCAAAACCCTGTACCCCTGGTGAACATCAAGATAGGTGGCAAATGGATGTTCATCCACCCCAAACTGGTACCATTGGTTGTGACCCACAGCCATATAGCTGGGGCAACTGGGTTTGGTCCCCTTCCCCTAGTCGCAACCTTCCGTGGATTGAAAGCCGGGTAGATGAAGGTTAGTAAGGGGTTGTCCCGGCCAGAAATAGCCTTCTTAATTCCGTACCCCAGTGAACATCGCAATCCCCACTAAAATAGGTTCTAAAATGGGTGGTGAATTCACCAACCGATCAAAATGGGATCCCAAAACGGTTTTGACAACCACAGCCATATAGCTGGGGCAACTGGGTTTGGTCCCCTTCCCCTGGTCGCAACGCCACCGCGCTCACAGGTCCAGCCTGAGCCGAAGGGGCCGCGAGCTCGAGAGCGAGTCGAAGGAGCTGAAAGCCAGCGCTTCGGCGGAGAAGTTTCCCCCGGCCCGTTCACGTGTGCTCTCGTTTTTTTTTTTTTTGGATGAGAGGTGGATCAAACCGTGTTTTTTTTTTTTTTTTTTTTTTTTTGGGGGGGGGGTGACTGGTTGGTTGGTTGGTTGGTTGGTCGGTCGGTTGGTTGGTTGGTCGGTCGGTTGGTTGGTCGGTTGGTTGGTTGGTCGGTCGGTTGGTCGGTTGGTCGGTTGGTCGGTTGCTTGGTTGCTTGGTTGCTTGCTTGCTTGGTTCAGAGTTGCTCGGTGGTTTCGGGTGTTTTTGTTGGGGCTTGCTGGGATTTAGGCGTGGTTAGGTAAGTTCTAGGCTGGTGTGGGATTAGTCGCCAAGACTCAGCACAAATCGGCTCCCACCCAACAGACTTGGATATTCGCTCTTTGCCAAGCCTCAATCAGTCCTTATTCAGATCTCAGCCAGCTGAAAATCACAGCCACCGAGCAACTCTCAACTGACACCAAATCAGAGCCAAGTGAGGCCTTGATTTTGGGGATGCTGGCAACCAACCCGGACAAGGGCCAACCAGACCTCCATCCTGTTGGCAAAGCCAGATCTAGTTTAGATGGAAATGGAGGCCTTGTGTTGAACGTTTCTAGAAAACGGTTTGGATTTGCGCTTTTTGAGGATTTCACCCGTTCTTCCCCCTGTAGGTTCTTTTTAGTACTCTTTTAGTACTCTTTTAATATCCTACAGGGGTGGCCCCACAAGGTGGCCCCACAAAAACCACATCCAAACCGCTTTCTAGAGAGTATCAACAACACACCTCAACCATCAAGATCGGCAAGAGAAAGAAAGGTCTGCCAGCCCATAGTCCGCGCTGCGGGGACTCTGCGGACACTTTTGAACTCTTCGTAGATATGACCATAGTGAGGTTGATTCCTTCCCAGATCCAACATAGTCGCTTGCCCCCAAATATGCCGCGGTTCTGAGTGGACGTGTGGACATACGATGATAGATTTTGAAAATAACCGTTGCCTATTATGTCTTTCTTTGGCGCCAGGAAATACACCAAATGACTTGCAGGTACAATTATAGTTGTCACTTACTCGTCAGGTGCCGGGATATCTTTCTTACATGCCCTTTGCCGTCTTTCGTTCGTTTGGCCTGGACACAGATCATGATGATGTTGTTCATGCCTTGGCGCTTGTCTAGCCCAGCGGTGGTGGATTTGTTTTTGGCTCATTGTCTTTTTGTGAAGCGAGGATGTAAATGGGAGCGTGCTTTCTTGAGGCTACCTTGCGGCTCAGGTTCCTCAAAACGGGCTGTGTCCTTTGACAGCAAGGTGGAGGCCGGGGAGTCACGATGAAGGCTGTTTCGGGGTGAAGTCTAAGGGAAAGTGCTAGTTGTAAGGCCAGATATGTGCCCTCTTGATCATTTTGGGGTGCAGACTCCTCTAGTACCAAGTTTGTTTGTAAGCGGTACGAGTTGAGTGCAAGTTTCAAAAGAAATGCTGGCCGGCGTGTGTTTCCAAATCGGGGATTCCCCTTAAACTGGCTGGTTTGCCTTGAAACAACTAAAGTACCGTGGATGGACAAACCCACCGGTTGGTAGGTTGCTGATCCCGAATAGAGGATGTTATCCGTATTTTGAGACGGAACAATGCGATTTTGAGGCCTTTGGAGGCCTGATTTGAACAGAGGCTAGCCCCTATTCTCCATACCCCACCTATTTTGGTGGCATGGTGGCATAATTTCAAATAATTTCAGCCCCTCACTAACACCATAAACCCCCATTGCGTTTTGCCAAATATCCTTTGAACAATGGGTATGTGGAGTTGGGGGTATAAGGCACCTGTGTGAATTCCCCTTTGTAAGTACACCGGATCAACCAACACTTCAGTTTTGGGGGATGTTCACTTGCTTTGAGTTTTTTTGAAGATAAGGAACACAGATGAACATTGATTGACGATGATGGTTCCTTAGAACACTTGCAAATCTGATACTTGTGGATTCTCTGTTGGTTGCTTTCATCCAGCCACCGCTTCCTCTAAACACCTGCTGAACTTTAGGAAAATCTTCAAAGGCCGTGTTTTCCGCAGTTTGGCTTGGCCAGGGGTTGACATCATACCTTTTTGTTCACTGGGCATTCGGAGTAGGGAGGTAGCTGCTGACAGCATGAGCCACAAAAAAGTAATGCAGAGACGGATTGGATCAAACAAGCACTTACTAGGGATCAAACGAACCACTTGTTAGGAATCAACCGTAACTTCTTGCCGGGCTTTCGCAGCACCTTGAAACCCTCAAGTCGGCTGCTTGGTGTTTTGTTGTTTGACTAAGATGCATTATCTATCGCCTTTTTTTCTGCCTGACTTATGAAGGGAGATACATTATATCATATGTGTGACTGTTACCCATTGCTCTGCTGCGTTGTTCTTTTGGGAGCTGCAGTGTATGCTGGTGCTGCCGCGGATCCGGGCAAAGGATAAACTCACCCGCAGACATTAACGCCAAAGTCAATTGTTTTGGGATTGGGCTGGTCTTTTGGGCTGGTCTTTTGCCCACGGGCTGGTCCTTTGCCTTGGCGTTCGGCAGGTGAAGGACGTTGGCCCACGGGTGATTGGCAACTCAGAGCGGAGGAAGTGTCGAAGTACATCGCGGAACCAGAAGGAGCCCTTCAACGCGAGAGTTCCAGGGAACGAGTTTGGGGTTAGGGGTCTTGACGCGTTGAAGGGCTGAATCAGCCAAGCCCCGCACCCTGCGGCCGTATGGCACTTGCACGCCCCTGGTCTTCCATCTCAGGACGCAGAGTCGTCCCGACGGTCGCCCAGAAGCAAAAGGGCTGGACACCATCGGAGCAGGCCAGGGCAACGCAATGAATATTTCTTGTTTCCCTTATTTGCTTAAGTTGTTTTTTTCTCCCCCCTTGTTGGTTTTAAAAGGAATTCATTCCTACTGGATATATTTTTATTTTTTCCTTGGGCCTTAGCCAAATGGAGGGGTTTTGAACCATCTGCCGAATCATGGTTGTGGGACATGGGGCTTTGCCAATTAAAGTGACAAGTAGTCCTAGGAACGGCCCCTTTTTTCATTTCCATCCATGAACCAGACCCGTTGAAACGAGTTAGGCCAATGTTCATCAAGCTCATCCCTGAAGATCCCAACCCTTGTTCTCCCTAAGCATCATTTGACCCTCCATGCGCCGTCCTGGGACGTTCATTGGAAGGCTTTGGTTGCCTCAAAATTTGTCCCTTTTTGAAGGCCCAAGATTCTTTTTGCCAGAAACAAAGAGCAGGGCGCGGCTCGGGTTCACCGCCATGTGGTTTTCCCTTTGAAGCCCCTCTAAACACAACAGAATTGGTTTATGCCACAGGCGTGGTCGGAACCTACCGGAGGATCTCTTTCACAGAAAGGTCCTCTTGCGGTCTGGACCCCTCAGTCAGGTTCCATGATTTCGCATGGGTTTTCTGTTACCCAAAATGCGTAGCCCAGGTCTCCTTCGAGCGAGGCTCGAAGCCGGCGCTGAGAGAAGGCGCCGGACGCGGCTTGGATTGGACGCGTCGAACAGGAAGGCTCGGTGCCCCCCTTTCAGGGTTGGTTCAAAGGAAGGCAACAGGAAACAAGGGCCTTGGAGTGGACAAAGCATGACACAAGGCCATGTGAATCCCCTCAACCAAGTAGGCGACATGCTTGTGGGAACTGGGCCAGTGCGTTTCTCAAAGTTGCATTTTTGGGGGTTCTCAACAGAAAGACTGGGGGTGGTTGCCTGACCATCATTGAGAGGCACTCGTTTTGAGAATGTCGCTTGGATGGACCCCGGAATTGTGGGTGTCGCTTTTGCTCCCTTTTTTGCCAGCACCACAACAGTCCAAGGCCCCACCAGTATACCATTTGAACATATTCGGGATGAAAGGAGCCTTCTCATGAAAGTAGAGCTGCTGTTGGGAAAACCTGAAAATTGAGTACCCTTTCAGAGATGACAAGATCCTCAGAAGCAAGAACGGCAGTTTTGGGCAATCCCAAAAGACCCTCCAATTGTTTGCCCAACCGACCTGAGTCTCAGGTTGCTTTCCCTTGCTGCAATCCGCGGCGTGGCCAATGCTTGTGGAGTGGCAAAATGCGAGCATGGCGCGACACGAAGTCAGCCAGAAGTGGTCTTTGACTGGTTCAACTGCAGTCGTGGTTTTGAGTTGTTCTCCGGGAATCCATGTAGCCCTGAAGCAGTGGTTTTGATTGGTTTGGGAACCTCTGCTTCTTATGAAGGGCAAATATTAACCCTCAACCTCCAAAACATGTCCGAATCGGTTCGTGGCCGCAGGGCTCAAGCACAAGATGAAGCGGTCGTGAAAAATCGCCCCGCGGTTGGAGCGCTCCACTGAGGGGTTTCTGCCTCCGCCGCTCCAAGTCGGGCGCCGAGAGACATTTGACCAGGATAGCGCAGAAATAAACAGAGGGAACCTGCAAGTTCGGGCTAGAGAGAAATGGCTGCCTGGTAGACGAAAACATTAAAACCTTCGTTCTCCTGAATTTTGCCCCACGCTCGAAAAACAAGCAGAAAACAAAAAACAAGAAAAGTTCCCTGGTTCCACGTTTGGGAGTTTGTTTTTTCTTTTCTTTTCTTCTTTTTTTTTTGTGAGACTCTGGTGCGGGGAACCGGTGTTTTTTTTTTTACTAGCCCCGGCTCGGGGCTTAACCCCGGCTCGGAGACTGGTTGGTTGGTTGGTTGGTTGGTTGGTTGGTTGGTTGGTTGGTTTGGTTGGTTGGTTGGTCAGCTGGGCGGCCGCATCCCCAGCATGCCCAGCATTTCCGGTTTCTTGTCACGGCTGCGTATGGGGCATGCAGCACAAAACTTGCAGAACCACATCCCCGAAGCAACCCGAAAGCCACGGCTAAACCAGCCGCACATCTAGCACGAATCAGCCCCAACCAAGCCAAAACGGACCCAAAGTCAACCTGAAACCCTCCCAACCGCATCCTGCATATCGGCCCTTTGCCGAGGCTAAATGAACCCTAAACAAACCCAAGACCCGCCCGCATTAATATCTCAGCAAGCCCAACACTCACCCCAAACCAGCCCCGATCAACCCTGAACTGCCACCAAACCAAAGCCAATAGGCAGCTCGCGTCCGAGTGAGGCCAGTAATGCTGGCGATGCACTATCCCGAGCATCAAGTCATGCCCCATACGCAGCCGCGACAAGAAACCGGAAATGCTGGGCATGCTGGCGATGCGGCCAACCCCAGCTTGCGCCGAGCCGCTAGTAGAAAGCCGGGGCTAGTTTAAAAAAAAAGAACACCTCAACCCTGGTGCGGTTTCTGAAGACATGGCCCGTCTTCTCCCCCAAAGACGCCGCCGCGCCGCCGCTCCGCCGCCGGGGACGCCGCCGAGTCGCTTCCGCGCCATGAAGCTGATCCAGTCCATGAAGCTGAAGCACGAGGACGCGTTCGGGTCGCGGGGGTCAGAGTGGGAAGGAGAGATGGGGTCATATGATGTAGATGGTTAGAATGGTGGAATTTTTAGGGTAGGTTGACCAAGGAGACAAGAGGTCAATGTAGATGGTAGAATTTAAGAGTGGTCAACCCCAAGGAGATAAGATGTCGATGCAGATCATAGAATTTAGAGTAGTAGGTTGACCAAGGATGTAGTATGGGCACAAAAGTGGGAGTGCGAAATTTGAAGTTCCGTGGGCTGTGGCGTAGATCATTTATGAGGTCGTTTGGCATTAGGTTTGTATTTGGGAGTCGGGGGGTGCCCGAATTTTCGGGCCACAACAGCGTCGGGTAAGAAGGTTGTTGCTTATGGTAGGGACTTTCATGTGGCCTGTCACTCAATGTGAGTTCGCCTTGAGGGTGGAGGGCGGGTCATGCGGGTGACTTGTGGGGGGCGCTGCGCCAGTGGCTGCAGACGGGGAGGGGGAGTATTGTTTTGATTGATTGATTGATTGATTTGATTTTGATTTGATTTGATTTGATTTGATTTGATTTGATTTTGATTTTGATTTTGATTTGATTTGATTTGATTTGATTTTATTTGATTTGATTTTGATTTGATTTTGATTTGATTTGATTTGATTTGATTGATTGATTGATTGATTGATTGATTGATTGATTGATTGATTGATTGATTGATTGATTGATTGATTGATTGATTGATTGATTGATTGATTGATTGATTGATTGATTGAGTGGAGGTCACTAGCTCTGAAGCCTGGCCTGATCAGGGTGGCTTGCTTGGTTGCCTGGTTGCCTGGTTGCCTGGTTGCTTGGTTGGTTGCTTGCCTGGTTGCTTGGTTGGTTGGTTGGTAAGACCAGTGGCTGAGCAGCCGCTGCTTGGCGTCTTTGCTGGCCTGGTTTGAGGCCACGGGGGATGTGTGGATGTGGACACAGGGGAGCTTGAAGAACCGCAGCCAGTTGAGGATGTTGATTTGAACGACCCTGCCTTTGACCTATTCCCCCTGCCCTCTTCCTTTCACCAAGCCTCGCAGGGCTGCGAATGTGGCGGCCTGCAGGAAGATCCACCCTGACAAAGGCACAGAAGATGACAGGCGATTCAAGGCTGTGGTGCAAGCGTATGGGGTCAGCAGGCAGTGGCTTAAATGGCGAAGGCAGTCGAGAAATTGGAAGCTCAACATGCCCATGGCTTTGCTTGCCATTGTCTGAAGCGTCCACAGCAAAACCCGCACAGTGGGTGAAGTCCCTACGATGTTGGCGCATGGTGAGGAGCCTGCAGAAAGCAACAATTCAGAAGGGTCATTGGACATAGCCGCAACTTGTTTTACATTTGGGGTGTGAGTTGGATGTATCCAACCAACCAACTAACCCATTGCTCAACCACAAGCTCAAACCCTAAACCTGACATCGCTAACAACATAGCCAGACAACCTGCGAACCACGAGCTTTGTTGGCTTGCCGTCCACTTAGGCGGACAAAAAAGAAGCAGCTGCAGAAGGAGGTGGCCAGGAAGAGGGGAAACGAACAAGCGTGAAACAGCTTTGGAGCTTCCAACTGTGCAGCGCTTGCAAACCTTTCATGCAGGTACCCTCTGGCTGCAAACCCTTCTCCAACACAGCGGCTGCGGTTCCGCGGTTCCGTCTCCGCGGTTCCGCGGTTCCACGGTTCCGGTTCTGTGGTTCCGCGGTTCTGGTTCTGCGGCTCCGGTAGTTCCGGGTCCGCGGTTCCGGTCCGCGGTTGGTTGGCTCTTCGGTTCCACATTTCCACGTTGCAAGACTTTGCGTTTCTAATGTTCTGCGGTTCCACAGTTCTGTGGTCGGTTTCGATTTTTGCGCCGTTCCGTGGTCACGGTGCTGTGGTTCTGCGGTTCCGTGGTTCCGTGGTTCCGCCGGCGAGTTCTGTGGGTTGTGGTGTGTTTCCCGGTTCCGCAGATCTGCGGTTCCGTTTTCACGGCTCCGTGGTTCCGAGGGCCTGTGCCGCAGCAAGCTTACCTCAGCATGCCCCGGATCGCCGAGGCTCGTTGGTTGGACCGTGCTAAGAACACAGCGGCCAAGGCGAAGACGAAGCCAAGGAGGAGAAAGCAACATCTTGCCATAGAAGAAGACTTTTCGACAAGCATGTCCGGCGCAGAGAGCCCCACTGAGCTTGGCTTCCTCACTAGGAACGAACATGGAGGCACTTCTGAACAAGGCGGAAGCATTTCCTGAGAGAGTGCGCACTGACACTGCGCGAACTGCCACTGGGTATCGGAGTTTCGGTTTCAGATATCTCCGCCATGTGAAGTCATTGGTATGACTGCGTGGTCAGAAATGAGCAGTCTGCCTGTGCGTCAGCTGGCCCAGCAGGTGTATTGGGCTCGAACTCAACTGGCAAGCATGGATGATGCCTCGAAAGTGGCAGACGCTTTGCGGTGCGATTTTGGCAGGGAAGCCACGCGCTTGTTCCGTTTGCTTTGATGGGAAAAGGGCATGTCCTGAGTGCCACTTGATCTGCTTCCCCCACATCAGCTTCGTCGCCCAAAGATTAAGTGCAGACTCTGTACATTAGGGCTTGCTTCTGACTCGGCAACCTTTACCCTGAGTTGTGGGGAGCGTTCGCCCCCAAATTGGTGGTAACTTGTGAGTAAATTGGGGGGACAATTTGAGAGAAAGGTTGGGGGCAATTTGCCCCCAACTCCGGGGCATTCCTCAATTTGTGGGTAATTTACCTACAATTTTCGGGGTAATTGAGATGATTTGCCCCCCCCCCCCCAATTGGGGATAATATTACCTGGGGGGAAACTACACACAAAATTGGTGGCACATTACCGGGTACATTACCAAAGGGTAAATTACCACAAAATTCGGGTAGATTTGAGGTAAGTTGGTAAAGAATTACTGCTACAGGCAAGGCTGGGGCCAATCAATCTTTGGTGACCCACATCTACGGGGGAATTTCTGAGGAGCCCGAAACATCCATTTGTCAGGAGGAGGATGAGACTGCCTGTGGCCCCAGTTTGTCCCTTGGGCAGTCTGTCTGCTGTGGCCCTATTTGGATCCAGGAAGCAGCAAGTTTGGAACCCAATCGGAGCGAATTGAGGGCTGTTCTGGCTGTCCCATTTCTGGATCGGGACCGCCTTGCCAAACCTAGGGAAAACCGCGCCGAACCTAGGAAAAAAATGAGCCCTTCCGCCCATGAAGGGGGTGCTATTTGAACGTCTTGCACGGTCCAAAATTTCCCCAACCTTTCTCTCGGTGAAGAATGTGCCTCAAGCCTCTCCAGGCTGTGACTGTCCCCGGCTCAGTGCGGATTGATAAGGGTAAGAGGTCGGATTGCAGCACAAAATTCGGGGTCTGGTTGCTCTCATGGGTGTTTCCCAAAACACAAGTTGGACCCTTCAAGCTGATTCCTTTTGCCTTTTCATTCAACCCAAAGGGCCAAAAGGCTTCAAACGCAGAGCCGGGATATGGGCAAAACCCCTTTCCATTCGCGCCGAGGCCAAGCCCGGCCCCGGCCCAGGTGCGCATCGATCTTGACAAATCGCGAGCCAACGTAGAGGGCTGGTACTTTGGTTTGGTTTCCCAGACCTGTGGTGCTTGATTCCCACCTTTTGCTTGGAGTCGCTCATTTGTACAGAGTCGAGCTCCCAAAGGGCGCCCCTTTTTGGTCATGGACACCCCGGTCTTTGGTTTTGCTGGGTGCCGACTACCATTCCGAAGATCGACCCGCACTGATTGTTTCCTGTTATTTTTTTTTTGAACCCACGAACCCTAGGAATGCTCTAGTACCATTCAATGAACGGATTTGCTGAGGGTGTTTCTCTTTTTGGAGTTGCCACACCTTGTTGGGGTTGGCGAGGAAACCACCCCATTCAAGGACCAACTGCATGGGTGTGCCTGTTTTTTGGTGTCCGTTTGGGGTTGCCTGCTAAGACGGCCAAATGGAGCCTATCCAAGTCTGGCGACTCCATGTGAGGTTCGGTCAATCAGATTTGTCTACATACCGGGAGCTGCACATTTTCACAACTCGGGACTCGTTACTGTTGTGGGTGGTCTCGATGTTGATCGCTCATACCCCAGGAGACAAATTTAAATTCACGTGGCAAAAGGCACCAGGGTCCCCAGGGTTGAAAACTTGTTTCAACATTCACCCCCCCCAGTGCCCTTTCAATTGGGAAGCTTGAAAAGGTTGTTTGAACCACTGGGATTGGGCAAAGTTGTAAAACCTGGCTGCCTTCAGGAAAGACCAAAGAGGTTGTTTCACCAAAGTTGGTTTAGATTGTGGCTTCAAGCAACAGAAGCCAATGCCCTGAGTGTTTTTGTTTGTTTGCCTTGTTTCAACCAGCGTCTTTTGTTCCCACCGCCCAGCGAGATCTGCGTCGCGCAGGCAAGGCCAAGCAAGCAGAGAACGCCTTTGCAGCCCTGCGCAGCCCATAGTCGCCAGAGTTTCTGGGCCCCGCTCTGCCCCCTGAGTCCTGTGTGTTTTGGTGTTTCTGTTTGCTTTGCTTTTCTTCAGGTCTTCAGATGCTAGGTGAGTCTCGGAAAGGCTCCCTGTTCGAGGCTCCGCCATGTGGAAGTTCCCAGGCTTCTCGGTTCCTTGGCCGACGTTCTCCCATTCTCCAGATTGGCCTGGCGTGGCTTTCCGGACCTGAGCCCTGCCTTTCAGGTCATAGACTCACTTCCTGAGTTCATGAACTTGAACAACTTTTGGGGTTTGGACCATTTTAGTGGTAAATATCAAGCTTGGGCCGTTTTTTTTTGGGCCATCCACTCAGTGAGTAGAGGGAAAAGCGCGTTTTTCACGTGTTTCCCCTTCCGATGCCTTCAGGCCAAAGCTGCGGGATGAGCTGGCGACGGAACGACCCGAGCTGTTCAGGCTAAAGCTTCAGGCGCCCCATGGTGATTCACCGTGTGCGGGTGGGCACGTGGCTTACCTTTCTTGTTTTGCGCGCTTCTGTTGGGTTCGAGCCCATGGTCTTTTTTAATGGTCTTTGGTCTTGTATTTTGTATTTTGTTTTCCAGCGGCTAGCTTGTTTGTTGGTCGGGTTCATGGGGTTCGGAGCAGCTTTCAGCTCCGGGGCTTTCCAGGGCAGACCATTTGCGCTGTAGGGTTCGCGCTGGGCCAGCCCCGTGTTGTGGCTTCCATGCGGTCAAAAATGAAGGTTTTCCCAGCAAAAGGCAGGGATTGCAAGCTTTCATGGTTGTATTCGTGGTCTTCCCGCACAAAACGCACACATGCGTGTTCCTTGTGGTTTTGAATCATGTCCGCTACTCTTTCGCGACTTGCGCGTTCCGCACAAAGTGTCGGCAGCAAGGGCGGGACAAGCAATACTGCCGCAGGGAGTAGCTTTGATGGCTTAGCGCGTGGCCTGAGCCAAACTGGCCAATGTTCACCTCGATTTATCCCGAGGACCGCACCAATCCTCGGTTGCCCCTCAAGAACAGTTCTACTTTAGGGGATTCCTCCGAGCTTGTTCGAGACATCAAGGAGAGCTTCCCATTTATTGGGGGCATTAAAATCTGGGCCTGATCCCCTTCCCCATAAATCAGCTGCCCCGTGGGAACTTGAGCGAGTGGGGGGATTCGGTGGGGAATGTGCTTCGTCACAGGAGGTAAGAGCCTTTCCGCAGGCCTGCTGCACGACCTTCGACTTCGGCTCAGAGCGGGGGCCGCGGAAGCGGGATGCTTTTCTGAGCGGGGAACCTGCGTGGAAGGCCCCGGACAAAAGGAGACAGCGGCAAACCCAAGGACTGCTTTTGTCCATGCCAAACCCTTAGGTTGGGGCTGCTGGAAAAAGGTATGAACCTTGATATGGATCCTTTGGTGAACCTCATTTGCGGGCACAAAAAACCCGCAGAGCAGAGTTTCCACAGGAGATTCAGGGTGGGATTCCCCAAGAGTCGCTATTGAGAGGGTTCTGCATTTCAACGCAGGATAGGCCCACTTTTGTGATAGGGATCCGTCCTGGAGCATGAGCCATTTTTTCGGCCGGCACAATTCCCCAAACTAGGCGGTTCCTGAGTTTGGGTCTGTGTCAGTCCTGGAGAAACCAAGGTGAAAAGGGTGCCTTCAAAAACACCCATTTCACATTGCGTGGTTGTTGTTGGGAAGCATTTTACATTTTTGCTTCTTGTGGTTTAGAAGGGAAATTACCCACTGAACTGCTAACATTTAAATGTTTGCTCCCCTTCCAACGTCAACCAAGATTGCCCGTTTCAGACAAGCTGGACCATCAGAGCCTCACTTTGAGGGCGCGGCTTGGGCTCGCAGAGGCCGTCAGGGCTCCTCACGAAATGGCCATGCGCAAATCATCTCAGAAGGGAATAGACGAACCCTTACTTGAGTCAAAGAAGCCCGCCAAAATTGGCGCCTTTCAAAGAAACCCGCCAAAATTGGCGCCTTTCAAAGAAACCCGCCAAAATTGGCGCCTTTTCCAAAGGTGATACTTGAAGCCGCAAGAACGGAACACCTGCTGCCAGGTAACCATCGATTTGATGAACAAAAACGAAGTAGTTCGGGCGGGGGGGAGCCTGCACAGTTTTGGGTTGCGGGTTGAGAACGATAAGATTCACCCCAGGCTACTCAGGAGCTTGTAGTTTTGGACACTCCTGTTTGCCAAGGAAACCCACCAGCAGGCAAGAACTGCCAAACCTGTTTGGGGGCTGTTTAAACAGTTTGGTTGTTTTAACATAGGAGACAAAGGGTCATTTCCGGACTTAGCTCACCTTCTTGCCCTTTGCTTTTGGGTTTCCTTCAGTTTCCCTGACCAAACAGTTGTCACTTTTTGCCAGGGTCCACTCGGGGTGACGTGCCTGCCGCCTGCCGCGGAACGCCGAAGCGAGGACCAACTTGAAGGCGAAGGAAGCGAAGCGGCAGACGCTCATTGAGCTGGTGGAGTATGCCGCATGGCAAGTTTGGCAAAACATCGACCCCCCCCCCAAAAAAAAAAAAAGACAGGTCAACACGTGGCCGTGGCTCAAAATTAAACACGAGGGGTTACGCAGGTGTTGGTCCATGTTTGGACTTGCCAGGGTTCCATTTTGGGTACCGGTTGTTTGAGCCACAGCCACGTGGCAAGGGCTTCCTCTTAATTTCTCTTCAAGACCAAGCCGGCCCAGCATGTTGAAAAGCCCTCAACTTTGGGAGCAGTGAGGGATTGAAATCTTTTTTGTTTTTTTCCCGGGCAGCAAACAAAACACGGAACCCGGAAATTCGCTGAGTTTGAGCATTGGACACATGTCCTTGCGCCGCGGGGTATCTCACGAACACTCGCCCGAAGCCGACCTGGACTTTGAGAACGGTTTCGGCCAGGTCAATAGCCGCGCCGCCTTCCAGGACTCACCACCCGTTCGCCCCAAAGTGGCAACTGGGTTCGAAGAATTGGAGGAGAGCGAGGCCTCTCCTTGAAAGGGAAACCCCAAAGAAGGATTCAAGAAGGGCTCCTAAACCCTGCGCGTAGAGCAGACGGAAAAGACCCCATGTTGGCATCTGTTTAGATGCCTACACCATTCTGGTAGAACCAAGTGTATGGAGTCATTTTTTCAGTTGCTAGTCTCTTTGTGTTGTATTCATTGTCTTCCTTTCTTCTAATGAGATTGTGTTTCCTACTCTTTTCCTTCCTTTCTTCTCATGCTTTGTCACCTTTCGATCTCAAGATGCAAGTCGCAAGCAAAATGAAACCACGATCCAAAAGTATGCCCAGGCAAATTGCAGCCAAGCTCAGAAACGGACAAAACAATGGTCCAGTGGCAAACCAATTCCCATGGTTCCGCCAAGCCCCAATAATCAGAAAGAAACCAGACTGACAAATCACAACCAAACTGAATCCGTGGAGTGCCATTCCATTTTGCACCCCCAAACCCATCACCTGACAGTGACACGGACCTGCATGATGGTCCCCGATCAGTGATCTCGCTAGAGCAGAACACCGTTCCAATCCAAGATCCGAAAGCTTGCAGAACTGCCAAACCACCTACCAACTGATGCAGAATTGTCCATATCCAGTATTTGTGGGGGTTGTTTTAAAGGCAACCCGCACGTTTTGGGAGATCCCCCTATTTTGAGACACACGCACACACACACACACACAGACACACCTTTCTTTGGGGTCTTGCTTGACCGGTAGGACACGCTGATCCCGGACATCATCAAGATGGTGGGCGCCAACATCTTCCGCGCGCTCCAGCCCAAGGCGTCGGAAAGAGAAATCCAACGTGATGCTTGACAGAGATTCTTCTTGAACCGCCAACCCCGAGGGAAACGGCTGGGTATTGAAAATAATTCTAGGGGTGGATTCTCATCGTTCTTTTCAAAATCCTGGCGCTTTCCCTGGGTTCCTGGAGGTTTGCTGGAAAGATTCGGATCCCTGGATCTGAAGGGACCCCTAGAGTGGTGGGCATTGAAGCCCCAGCACCTACTGCTTCAACCATTGGACGGCCTAAGATGGCTTTTGCAGCTTGTGGCGGGACCTTTCTGAAAAGCGTTGCTGCTGCAAAGACCTTGCTCAAAAAAGCTCAAGAGACAAGCATTCCTGCGCATGAACCAACAACCTTCATTTGCAAGATCCGAATCTGTTGGGGAACAGATTTGCCTTTTCGGGTTATTGCGCAACTTTGGGGAGTACACATTTCAAAGACCACCCATTCTGGAGACTCCCTGTTGCCAATACCCTCGTTGTTTGGTTGGTATTTTGACCAACCAGGCTTTCCAACCCCAGGCACCCACTTGCCGACTCTTGCAGGACCGCACCTTCATTTCCCTGTCGGATCCAGATGAGGAGGAGAGAGCTGGTGGAACTATCTGGGGTAACCCTTCTGTTGGCAGATTTTGAAGGGAACCTCAAAGAGAACCAACAGGACACCAAATGGAAACTGAAAGGAAACCGCAAAATTCAGGGCGTCCCTCGTGAGACGCGCCCATCCACTCTGTCGCGGGTGTGCGCGCTCTCTTTCGCGACGCTCTCCGAGTTGTGCGTTCTCGAGGAGCCGAACATGGAGCGGGCCTGGCCCCATTTGCAGATTGTCTACGAGTTCTTCCTGCGGTTCGCGCGGAGCTCGGCGGCTTCTTTGGGGAAGATGGTTGCCCAGCAAGACATGTTTCAGCTGAACGCCCCTTGGATTGAACGGTCGAAGCCTTTTGGTTTCCTTTTTCGCGTTTGAACACCAGGCCCTCAGCTGGGAAGGCGTGTGAAGTGCCGCGATCCTGGCGCGAGGTGGTGTCCAATGAAGTTGACCCCAAGGCCGGGCGGCTTGATCCACCGCTGTGAGGAGAATCGAGCAGCGCGGAAACTCCCCACAAAAGGATCATTTTGGGCGGTTTGGCCCCGACGTGGTGAATTTTGGCATGGTTTTAAAGGATCACCAAAGGGACATCCACTATTTTGGGGACCCCAAAACAAACACACCCGTGTAAACAGCAATAATGGACCATAATAAAAGTTTTGCCGAG
Source organism: Effrenium voratum (assembly GCA_963377175.1). NCBI lineage: Eukaryota > Dinophyceae > Suessiales > Symbiodiniaceae > Effrenium > Effrenium voratum. Next base: position 200,510 of record CAUJNA010000356.1, on the reverse strand, counting down.
TCGGCTCGGGTTTTATCAGCTCTCTTGACGCAGGTTGCAAAAGTCTCCTTGAACACGGACTTCATAATGCAGATGACTGGAGCTCAGGTCAGCATGCGTTTTTCCCCCCCCTAATTGCGGACCTGCCGTCATTATTTGTATGTGCTTTCCGGACGGGTTGCATCTTGCAGCCTAAGGGCCTGAACAACTACACATCATTCCCCTACGGTTCCATGAGAACGATTTGTTGGTTTGAGCTTACCCGGAAAATCTCATGTTCGTCACTTTGGTCCTTTGTGGCATATGTGGGTTCAGAGAAGCAAATCTTTTGGGTGCCAAGCTTGAATTATCGAGGCCCATCTCGCGGTCTCGTCTCAGGCTAGAGCTCTTCGATTCAGATGATCCCCGCGAGCGGGTGCGCTTCCGACTCGAAGCCTCGCACGGCCAAGTTGGAGGAAAAAAACTGGTTTTGGGAAAGGGGCCGCTTTCTGTGAGTGGCCAAGCAACCAATTTCAGGTCCTTGCCCCCCAAAGGAAAGTAACAACAACGTCGACCAACAGGAGTTTTGATGAGACAAGGTGATGGAGGATGGGATTTTAGGAAGGGCCTGCTTACTGTGAGACGGTGGCCTTGTCCTGCCTCGCTCTGGCAACGTGTTTGGTGCGCGGCTTTGCCATTGTGCAGGACTACTTGAAGATGATCTTGCACAGAATCTACGGCAAGTTCATGACACTGCGAGCCCCAATTCGCAGAGCAATCCAGAATGCCTTCTACAAGGCACACACACACACACACGGGCCTCGTGTCACTCAGCTGGCAACATCCCTTCCGCAGGGGAGTGCCCGGACAGGTCCTGTACGAGAGCGAGATGTACAACGGCGTAGGCCAGGTTTTTCTTTGGTGCATTGTGCTTGGATGCTAGGACTTTAACTTTTGCCAAATAATGGGTTTTCCATTAAACCACCAACAGTTAAACACTTTTAGTAGGGGAGCAGAAAGCAACCGAGTTTTCTGGGTCGTTTCGAGACGTTCGGAGGCACGCTCGTGTGCGGCAGGTGAGCTCCTGGAAATCATGGGCAGCATCATCAACGGTTTCGCGTTACCTCTGAAGGAGGAGCACAAGGAGATGCTTTCAGACCAGATCCTAGGTGCGAACCGAGTGATTGAATCTTAAGGTCTACGTGGCTGATCGTCCCGTCTTTCAAAGAAGCGTCCGAATCTTCGGGGAGCCCAAAAGCTGAGTTGGTTTCCTCTTCCCTTCTAAGCTCCTTTCCTTGGCCCGGGAAATCCAATCCAGCAAGCTTACCTCGAGGTTTTGACGTGTCGGCTTTCTCTGCAGACCACGTGTCACCCAATTCCGGACCAAACTCCTCAAGGCGCCTCAAAACTCCCACCATGTTCCCACGAGATTGGCCATCTGGCCTGGATCCCAAGGCGGGGTCTGACGTTTTGGTTTGGATCGGGATGTGGGTGTGGGTCAAAAATAGTGTAACCCCAAAATGGCTTGCCCTGGTAAATGGAAACAAGGACTAAAGCCAGCAGTCGCCTGGTGGCAATATTTTGACCCATACCCGCGTGGCCAAGTCAGGACTTCCTGATTCGGGCCGGAGCCCCAGGGCAAGCCTAACGCCCCTTCGACGGCACGGGCGAAGCTTTGGATCCCATTTGGCGAAGGAGCTCCCGGGAAGTTTCTCTGCCCAAGGTCCGCAAAATGGGTGTCTGTTGGCTTTACGTGTCACGACGAACCCTCAGGGTTCCCACTTCAGAGTGGTTGCCCTTCCAGGGAGCCTGGGACCTCAGGTCCTCAAAATGGGTGTCTGTTTGGTTTAAACCCCAATCTTCCCACTTGGCCATGCATAATGGCTCCATTTTGGGGTGGAACATCCATTTACCACCTTTGATGTTCACCAGACGTGGGCTTTGACCCACAGCCACTTCCGTGTGTTTGCCCTACCCGCCCTACCCGGGCTGAGCTGAGCCGGGGCCTCAGGCGCTGATCCCGCTGCACAAGATGAAGTTCCTGGCGAGCTTCCACCAGCAGCTGTCCTACTGCATGTCGCCGGGGCCCCAAGGCTGCCGCACTTTATGCTTCTAATAGCACAACATGCTGAGAAGAGCAACCTAGCCTTAGGTGCCGGGGCCAGCCCAGGACAGGTTTTTAGGTTTATTAGGTACCCTCTCAGCACTTTTTGCTCTCCAGCTAGGGGATGCCTGCCGATTTGTTCCAACACTGCCAAGGCGTTCCAACTCACTGCCCAAAGGAAACCCGCCAAACAGCATCTGCTCATGTTCTATTTGAAGGCAAACGCCCCACTTGACCCCTCCTAGGTGGGAAAGCAGAGTTCGCACTTTCCGGACTTCCCTGAACCCCCCCCCCCTGTTTTGACGTGCGCACTGCTTTCTTTTGTTTGTCGGCGGGTTGGCATCTTTACAAAAGCTTGGTTGCAACCCAACTGATCAAAGAGCTTCGCCCAAGGGCTCTGAGTGATTCTTGGGGGCCACAACGGGTTCCGACCATGGTTCCATTTTTTGACTACCCCGGGGTAGACTTAGCCCTATGGGAGGCTCATTTCCCAAAAGGGAGAACCGGGTTCAAGTCTGCCTTGGAGTCAAACAACGGATCCCTGTCCCAACCTAACCCAACTATCAACCAGGCCCGAAACCACCCCAGCCATGAACCTATCCTAAAACCTCAGCCAATCCTAGGCCAACCAGACCGGTTTGTCGGCAAGCGAGGCAGTTTGTGATGAAAGACCCACAGTTGGCCTATGTCATCATCGCTGCGCTGCTGCGGTACTGGCCCGCCACGATCACGTCCAAGCAGGCGCTAGCATTCAAACGGCGGCGAATGGTTTGCCGCCAATCGGGATACTTTGGGCATTTTCTGTGGCTGGTTTCCTTTTGGTTTCCCGCAAAAGCGTCCAACTAGTGTACCTCTACTTTGAGAAGCCTGTGGCACAGGAAGTGACCAACCCTGTTTGGGTGGTTCGGCTTTCGGTTCCTTATGCTGGTTTTCGGTTTTCGGTTTTCCGGTTTTCGGCTTCTTTGGATTTTGGGCTGTTCAAATGGGATGCAAGGCGCAAGACATGGGCTGGACGTTCCCAGCTTGCAGTTCGGAAGCCCGCGGAAACCTGGGGCCAAGTTCTGGGGACTTGGGCCGAAGCCGGGCAAAAGGCGGGCCAACCAGTGGGTTGATCAAAAGGTTCTTTACATGGAATGACCATGGGAGAAACCACCAAAAAAGATGACATTTCCCAAACATTGCCCCCATCAGTTTGGGGGCAGGATTATTGATCAACCCCCATAAGTAATCTTGAGAAGAGATCGAGTCTCAAATCATAGCTCAGCAACCCTGGAGTAGGTGGCTCTAAGACTAGGTTTCGTATCGGCTTTCGTAGCTGCACGAAGCTTAACAGGTTGGTTCTTGAGCGGTCTTTAGACCTTTTGCACCAGAACTCCTAGGGATTCAATGGATGCACAGAAACCTTCACCAGTTGGTAGGCTGTCCATCCCAGATTTTTTGAGTTTTATCCCTCCCAGCGCAACATTTTGTCCATCAGTTTGTCCGGGAGGTGCTCTTCCTCAATGAGTTGGAGGAGCTTTTGGAGCTCACGAAGCCTCCGGAATTCATCCGATTGCAGGCTGGGGGGAGCGAGGGTTTTGGCAAAGAATTTGGCCGTCGGCTAGCTCCCTGGGCCAAACACTCGTTCTCTTCAGAAACTGCCCGTCCCCACTTTCCCGTGTTTGCAACCAGTTTGTGAAGGGACGGATCCAAATGAACAGTCTAGAGAGGCTACGCCTGGCACAGGTCTGAGCAAATGAAGGATAAATTGGCTCGGGATCCCTGTTTTTCGGGCTTCGGCCCATCCTCTCCAGTCGGTTTGGGGTGAAACAAACTTTGTGTGATCTTGAATGCACTTCGTTTTGGTCCGGATGGGATTTGCCCCCACTTTTTCGGTGCGGTTCTTGCAGTGCGAAAGTGGATGGCACTCCCGAATCAAACTATCATCTGGGGGTCAACTGCGGGTCGCCGAAGCTAAGTAGCTTTTCGGGTTTGAAAGGAGCAGCTGCAAGCTTTGGGGGGCACTGCAGACCATTGGTCTTTGAATCAAACCATAGGGGTTGTTTTCTTGTATATCCCATGCCCCAGGATGATTCGGCGCAATTGGGGGTGGACAACCATCAAAACAGAGTTTAAGACATTGACAAGAATCATCAAGGTCGTTGCCCGGGTTGCTGAAAACCATTTGATGGCCATGAAAGGCCATCTTGGCTTCACCTTTCGGATGCGCGGGAGTCCTGCGGAGCCAGGGGCCGCTCTTCCAGCGAATCGCGCAGTGCATCATGTGCCCCCACTTCCAGGCCCGATGCTCCTGGGTAACCGGACCCGAGTGCAAGGGACACCAAAAGCTTCACGCAGGTTACGTGCGGCAATGTCATGGCCGTGGGTCAACACCAATGGTACCATTTTGGGGTAGGTGCACCACCCATTTTAGTCTATTTAGTGCGGATTGGGATGTTCACTTGGGGTACGGGATTTTGACCCATGTGGTTCCCTTTGCTTTCCATAGCCAGACAAAGGGTACCCTCCAAAAAGTTGGACACACCCAGGTAGTTTGAACATGTAACATGGGGGTTTTATTGCTTGACCTTGTTGGTTGAAATCGCCCAATTGAAAGGACATTTTTTGCATCCAGCTCTATTCCCCATTCGGCAATGACGTGCCATGGTTGGAAGACCCTCAAAGAGACTTGGTGGACACAAACCCCCATGTGCGGGTTGATCAAAAGGTCCTTTACATGGGGTGAACATTGGGGAAAACACTTGCACCACTCAACGGGAAGCGTTTCCCATGGTCATTTTGGGGCCAGGAATTGTGATCCATCCTCATGTACATGATGTTCAACAAAAGGTCCCAAAATAACTATCCTACCCATGAAGATACAATAGGCCTTTGAGCGGGGTGATGTCCGAGACAGACATCTACTTGGAAGCGTACAGTGGCATTTTTGTTTTTGTTTTAACTCTCTGACATTCAGAAGAGGGTTATCGATTTTGAGACATGTGTGACTTCGGATGGATCAACCTGGTCGATGAATTGGGGGCGGGGGTTCTACCAAAACATGATCCGGATTTTTTCTTAAATGGCACAGCCAAGAAACCAAGATCAACCAAGGGGTTGACGCATTCCCCAGGTTCCGGTTCCAACTATACAGTATATCCCTTTCGTTCTGTTTTCTGCACCCCAGAGGTTTAGGGGTAGATTTTCCAGTGGCGTCACACCGAATTCGACGAGCTCCGAATGTGAGGTGGCGGAGCGAACGCTCTTCCTTTGGAACAACGACTACATTGTGCGCCTGATCACTTCCAGCCGGAAGGCCTCGACGGCGTCGACAAATGCACATGGCAGGGGGGATGTGTCCATACTTTGGACCGTTGGATGCTTCAGGACGAACGTCTCTTTGGTTTCAACTTGGCTAGATGAAGGTTGGTAAGGAACAGTCGCAACCAGAACTAGATGCAGCCGCCCTTTAGTTGTTTACATGGTTTTGGTAGACAGTTTTAATACCAGGTTTCGATCGTGACTCACGAGGCGCTGTTTCCGGTCGTCATCTCCGCGCTCTATACCAATTCCAAGGTGCATTGGAGCAGTCAGACTCTCAGTTCCACTCGGGGTGGGAAGCCAAAAGGAAAACCAGCAGTTTGGGGGGCCACTCAGTTGGTAGAGACCACATGTCAACGTCGGATCAACACCCCGAGGACCACAATCAGAGGAACCGCCCTTGAATTGACTCGAAATTTACATGAGTCCGGGCTTTGATTCGCACGCCTGCAAGTGCGGCAGCAATGAAACCTGGGCATTTGGAGGTCAGGGGTCATTCCCAACCATAGAGAAGCCACTCAGTTTGGCTACGGAACCTGAGATGCCGTGCACGGGCTCACCTTCAACGTGCTGAAGTTGTCCCGGGACTCAGCCGATGGACCTGTCGCCCCTCCATGGGCTTCGATTTTTCATGGGCCTCAAGAGCCCCCACTCCAAATGGCTGTGGGTCAATACCAATGGTACCATTTTGGGGTAGGTGCACCACTCATTTTACTCTATTTTAGTGGGGATTGGGATGTTCACTGGGGGTACGGGCTTTTGACCCATGGCCAAATGAAGGCCACAAGCTTCTTGGAAAAGGGTTGGATGGGCCCGTCTGCGCCTTCGCCTGCGCCTGCACCAGGAAAGACTTGAACCAAGAGCCCTTTGGTGGGTCCCTTCCCTTCCCAGGTGAGCGCTTTGCAAAGGATAGGACACTGCTGCAATTTGGTAAGGACCCCAGATTTTATGACATGATGAGTGATATTTGTTGCTCGTTGCGAGTGTAGTACGCAAAGAGAGCAGTGCTTTGGTGCCAAGGGAACAAATGGTACTGGTGTTGACCCACAGCCAGATGGCACTGGTTTATTCCATCTCCAGGGCCATCTATATTCCCAAAAGCTTACCTTGGTGCCAGACATGATCTGTTTCTGACTGAGGACTTTTAGGGGAAGTTCGGATTTCCACGTGAAAGGCACAGACCGCGAAAATTATGCGGGAGTATATAATATGTATAATATATATATATATATATATATATGTGTCCATGAATAGCAACATCACTGTATATATATATATATATATATATATATGTGATACATATACATTCGTATGTGTTGTCCAACTCTTGAGAAACCTTTTTCTCCTTAGCTCTATTCTACAATAGGGGAAATGCATAATAGGTACATGAAGGGTAGTAGAACTGGCCCTACAGGATATATTTGGGCCAGAGAGTCATTTTTACTTAGAGGATCCTTGTGGTAAAGCAGGTGGTTTTCGATGTATCCTTGAAAGAACTCAGAAAAAGAGATTGTGGGTACAAGACAAGATGTGTCTATTTATGGTGAACTTCTAGGTTTCACTCAGTCATTGAACCGCTTGCGTTGGACTAAGGGTATGCCCAAAGTAGAATGCACTTGAGGGAGCAAGCTTATAATGCAACGTCAAAATACAGAGTAGAACACAATGATGCATTCCGTCTAGTGCACTGCATGTTGTATGGCTGTGGGTCAAAATCATTTTTTTGGGGGTAGGTGCACCACCCATTCTACTCTATTTTAGTGGGGATTGGGATGTTCTCTGGGGGTGCGGGCTTTTGACCCATGGCCATTTATTGTTAGACATTACGTTTGCTTTCAACAACTTGAAGGCGCACACTTCCAAGCTGTACTGCTTTTCTTCGCGGAGCGCTCCAAACTGAGCAGCTCAAGCCAGCTGGGGCTGCGAGCTTTTATATGTGTATATATATATATATATCGGGTGGGTGCCGGGTACCAACCAACTCCCAAGAGGCACTCAACTCAAAAGTCCTTTTTCAATGAGGTTGATGCAGGCGGATCCGCAGCTTTTCGACGAGTGCCGGGCTGCTTAGGCTCCGAAATGGCCAAACCCGTTCGTTCCATTGGTTTGGCTTCCTTTAGGGTGTGTCTGTTTTTCAGGGACCCCCCCAATTGGCTTCTTGGTTTTCCTCTTGGTTTCCCTTTCAAGCCACAAAAAAGGTGACCCTCAAGAACGGCACACCCTCTCTCGGTTCCCAAGAAGCCAACTTTGTATCCTTTCGGAGTCTCCGGAGCTGTGTGAAGCACTGAGGGGCTGGTTGCGGCTGGTTTGAGGGAGCGGAGGCCACTGGAGCCACATGCTCAAACCCCGGCCGGGGATAGATGAAGGTTAGTAAGGGACGATCCCAACCAGAAATAGCTGCGGATATCCGCCTTCTTAACCCTGTACATGGTTCTGGGATTACGACCATTTTAGTAGGTTTTGATTGCGACTCACTTGCACGCTTAAAACGTTTAGCATGTGAGGCTCAGCCAACCACAAGGAAGCCTACGAGGAAGAGGAGAGGCCCTTCCCTCAGCCGAAGGTGAGAGTCAGGCGCCCTGAAAATTGGGTGCTGAACTCATGCCTCCCCTCGCACATTTCCGCGGCGCCTGTTGCAAATGTCGCTTCAGAGCGTGTTCTTTTTGCTACCCTTCTTGGGCCTCGAGGGCCAGCGTCAAAGGAAAACGCCGGAAGGACGACCATGTGAATCAGGGCTGGGCAGGTTCTTAGGGGAGAAGTTGACACGGCGGCTTCCTGTGATTGGTTTTTGGCCGATTGGTTTCTCCGATCGAAGAGTGGGGTGCTCGGGCGCTCGGGTAAGGTTGGAAGTGGTACGACAGCAGAGATGGGCAACTCTCAAGGACCGAGCCGTGGGAACTTGGCACGGGCTTTGAAAAGATGCGTGCCAGAGTGAAAAGAACTGGTCACTTGGGATGGAAGAGTTGGGAAATGATTTAAATGAAGGATTTCCCAACATACATCTTAAAACAGATGCACTATGACAAGGACTTGGATGATGGGGGTTGGGGAACTTGATGACTTGGTGTGTAAGCATATCTTAGCAAAAGGTTTTGCTTTTAGCCCTGGCCGGATGCAAGCAACCATGAGAGCACAACAACAGCAACGTGTCGTTGACGTATGTTTCTCGCGCGGGAACTTCACCAGGTTCAGGTTTGAGCTCTTTTTTTTGCCACCAAAGGGCCCACTAAGTTCCACGTTAGCAGAGTCAAGCCGGTCTTTCATCAACCTGGCACTTCCTGGGTCACCCGAAGGGCTTCCAACCTGGAACCCTCCCAAAAAAGAAGCTTGTTGTAGTTCTAAGATTATGGAAGGGAGCGTACCTTTTTGGGGGCAGCCGCGCTCGCGCGCGCTTGCGCTACTGAGGAGCTTCATGCGAAGCGCCGCCCGTAGGTTGCTCACTGAGCTGGCGCGGGTGCGGGCCAGCTAAAACACTAAGCAAAGGGGACGGGGGAAGACTTGTTGGGGTCTTTGGAGCGGTGGTTTACAGGGAGGCCACGATTTTTTAAGCAGCTTCTTGGTGTCCGCTATGTGCAAACCCATGTGTTTTCAAGGAAAATCCCCCAATTTCATGGGACCTTCTCGACCTAAAACCCACAGGGTCTCATGCATCGTATTGCTTTGCCGGAGGGCGACTTCGCGCAAAGCGGGCCTGAGCCACGGTGAATCTGTCCGGTTGCACTTTTTCAGGTATCCAGGATCCCCTAATTGGTGGTTTGGATTGGGTAAATGGGGGATTTGAAGGTCTGGTTCTTGAGGGTTTGATTGGGGGACTCTGCTTGTCCACCAAACTGATCCAATCCAAACCAACAATTACAGGGAAACTGACAGCTTCTCCAGTTGTTTGGGCGCGGATTTCTTGAGATGCTAAAGATTGACCGTGGCTCGCTCGTGTGCTATTCACATCGCACCCAACTGGCGGTTGGCCACGGGGCCCGTCTGGCGTGGTGTCGCCACGCTAGGAGTATTGGGCTCAAGACCCTGAAAAAGGGGTAGCCTAGGACTCGTCTCACGAAGGGAAAAAGAAGTGATGTCACAGGTGGATCGATAACCATAGCCTCCGAGACAGCGACATCTCCAACGACAACCTTACGAAGGAAAAGGATGGTGCAGATGGAGATATGGGGTGTAGTTTGAGAGTGAGGCACCAGAGTACATCAGTAACACAGGGCTCCTTAAAAGATACATTTTGCCCATTTGAAACATGGCTTTTTCGACCAACATAAAGGGACACCACCATTTACAAGGCAATGTTCAGGTGTATAATGCAAGGATCCCTGTTAAGCCAGGCATGCCTGGCACGCCTGTTTTGAGTTTAAGTGCGCGGGCTGGGCAGAATCAGTGCAGGTTCACCTGGGAGAAGACGCAGAACTCCGCGATTTCAGGGCTGTCACGTCTAGCACACCCTCTTGGCCTGCACCGTTGGTCTTAGAAGTTGTGACCCTTTCTGGGCTTGGGGCAAGGTCCAAAGGACTGGGTGAATTATATGGCGAATTATAACGTTTATTTGGGAAATGGCCCCCCCTACCCACCTTATTTCAGGTTGGTGAAATATGATAATTCACCCAGAAAGGAGCCACTGGCATTTGGAGGTAGAAACCGATTGGTCCGCTCAGCTGAAGTGCCCGGTCCTTGCCGCTCTTGGCTCGCGCCGCTCACGCCGCCATGCGTTTTCGGCAGTGCTTGACAGAGGAATGGCGCAGGCGACAGGCCTCAAGCTTCCGAACCGCATTTTCAGCTTCGCAGCCTGAGTACAGAAGCACAAACCTTTTTACATAGGAGTTGTATTTTTCAGGTCTACACACCTATTATTAATACTAGATTTGGTATATATATATGCACATAGTTCAAGGGTAGAGCTACGAGGTCTTGTCAGTATCTAAACCAGCCCCAGGGGCCCGGCCTGTTCATGGCCGCGAGGTGGGGCTTTCCGGGGATTTCGCGCTTTGGCGCAGAGTGGGGGCACCTCACTTGGGTCGGAACCCGCGGACTGGGGGCGGGGCGGGGGGGCCTGATGCTCCAAACCCAGTTCAGCATTTCGTTTTGTTTACGCTCTCCTGTTTGTCATTTGTGAAATCATGGGCCCAAATAGGAGGTTGCGTTGAAGAACCAGTGTCCCGGGAAAAAGGCACGATTCACCCAGGAAACCCATCTGGTTGGGCTTTGTTCTGGGGATCTTGAATGAGAGCCATGCGTCGCATTTTTCTCTGCCACCCCTCTTTGGTGAAGTAGGATGGTGGGACTGCCCTTTCCCATTGCAAGGGGCGGGAAAGGCAGCAGTGCAACGGTTTCTTAGACCTTTGAGAGCCGAGAAGCCGGAAGGGGCCGTGGTTGCACAGATTGCTAGAACTTCTACGCTTGCAGGAAACAGGGAAACCAAAACAGAGGCTCAATGTAAGTGGTAAAATCCATGGTCGAACCGCTGGAATCCCACCTGGTGGCATCCATTCAGGCGATGGTGTTGCGCTCGCCAACATTCCTGGTGGGTGCGGCACGCAGGTTTGGCGAAGTCTTTTGCTGCCGACGCACCACTTGGTGTGGCATCATACCCCCCCGAAGCCACTCGTTTGCAGAATATGTCTTTCTCTTTGGCCCTGTTTTTTTGGGCGCCATGACTGGGTTGGTTCTTGACCTGCCCTTGGAATCGTTTGAGTGGCAACGAGCGCCCCGAGCACGAGGCCGATTCTTTTCCATGGGAAATTTTCGTTCATAGTTTTGACCGAGGTCGGACGTCTTGTGGCATGTGGCACGAGGTTCCTCAAAAGTGGCAGACCCCCCATTCTTTCCAACCATCGTTATTTTCTATTTTCCATGGGTTTTTTGCAGGTTTTCTGGAAAGAAGGATCCCTGGAAAGAATGGGGAAGGTACCCCTAGATATTTGGTGGGTTAAAGGGAGGCCAAGGAGGGCCCGGATTTTGCGAAGCCTTGATGGCACTTGCAGCGGTTGCACAGCTTCCCGGCCCAAGAGGGTATCCAGCAGCCATGGGGCAGGCAGGGTATGCGGTTGTGAAGTTGGGCCGCCTGTTTCTGGGGCGAACGGAGAGACAAAAGGGACACCTGCCTTCTTTGGAGCACTCAGGCAAAGGGGATTTTCGCATCGGCTGAGAGGGAACCATAGGGGAGCCAAGCCACCAAACTTCTGGGTCTGCAGCATTTTTGGGGTTGAGAGCCTTGCAGCGAGCTCTCCCAGGATCTCGCCAAGGAGTGCGGCTGCGGCTATGGAGATGAGGAGGGCATGCAGGAGCAAAGGGTCGAGATCGCCCGGGGGCCGAGAAGCCTGGGCTCGCGCGCTTCTTTGGGGCGCGAGTTGGATGCTTCGCATTGGCGGGCTGGGTCGGTTGGTCGGGTAGGTGCTTCGTTGGCTTTCGTGCTTTGCTTTTGGCGGTTTGTTGTAGTTTTGGCTTCTCCACATCAGCTAGCATCACCGCCAGCCACTCTCAACCAGCATCCTAAACCTCCAAGCATGATCCCTAAACAAGCCCCAAGCAAACCTATACTCACCCTAAACCCGCCCGACATTAAACCAGCACTCAAGCATCCCTGAACCAGCCTAAGCCTACCATAACCGCCTAAACCCACCATAAACCACCATTAAATCGTCCCAAAACCAAGTCTAAACCAGCCAAACCTTCAGCAGCCCTAAACCAATCCCAAACCAGCCCGAAATCCACCCTAAACCAGCCCTAAACCCAAACAGCGCACGATGCAAGCCCTAAACCAACCTGAAACCCACCCGAAAGCATCCCTAAACCAATCCTAAACAACTAAGTCAAACCGTCCCTAAATCTGAACTCCACCGGAAACCAGCCAGAAACCAGCCCTAAACCAGCCCTAAACCAGCCCTAAACCAACCCCAAACTAGCCCTATGAAACCAACTCTAAACCCACTGTAAACCAGGGCTAAACAATCCCTAAACCACCAAAAACAAACCCTAACAAGCCCCAAGCAAACCCTATACCAAGCCTAAACCACCCGAAACCAAGCCTGAACCCTAAATCCATACACCAGCACTACATCATTCCGTAAACAGGCGGATCACTTCTGGGCGGGATTCAGGGTGAGGTTGCTGAATCCGAAGTCGACCTTACTCTCTCTTCCCCTTTGGCAATGCAACTTATTTCTTGTCTCGAAGGCAGAAGAGACTCAAAAGAGGTCACCTGGCTTTGGGTTCCGATTGAGTTAGAAGCGAAAACAGGGATTTGGGCCCTTCACTGGGCTTCGGTTTCTGGGTGTCTTGGCCAAGGTAGACCTTGTGCCGAGCCTGAAGACAAATGCACCCACACACACACAGACGTGCCCATGTGCTGTTCTCAGTTTCTCGCTGGAGATTGGAGCTGAGGATCAATCCGCTGTCAGGGGAGCTACTGGCGCGCAGCCCAGCTTTCGATCACGCGAGATCACGCGCGAGCTGTTCACCCCCTATTTTGCCAACCCTTAGGGATTTTTTCAAGTTAGCTGCCAGCGCCTTTGCTCTTTTATGTACTTGTAGGGCCAGGGTACGTGAGGTAGGTTATAGGCCACCAAAGCTACGGCAAGTTCCCTTTCTGTGCGTGGCAACCTTGGTTTTAGCAATCGCTTACGTACCCCCTAAAGTAGCCCTCACGAAACGCTTGTCACCCGATCTTCCCCTGGCCAGGTTTCATCCCAAGAACGCTCGTTGGAAGGGACAAAGAGCACCAAGCAAGGTTTATCCCGCGGCAAGTGGAGCCTTGGGGAAAGCATGTTCAAATCAAAGGAGTGTGATGCTGCCTTTACGCCTCTTGCCTATCAGTGCCTTTCCCCATTTTTGTTGAAGACTGGACAGAAAATGAGCTCCAAGCAAGACCCGCCATTTGAAGGGCAACCACGTAAACATGTTCGTGTCTTCCTCCTTTTGTTCTCCTTTTCCCGGTTCCATGATCTTGGTTTTCATTTTATCAGGGAGCCTTCGACTCCAGCTCTTTCGAGGCAGCAAGTTTGCGGGCAGCCCTCTATCCCAGGAAGATGAGGCCTGCGATTGCTCTTGGTTCTTTGCCGGTTGGCCGCGGTCGTTTTACATTTTAACATCCTTTTTTGGCTTGTCTGTTCGTTTTGTTGTCTGTAAGTTTGCATGTTTGCAAGTTTGTCAGTTTGCAGGCTTGTCAGTTGTTAGTTTGTTAATTTGCTGATTTGTGACAGTTTGTCAGGTTGTCAGTCTGTCAATTTATTGGTTTGTCAGTTGTTTAGTTTGTTAGCTTGTTAGTGTGTTAGTTTGTTGATTTGTTGCAGTTTGTCAGGTTGTCAGTCTGTCAATTTGTTGGTTTGTCAGTTGTTTGTTCGTTAGCGTCAGCTTGTTAGTGTTAGGTTGCTAGTCTGTTGATTGGCTGGCTGATTTGTCGGTTACTCGGTTTTGTCTGTTAGTCGGTTAGTCGGGTAGCTTGTTGATTTGTTAGTTTGTTCATTTGTTAGTTTGTTAGTTTGCCAGTCTGTCTGTTTGTTAGTTTGTTGCTTTGTTGCTTTGTTGGCTTTATTAGCTTGTTAGTGTGTTAGCTGCTAGTGTGTTGATTGGCTAGTTGATTTGTGTGTTTCTTGGGTTTTTCTGTTAGTCGGTGAGTCAGTCTGGTAGCTTGTTGATTTGTTAGTTCGTTCATGGTTAGTGTGTTAGTTTGTTAGTTGCTAGCTTGCTAGCTGGTTAGCTTGTTAGCTTGATAGCTTGTTAGCTTGTTAGCTTGATAGCTTGTTAGCTTGATAACTTGTTTGACTGTTAGCTGGACTGTTGGCTGGTTAGCTTAAGAGCTTGTGTGAGAGAGCGCGAGTTTGTTAATTTGTTGGTGTCTCGGGTCGTCATCGTGTTAGCTTGTTCGTTTGTAAGTTTGTTAGTTTGTCACTTTGTGCTACCTTGCTAATTTGTTAACCAGTTAGTTCCCTAGTTAGCCAGCCAGCCAGCCGGCCGGCCGGCCGGCCAGGCAGTCAGTCAGTCAGTCAGTCAGTCTGCATGTTTTGGGCTGTTTGGCACCACAGGCAGCCACACACAGGCACCCGCACACCATCTTTGCAGGTCTTGTGCACCTGACTTGCGCAGACCATGTTTACATGTGATTTCGGCAGAGTCACATGCATGACTTCATTCGATCATCCCCGCCATCGTTGCTTCTCAGACACCTTGCTCCCTGTCAAACCCTCAGTGCCTGACCACTCGTGAACGTAGCGAGCGCCATCCTGGAGGATGACGGCTGTTCAAAGGTGCCCTCAGTCCTGATCGGCAGCCACTTCACGCGGAAAAGGCTCACGTGATCTCCTGGAGGTTCAAGTGGGGCGAAGCACCCAGTAATTATGACAAAAGGTCACCTTGCCCAAGGCTGCCTCTTGAGTTGAAGCGTTCACTGAGATCACCCAGAGCAACCTGACTTCCGTCAAGGCCAAGGCTCCAGTTGCCCTCTTTGCTGACAGTGCAACTTGGGCGGAAGTGGCAGCTTCCGTGAAGATTTCCATCCGGGTCTCACACCAGAGAAGGATTTGTGCTAAGCAGCTGGGGGCCGGGTGCAGTGGATGTGGCACAGGATCTTGGGCCCGTCTCGACCAAGAACTTTGGATGCTTTCTCAAAGATCGTAAGATCGTAAGCCATGATTCCCCCTGTGTCCCGCTTTGGGAGTTTCGGAAGACCTGCAAAGGTCTTCCCGCTGACGCGGTAAGAGATCCGCGAAAAAGGCAAAACCGGACTTTGAAGAGAGGCTTCCATTTCGTGTGGCTTGAATGCAGCGCAGCGCATAGGGGTGGTGGCTTGGAAAGTGCCAGGCCAGAGGACCATAACCCTGTTAGTTTGTGAGCTTGCCAGGCTCTTAGCTTGTGTATTTGTTTGTTTGTTTGTTTGTTTGTTTGTTTGTTTGTTTGTTTTTTTGTTGCCTAGTCAGTTTGCGTGTCTGTTTTTTTGTGTCAGTCGCCATTCAACTGCTTGTTTGTTTGTTAGTTTGTTAGTTTGCTAGTTTTCTATTTTGGTTCTTCGCTAGGTTGTTAGTTTGTTAGTTTGTCAGTTACTTGGTTTGTGTGTCTGCTTGTGAGTTAGTTGCTTAGTTTGTCTGCCTGTCCGTCTGTTTTTTGCCGGCCTGGCTCAGCGTGTGTAATGCAACAGACACTATGGTTTGTAGTCGATTGTTGTTATGTACATTGGGAGGACATGGGGGGGGGGCAACCCAAATGCCCCACAACAGCCAGGGAGGATTATCTTGTCGGAACTGTTGGAGATCAAATCATATTGCTCGCGGGTCATGTAGATATCTACGCTTCTCGCAGGCACGATGGTGCCTGCCATATCATAGGGCGTGCACTCAGCGAAGAGAATCAACAAAAGAGGTTTTGACAGTTGAACAGTGACACCGGCTTCGTCACAGGAACATAAACAAGTGTCCATGCACACATGCACGTAGATATATAGGTCCATGTGCGCAATTGCAGAAGGAATCTACAAAACACAGATTTACCCTCACGTGCAAAATAACATCTACACACGCGTACAACATACACGCATGTACCTGTGAATGAGCATACTCCTCCAGACACACACACACACAACACACACACACACACATACACACACACTCACGCACACGCACCCACCCACGCGCAAGCACACGCGCACGAAATGCACACGCGCACGCGCACGCGCACGCGCACGCGCACGCGCACGCGCACGCGCACGCGCACGCGCTCGCACACACACACACAGACTCGCGCGGTACATCTACATTTGCATTTTTTCGCGTCGGACTTATGCAAGGAGTTCTTCGTGGCACCCCCAGCTGCAGCCTCAGAGCTCCACGCGGCCGTTGCGAGTTTCGGAATTTCGGTGACATTCTCCAGCTGATTCTGCCAGTTCCCTGGAGACTTTTTGGAGCTTCCTTTGACTCAAGAGAAACAGTTGAGCCACATCAGGCTTGCATGAACAGTCCCAGCCACTTTGTCGCATGTCCCTGATTCTTCTATGGATTTTGGGTAATTTCATTCCAGGATTTGATTTGCCTGTTGCCGAGTTGTGTGAAAATATCCACAAATCTAGCAGATCTTCCATCTGGTCTGGGCGTTTGGGCAGAGGGAAGGAAGGTCCCGAACTTGTCCGAACTTCAATTGGGGCGAGTGTGGGCTTCTGAGGCTGTGAATCCTTGAGATCTGACTTGTCCAACACCAAGGTTTTAAAGTTTCGAGTCATTGTGTTGCGCTTTGTGGTTTTTGCCAAGCCAAGAGTTTGAACGCTTCAATCCCCAGCTCACGAATGTGGCCTGAAAAACCCCAAAAACTTCCGCACCTCTCTGGGCTTTCCAGGGTCGTTTCTTTTCAAGGCCGAGCCACAGCCCGCGGCGAAACCCGCAGCGAAGCCCGCGGCGAAGCCCGCGGCGAAGCCCGCGGCGAAGCCCGCGGCCGCCGCCGCCGGCGCCTCCAGCGCCGCGTCGCCCAGCTCGAAGCCAAGGCGCATGGCGTGCATGCGGAGCACCCCCGAGGTGGATTTGAACCGGCCGTCTGTTTCACCATTCATTTGGGTTTGCGTCGGCCGTCTTGCTGTTTAAACACGTTTTGCCCAACAGTACTTAGCTGGTTGGTGACCGTGGTTATAGCTTACCCATCAAAGGCACATGGACTTCCAATGGTCCACCCATTTCCCGCAAAATCTCCGAAACTGTGTTCGAAGTCTACTCGTTGATTGGCTATGGTAACTGATGGGTGATGACTACAAGGGCGGCGAGGCCGCGCCAATTCACCACAAAGGGGAATTACTTAGCCCGGGGTATGGCTTGCCAAGTAAACCCAGGGTTCCCTTGAAAAATCGACACCCCCGCGTCTAAGTGGATCACGGCCACAACCCGAGTTTTCCGGAGCCGTGTTCACCAAGTACTGGGGCCCAAAACATGGGTACAGTACCGACTCCACCCGCGGTTTTTGCGGTGCCCCCCTCCTTTTTCGGGGGCCTGCCCTAGTTTTTAGGGTGTGTGTGACTCCAGGTACCCGTTTTTTTGTTGCCAACCAAAGCCGCCACATTCCGCGGCGAGGGTTCGGTTTTCTCCGGAAACAGAGGGATGATCCGCGCCAGGAAGATCAGCTTGGAGACGATCCTGCGAGACCTGGAGGCAGAGCTTCACTTCTCTTGGCTGGCATGTGGTTTTAGCGGGCGACCAGGTTTTGCAGGGGATTTGTGGAGCGCCCCTCAGAATTGTACCCCTCAGGAGATTCCAAAGCTCTAAGGCCTGCGGAAGACTTAGGTAGGTTTTCCGCGATTTCTTTGAGAAGCGGCAGGCTTTGCATGAAAAGTACAGCCTCCTACAATGCCAGGGTTATGCCTCATGCCCGAAATCAGTGAGTATTTGGAGGGGAATATGAGCAAGCAAACGTTGCTGGTGGTTTACAGAGAACATGTGGCCCTTGTTGGGAACAAAGGATATTGCGCGTGGGTCACTTGTCGACCAACCCCCCCCCCCAAAAAAAAAAACACCGAAGATGAATGGGGGAGGTCGCAATCCGGGTATCCGACATGGGTTGCCAAGCGGGTTTCCATTTGAGCCCCAAGATCGACTCGAGCCGACTGGTTGATCCTCAAAAGCACCCCTTGATCTTGGACCCACAATTGGATGTTCAACTCACCTACGGCAAGTAGGTTGTAGCAAGGGTTGGGTAACTCGGGTAACAAGGGCCAGTTTCATTGCAATCGTGGCTATGACATACCCACCGAACGTCCCAGAGCTGTAGGTTTCTCAGGAACCCTGTTTTTGCCCAGATAGCTGAAAGCTATAGGGGTTCTAACTTCTAATAAAGAGGGGAAAGTGATTTGCGAGATTGAGGGCCGGGTGCTAGGGGGCATGCAGTTTGAGGTGCTGGTGGATGCTGCTTTGCGAGCTTGACGGCCGGGTGCTAGGGGGCATGCAGTTTGAGGTGCTGGTGGATGCTGCTTTGCGAGATTGAGGGCCGGGTGCTAGGGGGCATGCAGTTTGAGGTGCTGGTGGATGCTGCTTTGCGAGCTTGACGGCCGGGTGCTAGGGGGCATGCAGTTTGAGGTGCTGGTGGATGCTGCTTTGCGAGCTTGACGGCCGGGTGCTAGGGGGCATGCAGTTTGGGGTGCTGGTGGGTGCTGCTTTGCGAGCTTGACGGCCGGGTGCGGGCATGGGGTGCTGGTGGGTGCTGCTTTGCATGCGGTTTGGGGTGCTGCTGTGCTTGGGTGCTGGGGCTGGTGGGTGCTGCCTTGCGAGCTTGACGGCCGGGTGCTAGGGGGCATGCAGTGTGGGGTGCTGGTGGATGCTGCTTTGCGAGCTTGACGGCCGGGTGCTAGGGGGCATGCAGTTTGGGGTGCTGGTGGGTGCTGCTTTGCGAGCTTGACGGCCGGGTGCTAGGGGCATGCAGTTTGGGGTGCTGGTAGGTGCTGCTTTGCGAGCTTGACGGCCGGGTGCTAGGGGGCATGCAGTTTGGGTGCTGGTGGATGCTGTTTTGCAAGCTTGGGCAGCTGTGGGGGCTGGTGGATGCTGCTTTGCGAGCTTGACGGGGGCATGCAGTTTCGGGTGCTGGTGGACGAGCCTGGGTGCTGGGGGCAGTGCTGGTGGATGCTTGGGTGCGGCTGTGGCTGCTTGCGGCAGCTAGGGGCATGCAGTTTGGGGTGCTGGTAGGTGCTGCTTTGCGAGCTTGACGGCCGGGTGCTAGGGGGCATGCAGTTTGGGTGCTGGTGGATGCTGTTTTGCAAGCTTGACGGCCGGGTGCTATGCAGTTGGGGGTGCTGGTGGGTGCTGCTTTGCGGG
Source organism: Effrenium voratum (assembly GCA_963377175.1). Taxonomy (NCBI): domain Eukaryota; class Dinophyceae; order Suessiales; family Symbiodiniaceae; genus Effrenium; species Effrenium voratum. Next base: position 181,379 of record CAUJNA010000356.1, on the reverse strand, counting down.
TGCTACGGGGCATGCAGTTTGGGGTGCTGGTAGATGCTGCTTTGCGAGCTTGACGGCCGGTGGGGGGCTGCTGGTTTGCGAGCTGGCCGGCGAGCTTGACGGCCGGGTGCTGCGGGGGCATGCAGTTTGCGGGTGCTGGTGGATGCTGTTTTGCGAGCTTGACGGCTGGGTGCTGGGGGCATGCAGTTTGGGGTGCTGGTGGATGCTGTTTTGTTTTTGAGCGGCCGGGTGCTATGCAGTTTGGGGTGCTGGTGGGTGCTGCTTTGCGAGCTTGACGGCCGGGTGCTAGGAGGCATGCAGTTTGGGGTGCTGGTAGGTGCTGCTTTGCGAGCTTGACGGCCGGGTGCTAGGGGGCATGCAGTTTGGGTGCTGGTGGATGCTGTTTTGCAAGCTTGACGGCCGGGTGCTATGCAGTTGGGGGTGCTGGTGGGTGCTGCTTTGCGGGTGCTACGGGGCATGCAGTTTGGGGTGCTGGTAGATGCTGCTTTGCGAGCTTGACGGCCGGGCGGGGGTCTGCTGGTTTGCGAGCTGGCCGGCGAGCTTGACGGCCGGGTGCTCGGGGGCATGCAGTTTCGGGTGCTGGTGGATGCTGTTTTGCGAGCTTGACGGCTGGGTGCTGGGGGCATGCAGTTTGGGGTGCTGGTGGATGCTGTTTTGTTTTTCGAGCTGGCCGGGTGCTAGGGCATGCAGTTTGGGGTGCTGGTGGATGCTGTTTTGCGAGCTTGACGGCCGGGTGCTGGGGGGCATGCAGTTTGGGCTGCTGGTGGATGCTGTTTTGCGAGCTGGCCGGGTGCTAGGGGGCATGCAGTTTGGGGTGCTGGTGGATGCTGTTTTGCGAGCTTGACGGCCGGTTCTAGGGGGCATGCAGTTTGGGGTGCTGGTGGGTGCTGCTTTGCGAGCTTGACGGCCGGGTGCTAGGGGGCATGCAGTTTGGGGTGCTGGTAGGTGCTGCTTTGCGAGCTTGACGGCCGGGTGCTAGGGGGCATGTTTGGGTGCTGGTGGATGCTGCTTTGCGAGCTTGACGGCCGGGCGGGGGGCTGCTGGTTTGCGAGCTGGCCGGCGAGCGACGGCCGGGTGCTCGGGGGCATGCAGTTTCGGGTGCTGGTGGATGCTGTTTTGCGAGCTTGACGGCTGGGTGCTGGGGGCATGCAGTTTGGGGTGCTGGTGGATGCTGTTTTGTTTTTCGAGCTGGCCGGGTGCTAGGGGCATGCAGTTTGGGGTGCTGGTGGATGCTGCTTTGTGAATTTGACGGCCGGGTGCTAAGGGGCATGCAGTTTGAGGCGCGGGTGGATGCTGCTTTGGTTGTACCGGGTGCTAGGGGGCATGTTTGGGGTGCTGGTGGATGCTGTTCGCGTGTAACGGTTCGTGGCTGGTGTATCGTCATGATGTTCCCACGTTATGGTGTGTGGGTGTAGTGGAGCCGTGATGCTGTCAACATCAGGATGATGCAGAATTTCATTAAGCTGTCGCGTTCGTGGCTGTGGTATCATCATGATGCTGCCTTTACCATCAGCATGATGCTGTTCGCATCACCATGATGCTGTCCGCATCATCATGATGCTGTCCGCATCATCATGATGCTGTCCGCATCATCATGATGCCGTCGAACTCATCAGGACCTCGTTTTTGCTTGTTCCTGCCGGATTGCTCTCAAAATCACTGATCTCATTAGGACGTTGTCTGCGCGTTTGTTTCGTGGCTGTGGTGTCATCATGGTCTACATCATCATGATAATGCTGCGTCATGGTTCGTATCCGTGGTGTGCTATCTGGGGTCTATGCTGGTGTAAAAATTTTTTGGGACCCAAATTTCAAAGGGGGGCTGGGTACGGAACGGACACAAAAAGGGGAACCCCAAAACCCCCTTATATTATAGGTTGCATGTAAAGCTCTTGTTGCCAACAACACTGGCCAACAACACAAGATTTCCAACTGAGAAACCTGCATAAACGGTTCATGGTCGCTCTCCTGGACCGCATATTGTGATGCGCCTTGTTGCCCCAACGCCGTTCAGTTCCTTTGATTCTTGGGCCACAAGCATGACTCCAGCTAGAAAAGTAGAACGCAGGGCAGCAGCCACCTTGCCAGAAAGGGACAACACACTTGAGTTCTGTATTTTGGGTGGACTCTTTGCAACAGGTTTGATTCTGACTCACCTTTGCGATGGGGTTGGAGGGTGTGTCGATCCGGTACAAGAGGGATGCACTCCTGTTTTTGGGCCCGTTTTTGCGACCCGTTTGCTTCCAAATTGGGGCCTCTGATCTTTGCACGGGGTGGGCCTTTCTGCCAAGGGGGTTGCAACGAATCAAAGGGCACCAAGCTCGCTTTTTCGGCCCCTTCTCAAGTTCTCCAAGTCCTTGTGTTGCACTCTTAGCCCCCTCTTGTCAAACAAAAACGCCGAACAGCTCCGCTCGCGAAAAGAAAAAACAACGCCCAAAGCAAACAAACAACTCCCAACATCGAACATCTCCGACAACTCTCCAAAACTCATGTTGCACGAAGGCCTCCCTCTTAACAAAAAACATTAACCAACTCCAACAACTCCCAGCCCGAGACAAAGGTTCAACAACCATGGTTGTTTGATGGTTTAGTGGTTGAAATCCAAATCCACTTGGCTGCGAAAGTTTGAATATTTTTGCTCCCCTTCCAACGTCAACCAAGCAACTCTGACCCGAAACGCGAAGCTAGGCCTCCGAGGAGTCATCCTATGGCGGCGCCTTCCAAAGCATGGCGGCGGGGCAGGCCCGGAGACGCGGAGAAGAGCTCGGCCGGCGCGTGCGTGCGTCCGAACCAGAAGAGACCAGAAAAAAGGGCCGTGGTGCTTGCGTATTTTTTCTTCCATTTCTTTTCTCCGAGTGTGCTATGTTTTTTTCTTTGCCGGAGTTGACCTCATTTTTTTAAACAAAATGTTTACAGGGATTGACACGCAGAGAGTTTTGGTTTCATGTTGGGCTTCTTCGCATATTTTGAGAAAATATCCCAAATGAGCTGGGCGGGAGGAGCAACCGGGATGTTTTGTTTTCCTTTTTCTTTCTTTTTTTGTGAAGCCCATTTGCTACGGGCAAATTCCCGCACCAGTTGGTAGGTGGTTTATGCCCAAATTCATTGGGTTCCTCCATCCGTCGTGGTGCGAAGTGGATTTTGTCCATCCACAGTATGACCCTGCTGAAACAGGGGGAGACGTTCCAGAACTCGTTTGTTTCCGCCTTTGTTTTCTTTGCATCGTCGAACCTGGTGCCTTGAGTACAAGGTTCCAAACCAGCACCCCCCTGATCCCATTTTTGTCGGTATGGTGGGATCTTCCGGTCACTGTTTGCAGCGCCACCAGGTTCAGACGAAAAGGAAAGCCACGGGAGTGGCGGCTGCCTATTGGCCGTTTTAGTGGGCGGTCCTACTACCTGGTCTTTTGGTGATTGTGATATGGCTTGCGTAAACCTCCTTAGCCATGTTAGTAGAACCAACCAACAGTCAATAGGTTGCTGGCGCTAACTGGGTGCCTCAAACAAACCGGTCGCAGTTGGACGACTGGTGATACCGTGGGTTGTTTTGGTCTAAGGTGTTAAAGGGACGTTTCACACGTTATTATATTTTGAGCATGTTTTGTCTTGGTTTTCAAGTTGCCCACAACCCTTATAGTATTGGGCGAAACTAGGTTTCCCATGGCCAGCAAACCAAGACTGCTTTAGCCTGGGGTTTGGAGATGGTTGATGAAGTTGGATACCTCCTTTGTTTGCGACATGTCTGGGGTGGGCAACACATGTGTAAACAACAAGGCCCTTTGTTTGCTTTCTAAGGGAAAGAAAGAGACTGGAACAAGCAGAGGAAGTCGCTGTAGTGGACACACGCCAGAACAAATTCCGAAAGGCGAAGCTTAGTATGGGGCTGATCCTACCCATAAATTGGAACATCCGCTTCTTTGATCCTTACATTTGACATGGATTTGGGTATCCCAAGTTTCTGTGCCGCTGTTCGGGCGTTTGCCACTTCAATCTGGGCCTGTCGCTTGTGTCACACTGCCCTACTGAAACAACCAGGTGTCCTCTTGGGTTCAAACATCAACAAAACCATTTGGGCCGATGAAACTGTGAATTTCTCGCTGACATGGTGATACTTGAAGGTACACACAAGTTCCCCTGAAATCAGCGGAACTTCAACGTCGCCAAAGGAGAAATCCACCGGTTTGATTGAGACCCCTAAGTAAAGCCTCCTGACCCCCACTCCAAATATCCACATTTTACAGCGCATGATGTCAATACCGACTAAAACAAGGAGGTATAAGCCTAGTTTCCAAAAATATGTCGCAAAAAGAGGGTCTGGTGGAGTGGGTGGGTTATTCTCCCGGTTGCCACCCCCACCCCCGGTTTTTACCAAGGGATCTTTACGCATTGCGGATAGGCAGCGCTGCAGACGGACCACCAGGAGCTGCGGAGGTTTATCGAGGAGCACACAAGCCCCTCAGCACATGGCTCATATGTCTGTGGGTCAACAATAGGTAACCCCAAAATGGCTTGCCCTGGTCAATGGAAACAATGACTAAAACCTGTGGTCCCTGGTGGTTTAGTTTTGACCCATAATATGGGCATGCTACACTTTCTCTGGTAGGTTTCAAAGGAAAGCAAAAGGACGACATCATTCAGGCATGTGAACCCCTAGGGCAATTAGGAAGCTGCCAATTCCCCAATTCCCCGAGACCAGGGCTTGTGGATTTCAAAAAAAGCACCCCGGCTGTGGTGACGCTTTCACGTTTTCCCCGGGTTTTGACTCAGTTCGGGGCTCGAAAGCTAGGGGTTCCCCTAGCGAGCCATGGCGATGCTGACGTACCAGCATACCTTCGTCACCTTGCGGCCCACGCGGTCCGAGCGGCCGCGGTGCCAGAGCCTTCCGCCCAAAGGACGCTCCTGGTCGCCGGCCAAGGACGCGCGCCGGGCGGATCGGAGTCTGGACGTTTGGGCGCAGGGCGTCGTGGTTGTTGTTGGGACACATTTTGCATTTTTGCTCATTGCGGTTTAACGTTTAGTGGTTGAAATCTATTGTGGTTGAAATCAAATTACTTAACAGCCTTTAAAACAAATAACATCTTTGCTCCCTTCCAACGTCAACCAAGGCGTGGGGCAAACCGTGGGCTTCGAGGTTGCCTTCGGTTCCAGGCGGGTGCCTGCGCCTGGGGGGCGGCCTGCCACTTCTGCCACCAGCCTCACCAGAAGCGGCAGAAGCTGGACCGGAACCAGCGCCAGGCAATGCGGAGCATGACCCAGAGGGAGGCTTTGCAGATGCTCGTGGAGAAGTTGGGCGAGAGGGCGGCGGCTACACAGCTGTCACTTCAGGTGCAGCCCATTCTGGACATCCTGCACGAGCAACTGGCCGAGACTCCGGAAGGCAGGCCTAGCCTGTCCCAAAGCCAGGGCCGCAACATCGCATGTGCCGTCTCCAAAATGAGCTGCCGCATGATGATCCAGGCGCTACTGCCGGCCAGTCGCCTGGAGGCGCCCCAGATTCGCCAGGTTCAGAGGCACCTGGAGGTGCTGAAGAGCCATCTGGCCCAGCAGGACTAAAAGCAAATGCCTTCATTTTTGGGTACAAGAAATGGGGCGTGTTCCACTTCCCAAGTCCCAAGTCTGATTCAGTTTGGGGGGGGGGGGGGACAAAATCGCATATTTACCGCTCGTGCGCCCTTGGATGAAGGCTTCACATTGACTCAGACGCAAGCGGCCACTGAGTCAATGGGACTTACCATTTGGCCGGCTTGCGCGATGGACCGCCGGACAATGTGTGGCAGCTCGCCGCCACAGTGACCAAATGATGTGGCGCATTATGGGCTGCAGTAGACTTGTGCTTTTTATGATATGCTTGAGTCGGTGGTAGAGCGCACACGGACGAGCGGCTCACGTTCGTCTCACTTGTCACCAAGCTGGGACGATTTTTTTTCTCGAGTCTCTCACGCGCACTGCGCTTGCTTTCAACGAGCCGAGTTTGCTTGGGTGCATTGGAGAAGTGGGGTTGGCAACGGAGCAGCGAGCAAAGAAAGCCTGATGCTTCCTTTTGGTCCAGAAGGTGTTTTGTTCATTGCAGGGCGATGTTTGTGCACTTTCTGGTTCTTTCAAAGCGCATGCCGGATAATGTTTTGCAGTTCGCCGTGACAGTGACCAAATGAAGTGGCGCAGCACGGGCTGCGCTAGATTTGTGTTTTCATGATGCTCCAAGCTCCGCACCCAATTCCACTGCAGTGCGGCAGGTTGTAGGCCAGCCGAGTCTCAGCTGTCCTGGCTTGGAGGTGCGTGCGCGCAGGAACAGTCACATGACGAAGTCGAGTTGATTGATTCTTTCCTCACGTTCGTCTCACTTGTGCCACCAAGCCGGGACACATTTTTTTCTTTCGAGTCTCTCACGCGCACTGCGCTTGCTGGCGACGAGCTCACTTTGCTCGGGCCCCGCTGCATTGGAGAAGTGGGGTTGGCAACGGAGCAGCGAGCAAAGACATGCCAGAAAGCTTGATGCTTATGGCTGGTCCAGAAGGTGCTTGTTCATTGTACAGTGATGTTTTTTTTTTGGGTTGGCAACTTTGGTGCGTCACTTTATGGTTCTTTCAGCGCGCATGTCGGATAATGTTTTGCATCTCGCCGCCACAGTGACAAAATGATGTGGCGCAACATGGGCTGCATTAGATTTGTGCTTTTTATGACCTGCTTGAGTCGGGTGTACACGAACGGCTCACGTTCGTCTCACTTGTCACCAAGCTGGGACGATTTTTTTTCTCGAGTCTCTCACGCGCACTGCGCTTGCTTTCAACGAGCCGAGTTTGCGGTGGGGAAGTGGGGTCGGCAATGAAGCAGCGAGCAAAGAAAGCTTGATGCTTCCTTTTGGTCCAGAAGGTGTTTGTTCATTGCAGGGCGATGTTTGCGGCACTTTATGGTCCTCTCAGAGCTCATGCCGGATAATGTTTTGCAGTTGGCCGTCACAGTGACCAAATGAAGTTGCGCAACACGGGCTGCGCTAGATTTGTGTTTTCATGATGCTCCAAGCTCCGCACCCAGTTCCACTGCAGTGCGGCAGGTTGTAGGCCAGCCGAGTCTTAGCTGTCCTGGCTTGGAGGTGCGCGCAGGAACAGTCACATGACGAAGTCGAGTTGATTGATTCTTTCCTCACGTTCGTCTCACTTGTGCCACCAAGCATAGACGGTCGATGTTCAAAATAAAATGGGGGGGGCCTGGGGTCTTGATACACGACCTCATTTTATTTGGCTCGGAGGGGTTGGGCCCCTCGAATCTATTTCAGTTTTAGGTTTTTTTCCGGGGGATGGCCAAGGGGCGGCTAAGGGGTCCAGGGTTTACGTGGGTCTGGGCCCCCCCCATTTTATTTCGTGGGAACATGGAGTATTTTCGCTTAGATGTGTCTAGGGGATTGCCTCGTTTGTTGCGAAGCTTTTGCCGGCATGGTCATGTTGGCTCCTGGTCCTTCTATCGTTCTGGCACACAACGCGAGCCTGGGCACGGAGCCTCAACTTGGGACAGGACTGGGAGGGCTCGAGTCAGCTCAAAGCCCCAAACCAGGGTTCAGGGGAGGCCTCGGGCTTCTCTCTATTTCTCTCTGCACGGAGAAGTTTAAAGCGCGTCCATGCTAGTGCTATTTGCGCACATTCGAGAACTTTGGCCTCGGAAGCAACTTTGATGTTAGTAGACCAAATGTTCGTTTGGGGAATCCGGTAAGCATACATACAACATGATGGGTACGACAAGTCCGACAAATTCACTCGACTTTTGACGAGGGAGCAAAACGCGCCAAATCACGCCTAGTCACTGTCGACACGTGACAGAGAGAGAGAGGGAGAGAGAGAGAGAGAGAGAGAGAGAGAGTGAGAGCGTGGCGCGGCGACGCGCCCCACAAAAAAAATGCATACATTTGGCCTCAGTGCATGTCAAAATTGGCCTCAGTCGATCCGGGAATTGCACGAAATCACGCTGGGGCAGGCTAACAGCCGGTATCAATAAAGTCATGGAGTCCGACAATTCTAACGTTGTCCTGAGAGGCCTACCAGGCCTACAAAGGCATGTTGGTAAATATGACACACGCGACCTTTGCTCGAAACAACGTCCAAGCCCCCCCCCCTCCAAACCCTGGCTTGGAGCCAAAGAAACATGCTGTCCGACGTCCCTCCAAAGTTCCAGCAGAGGACATGGGCTTATTGCTTTAGGAAAATTGAGTGCTGTTGTTTGTGAGTCCTCTTTGCTTTTTCCCATCCGTCGCTTAACAAATCTTGCTTTATGATTCCGCTACTCGCAAACCCCAGAAGAGAAATGAGGGGCCCTCTCCGGCAGTGCGGCATTCGCGCAGCCATTTTGGCTTCTTTTTTTTTGGTGCAGGGTGTTCACGCAGGGCGGGATGGAGGGGCCAACGGCTCCGTCCATCTGCGCTCGAAACCCAGTGGCTTGCGCGCAGCATTTCATTGCATGTTCGTCACCGTGGCCTTTCTTCGCTGAGGGCATTCGCGGCTGCACGGAGAGATGCGAGGGCATCCGCTGGGACGATGCCATGAAAGCGTGGCGTGTCCGGCGCCGACCTCGGACCTTGGTTATGTGCGCATTTCTTCACGCTTCTTCATCGTAGGCTTGCGCGCGCGTACGTCTGTATCGTGTCGGCATGTGCTTCAAGGTGTTGCTTGGAGACCGTCACAATGAGTGGCGCCACGCGCAAGTCGTGGCACGAAGCCTATGCGCGCCAACCTTAGACACGTGCTGGGTCCATGAAAGTGAGCTTTGTGTTTCTTTGGGTTCCCCAAATTACTTCGGGGGCGCAGATGCCTAAGGTTCGGGACGGGCTCGCCCTGGGTGTGGGCGACACGGCCTCCGAAGCAGTCCAGGGTGCTGGAGGAGAAGAAGGTATGGGAGGCAGGCTGAGTAGTGTCAGGTCACACTGAATGGCGTTGTTCTTGGCCGCTTCCTAGGCCACGCAAGCCAAGCAAACCAAGCAGGCTTGGTCGTTAGGTCGATCTTTCATCAGCACGATGTAGCTCTGCTCAACAGGCTTCAGATCTTGTGGCAGTTGCAGAGGCCAGGACCGAATTGCTTCCTTAGCACATACTCACAGTCTGTGGTTTTGCTGAGGAGTCCCCTGAGAAGGCAAGGAGGCCAGGCCGGCACGCGTCACCGAGCCCTTTCACGAGACTGGAGGCCAGGCCCTCGCACGCCAGTGTCCTTTTTGCTTGCTCACGCCTGGCCTGCTTGGAGACGCGCTGCAGTTCCTTGGGACCGGGCAAGACCCAGAGACACCTTGTCGCAGTGGACTTAGCAACCACTCTGCTGGCACAACACCCCCCCTTGACGAAGCTTCGCAGGGAAGTGGTTGATTTCAACGCACAGGCCCTTCCAAAGTGGGCTCGCACAACTTCAGCGGCGCATCGCCGAAGCAAGAACACGCTGCAGGCCTGCTTTGGACTTGCCATGTTGGTGGGCGTTTGCTTGTCGGAGCCCAGGTGCAAGCCAATCGTTTGTCCTTTCGAGAACCCTTGGCTGGGGTCGGCTTTCACCACCGCAGAGAACTTGACACCCCTGAATATATCCAGGTAAATGGGTGGCTGACTGGGTGCTCTAGACAGGTGGCTCCGTGGCAGAGAATGGCTTGGTCTCCGTTGGGCAAGAACAACCAGGCCTGCCATGGTTGGGTGGAGTGGTGGGTGGCTTCATTTCGGCTTCGCTGTGACCCAGTTTAGACCAAGTTGAGACCTCGTTGAGACCAAGTTGTCGTGGCCGCCTGGGGGGATGCGAGAATCTAGTTTGGGCGCACTTTGCAGAGGATGTCCCCAAAAGTCCTAAAAGTGCCACCTCATCGTTGTCAGGTTTGGGGGGCTTTGTTTAACGCGTCCCCCCCTGGTTTGACACGCCCTTTAGAGGGCCTGTTTTGACAGAAAAGGGACTCTCGTACTGACACACAGCTCGGGAAGCCAAGGGGGTTGGTGCCAGTCCCATTTGACTTTGGCGATGTCGATGGCCGGTCGTCCATCGACGCAAGCTGCCTACAGGGAAAAGTCATGACACGTACGAAATCGACAGTGCATCAGCCCCAAACTGTCGATGGCCGGTCGTCCGTCGACAATACCTGTCTACTGGGGGAGCGCTCGAGAACAGTTTTTTTTTAAAGCTGCTTCGCTGGGCTTGCCATGTTGGTGGGCGTTTGCTTGTCGGAGCCCAGGTGCAAGCCAATCGTTTGTCCTTTCGAGAACCCTTGGCTGGGGTCGGCTTTCACCACCGCAGAGAACTTGACACCCCTGAATATATCCAGGTAAATGGGTGGCTGACTGGGTGCTCTAGACAGGTGGCTCCGTGGCAGAGAATGGCTCGGTCTCCGTTGGGCAAGAACAACCAGGCCTGCCGTGGTTGGGTGGAGTGGTGGGTGGCTTCATTTCGGCTTCGCTGTGACCTCGTTGAGACCAAGTTGTCGTGGCCGCCTGGGGGGATGCGAGAATCTAGTTTGGGCGCGCTTTGCAGAGGATGCCCCCAAAAGTCCTAAAAGTGCCACCACATCGTTGTCAGGTTTGGGGGGCTTTGTTTAACGCGTCCCCCCTTGGTTTGACGCTGTGACCCAGTTTAGACCAAGTTGAGACCTCGTTGAGACCAAGTTGTCGTGGCCGCCTGGGGGGATGCGAGAATCTAGTTTGGGCGCACTTTGCAGAGGATGCCCCCAAAAGTCCTAAAAGTGCCACCTCATCGTTGTCAGGTTTGGGGGGCTTTGTTTAACGCGTCCCCCCTTGGTTTGACCCTGTTTTGAAAGAAAAGGGACTCTCGTACTGACACACAGCTCGGGAAGCCAAGGGGGTTGGTGCCAGTCCCATTTGACTTTGGCGATGTCGATGGCCGGTCGTCCATCGACGCAAGCTGCCTACAGGGAAAAGTCATGACACGTACGAAATCGACAGTGCATCAGCCCCAAACTGTCGATGGCCGGTCGTCCGTCGACAATACCTATCTACTGGGGGACCGCTCGAGAACAGTTTTTTTTCAGCTGCTTCGCTGGGCTTGCCACGTTGATGGGCGTTTGCTTGTCGGAGCCAGGCGCAAGCCAATCGTTTGTCCTTTCGAGAACCCTTGGCTGGGGTCGGCTTTCACCACCGCAGAGAACCTGACACCCCTGAATATATCCAGGTAAATGGGTGGCTGATTGGGTGCTCTAGACAGGTGGCTCCGTGGCAGAGAATGGCTCGGTCTCCGTTGGGCAAGAATAACCAGGCCTGCCGTGGTTGGGTGGAGTGGTGGGTGGTGGCTTCATTTCGGGTTGCCACGGGTATTCCACGGGCTCTCTCCCAATTTCCACGGGGTCCCCAACTTTCCCCCGCCAAAGCCTTCGAAAAGTGTCGTGCCTGGCGGTTTTCCCCAAAACACCTGCCAAGTCCAGATTACACATGCAACATGACGTTCCAAACTCCCGTTTGCAGGGCCTGCAGCATGGCATCTACTTTTCTGCTTGTACACCCTGTATACCATGTGGCAATGGAGCATTCGCGGGTCATACATGGGCCATGCCTGAACATCTCCCCCAACACAAGCCTTCTCCAGCGCTCCAGCGCTCATGTTTGAAAGGCATGCCCGTTTGTAGTGTGCAAGCATGGTCGTTTCAGGCAGGAAAGCCCGGGAACGGCCTGAAAGGTATCATATCCCCAGTTGAGCCATGCAGGGATGTGCTCCCAAGAAAGGCTATATTGAGACGTGCTGCGAAGCAAGGCTATGTTAAGGTGCATCGCGGGCTGGGCTATGTTGGCGCGTAATCCAACGCAGGACTATATTGCGACGCGCTGTGCGGCAAGGCTATGTTAAGGTGCGCCGCGCAGCAAGGCTAGGCTGAGATGTGCTGCGAAACAAGGCTATTCTGCGAGGTGCTGCGCATCCGTGTTAGCGAGACGCGTCGCGCAGCGAAGCTATGCTGGGCTGTGCTTTGAAGCAAGGCCATGTTGAGACGCGCTGCGTAGAAAAAGGGCTCTGTTCAGATGTGCTACGCCGCGATGCTATATTGAACTGCGCTGCACTGTGAAGCAAGGATACCTAGATCACCCGGGAGCTTTTTTTGAAAACTGGATTGCATTTCTTTTTGATATTTTTGCCGACATCCACCAACAAAACCAACCACCAACAAAATACCGACGAAACACACTAGCTCAACAGAAAACGCCTCCTCACTGTTACTGGGAAAGAAGGACTTCGGGATAATCGGGTTTTTTGTTTGTTACTCCAACCCTGCAGGACCTTCCGAAATGGTTGAAGCAAAAAGAAGGAAGACTTTGCGGTCTGTTAGTCAAACACTGCCATGCCTCTAAGTTTCTGCAACAGCGTAAGCAGTACGAGCTTCGTCCATCCCGTGTGAACTTCCTGCAGCAGGGCGAGTGCGTGGCCTTGATCACCAGACAAGACGGAGCTGCTTGCCGGTCAGTGCTTGCAGTTCTGCGTTTCAAAGAATGCCTGCAGCTGGAGTGCGCGCGGCTGCATGAGTACAGCCATCTCCACTGTGAATCTGAAGAGGATTTGCGAGGCTTTGCTTGGCTGAAGAAAACACACTGTTTCGCTTGGCATTTGGAGCTTGTCGCATGCCTAGCTCACCCGGTGTGCCTTCCTTTGACGCAGGGGCCTGAGTGCTGGCTTTGGTTTGCAGCACCGCAAAGCCAAGAGACTTCTGCCGTCAAAAAAGGCTCGCGGCTGGCTTCGATAGCTCCCAGCAAACCTGATGAAGACACAAAGGGCCGGCGCCTGCGCCGCAAGACTTCCTGCGGCCAGGCCGGAGCGGCTTAGGTCCTGATGAAAGTTTGCAAGCGCTGTTGACTTGCGCTTGCTCTCAAGCACCAGTCTCTGGCAGGCAGCTGCTCCAGAGTCACTGGACTTGGAGGCGCTGCTCCGTGCTCGTTCATCCGAATTGCACGCGCTGCCTTGGCAGGGGAGGGTGCTCGCAGCGGAGAGAAGACTGCGGGCTCTCGAGAAACATCTTCGGATTGATTTCCAAGCGCAGGCCCCATACTGTGTTCCTCAAAACAATAACCTCGTTTGCTCTTGGCAGGCCGGGCCCAGTGCTACTAGCTTGGAGGCTCTCGAGTTTCCTTTGTGCTCTTTTTTCGGAGAAGCAAAAGCCTCTGCAGGACAGACTGTGCGAGGTTGAGCGACGCCTGGCCAAGTTGGAAGACAAATTAGGCAAAAGCAAAGAAGCAAAGGCGGGCGCGGGTCGTCTATGCTTCGCGTCTGGAGTGTTTTCCCAAGCATGCGCGCACAGGCGAAGAAGCGACTGCGCCACTTGCAGAACCCGGAAGGTCGACAGACAGGGTCTGACTGCTCTTGCGGCGCCCTGCGAAAGAGCACCGACTTGTGGTATCTCTCAAAAAGCGGACGGCCAAAGGGCAGTCTTTGCAAAGCTTGTGCCTCGGCGAAGCAAAAGCTGCGTCGAGCGGGGCACCCGCAGTAGGGCGAGCCTGAAGTTCTTCTGCACGGGCATGCTGGACGTGTGGGCAAGTTCAAGACTTATCCGACTTACCCCCCAATGATTAGAGGAGTGCGGATTGCAAAGGTTACGGGATAGCTTTGGCGGATTGTGGGTTACGGGGCTGCACAGGTTTGCCATCCTACATAGGGTTTTGACCTTTGATGACGCAACCGGATTCAGCTGGTGCCCAACAAAAACAAGCGTGGAGATGAGGCCAGCTTGCAGAAGTCTTCAGTGCCCGCTGCAATAGCTCATGCTTGGGCTGCATCAATTAGACAGCCGTGCGTGGCATGTGGCTGTGACATGGCGGCCGCTGTGTTGCTGTTGTCTTGTGAGAGCACAGTTGGTAGCGACTGATTGGAATTGGACGCCCTCAGCCGCTGCGACGGCTATGAACGTGTAGGTAGCGCTGCTAGCTCAAGGCAGCAGGCAACTGAAGAAGAAAAGAAGAACATGAACATGGAGACCCGGCTGAGACCCTGTTAGGAGAGAGAGAGAGAGAGAGAGAGAGAGAGAGAGAGAGAGAGAGAGAGAGAGAGAGAGAGAGAGAGAGAGAGAGAGAGAGAGGGAGGGAGGGAGGGAGGGAGGGAGAGAGAGAGAGAGAAAGAAAGAGAGAGAGAGAGAGAGAGCCTCCCAACAACAGCTCCGGATCATCGGGGAGACCTGACTGAGACCCTGTTGAGAGCCTCCGCACGGGCTTGGGCCAGGGGAGCTTTGCAAGTACCCGGTTTCTCTGGAAACCTGCTGTGGCCCGGTAGAGAGCTGGCTTAGACCCTGTTGAGACCAGCTTCTTCCAGGTCTGTGAATTCTGTGCTCGCTTGGGTTGCATTGCCTGCGCGTAGGACGGCTTTTGCCTGAGGGTGTGAGTTTCGTGGCGGGAAGCCGGCCCAGGTCATGAGTCATGGGTGGAAAGCTCCCAGTTAATGATGGCGCCAAGGCGAGGGCTTCGCCTGTATGCTTACCTGGGCTGGGGAGTTTAAGTTTTTCCTACGTGCCCAACGCAAGTCGGCCTTTTGGCTGTTTGGCTTTCACACGCGAGTCCATTTTTACTCCTGGCCCTGAAGAGGAACCTTTTATATCTGTGTCCTTTGGGCAACTGAGTGATTTCTGCAACATCTCTTGCGGCTTGTTGTTAGTAGCTGCTTGTCGGTAGTTACAGATATGTCTTCACCATTGTCACACATTTTCCCACGTTCTTTTGGGCTCATACGAGCCACGGTCGTAGATTGCACGGTAACATGACATAGGAAATGTTGGGCTCGTCCTTGGATCTCCCTCCTCACTAGATTGACAAATGGCGATTCGCCGAGACTCACACGGGAAGCCTTCAAAGGGAAACCAATGGAAAGCCACTTTTAAGGGGGGGGGACCTGAGACAGCCAGGTGAAGAACACCTTTGTGGCTTCCCCGAAGCTCAAAACGGGAACGCCTCGAAACACACCCCGTGTCCAGAAAGAGATTGCAGGCCATGAGCTCTGTGGTCTTTGGCAATGGTTCGGTGATGAGCCTCCGCGAGGCCTTTTTGTCAGTTGCTTTCGGCCTTTATTCTCAATACTTCCCAGCCGCCTCCTTAGGCTTTTAAGTTTTTTGAGGCGTCGTGAAAGTTTCCACCTAACCCAGTAAAGTTTACACTATTTGCGAAGGATCTGAGGACAGTCCAGTTTTGTCGGGACCACGGACCACTGAGTTTTTTTTGCACGATAGGTTTCGTTATTGGGTCCATCCCCGGAACCATAGCCCCCCTGCTTTCCTGATCAAGGTAGTGTCATGCAACGGTCCGTTGTTTTTATGTCAAGGCCCCCCCAAACGTTCGCCGAGGGAGGGAGGGTTTTCCATAATTAGGTCCCAACCCGCCCAACCTCATCCTGCTTTTCCGCCTCAGGCCTTAGGTAGAGAGGCCAAGGAAGGGGTGGAGTTCCGGCCTGTTTCGGGGACGATTTGTTGGAGTCGAGTCAGCGCCCGGTTCCTTGAGTTTTGGCGAGCGCTCTACGAATTGGATATATGTCAAATAGGGGATCCCCTCAAATGGCTGCTTTCCGTTGGTTCTTTGTCTACGCCCCCAACAGTGGAACCCTCAAGCAACACAAGCACAAACACAAACACAAACACCAGCCAGAAAGGAATGGACCCATGAGCTTGTAAACGAAACCCACAGAGCGCAACAAAACCCAACAAAAAATTAGCCGGGCCATAAGCTTCGATATCTCCCTGCGCCAGTTGCTCTGCGCGAGCTGCTCTATGCAAGTTTCCTTGAGCAAGTTGCTGCGCGCAAGTCGCTGTGTGCAAGTTGCTCTGCGCGCAGCCAGTCTAGATTTCACGAAGCAGATTCTTTTCCTATAAGCGTATTTTTTCTTCTAGAAACTTCCGTCATCCCGCTTCGCTGGAGCACACATGGTGCCAAGACAATCCCCGATGAGGTTGTGAAGAGAAAGCCCATGTTGGCATCACAGAAAGTCTGGCTCTGGGGGCTGAAGGCCTGCCATCCTCGGCGCCGCTGCTTGAGGCGCGCCCTGAACTTCGTTCTGCGAGTCAAACGTGCGCTGACCAAGCGGGGCGCATCTTGCTTTTGGTTGAAGAGCGCACTTCCTAACATAACCTACACCTACCTCCCTGCCTCTGCCTACAGGGAGGGAAACCTGTCCAGGCTGATTGAGAACTGGCTGAGACCTTATTGAGACCCCGGCTAAGACCCCTTCTAAGACCGTGGGAAGGGGCCCCCTAGGGGCGAGGGAGTCCTGATAGCCATGTAATCAGGGGGGGGGGTCCCAAATGTACCTAGTTACATTTTTGGGGTTGTTTTTGGTGGGCGCCAGTCTGCGCCTAAGCCATGTATATATATATATATATAGTGTGTGTATATTAGCTCAGACGCTTGCGCATATGCGTATATATATATATACATATGCATACATATATATATATACAGGATTGCTTGCGAAACAAGCGGACACAAGCAGTGGAGTTTCCATTGCTTTTCCGGCATGGTATGGCCAAACCCCTCCCTGGACCCCTTAAGACATGTAACTGCCAGGGTCCCCCCCCCCTTACATAAGACACCCTAGCTTAGGGGTGGCTCACAACTCAACCTCAGTTCTTCCGGGGCTGGTTCCCTATAGTTAGACTTCGGTTAGGTTTGGCCAAGCCTACGTTTGGTGCTTAGGGGATAACTTGTTTGCAGAGACTTGAGGTTCTGCCTGATTTTTGCGTGATTCTACCATTAGTTAGCACGGGTTCCCTTCGAGGAGTCCCTTGGAGTCGAAATATGACGAAAACGCGCCGTGCGGTGCCCGGCTTTTGAATTGCTTTGACAAGCGAAAAAGAGACTTACGTGTGCCACCTACGTCTATTTACCATTCACCAAGTTAGTTCCCACTTGGCAAGACTTGGCAATGCTACGTACCCTCCACACATGATGGTATCCTACTCTGATTGGAAACCCTACGCAAAAAACTGTTGGGGTGAACCACTGGCATACTTGCCAAGCTGCGCCTGTACGAGCGGACTTCGGTGCTCCCGAGGTTGAGACAAGAGAGCCGGGGGAGGGGCCCACGAAGGGGCCTATTTTGCACGAAAGCTGTTTATAATGGGGATAAGTCATGGCACGTACGACATGGACAATGCGTCGGCCCCGAACTGGTTGGACTTGCTGCTTGTTGATGGCCAGTCATTGTTTCGTGGAGATTCCTCTCGTGAGGATATCGTGCTGTGTGCATTCATCATTGAAGGACCTATCAAACTAGCCACCCCCTAAGTGGTGGGCTGAGGGAAGGCCACCCCAGGTTCTGACTTTGATAACCCTTAGAAACAGTCAAAGTAATGACCCCAGTCAAAGGACCCCGTAGTTACCCGATGAAAGCTAGGGGCATCTAGGGACCCATAGTGAGCGGCTGCATAACTAACAGACTGAGGCGTCAAGCCCGGGGTTGGACAAGCGTTTACTGTATATGTGCATCACGTGTATGTGTGTGTGTGTGCGCATGTGTATGTGTATGTCTACATAGCTATACACATACACATAGATATAATACGTAAGCTTTGGCAACTTATATGTTGACCTCACCATGGTTTTGGTTTGCGACCTCGTGACTGAAGGTTCCTTCCATCGGTCGATGGCCGGTCATCCATCGACGAAAGCTATTTATGGGGCTAAGTCAGGACATGTGCGAAATCAGTAATGAGTCGGCCCCGAACTGGCTAAACTTGCCGCTTTGTTGATGGCCGGTCGTCCGTCGACAACACCCGTCAACTGGATGTGCCCGAGAACAGTTTCCAGCTGCTTTACTGGGCTTGCCGCCGTGTCGATGGGAGTTTGTTTGTCGGAGCCAGAGGAAAACCACTCGTTTGTCCTTCTTTCGCCACCGCAGGGTTCCCGACACTTCTGCACCCACCGGCCCCCCCCCCCCCCCCAGATATTCGCCTTGAGTTGCTGGCCGTTGAGACTCTGTTTGAGACCTTGTTGAGAGCTGCTGGCAAGTGGCTTCGCAGGTGCCTTTGCGACAATTTGTGCGTCCTGAGCAGTGCTCTCAGCCCGAGTGCGAGAATCTGCTAGTAGTGATAGCAGTCGGTATCGATTGATGGCAAAGCGTTGGGTCTGTGTGCAATTCGGCCTTTGGGAAGGTGCCAGCCGAAAGCCCTGCCAACTCCACTGCTCCGAATCATGAGGCCTTCCAGACTTCAAGTTCTGAAACTGGCTACTCCAAATGCCCTCCACCCCCCCCAGGCCTTGATTCTGGCGGGCGTGCATTTGAGGTCAATGCTGCTGGTCCGGATGTTGGCGGGCTAGCGAAGAAAAAAATGCAGCTGCCGCGATTCTATGTTATCATTTGCTGTGCCTGGCAAGAATAATTGCCCTGATTTTCCTCGACCATTAAATAAAAGTGCCAGAGGCAACGCCTATTTTTGTTGGTTCTGGCTTGGCCGTTTTTCTGGGACTTCAGGAGGGGCCCTCAGGGTGCGCGTTTTCAAAAGGGCTTTGGAAGATTTACAAAATCTGTTATACACTAATTGTGGCAGAAGCCATGAACAAACCCTATGCAAACCACACAATCAAGGAAGCCAGGGGCAACTCAAAGATAGAGTGGGCCCAGATCCTCATGGGTGTGCATGTGCTATCGACAGGAGCAAGCCATGCTGATCAAAAGGTTGAGCGACACTTTTTTGGGAACTCCGGTGGGCCGTTGACAAGCCGTAGACAACCCGTAAAGCGGACATGAATTGCCATGTGACGGACATTTGTTGGGTGCACCTTTGGTTGCATCGATTGTTGTGGATGTGCTTTGCAGCCGTTGTTTCGCACTTGTTTTTGGTCCGCAGTCGGCCGCTAGTGCAAAAGGTAAAGTGACAGATTATAAAGGCACGAGGTTAGTATACGTGCATCAAGCGGGAGCTGCCCTACTGATACAGTTGTTGCAATGGTATACGAAGCATGCTACATAAATATACATAAATGATCATAAAAGTGCTTTGCTCAGCCAATTGTGGCCGACATTTGGATTGAAAATGATGAAGCATGACAACCCTTCCCAAGCCATCAAGAAATAGCCTTTTCCCAAGAAGTGTACTTTGCTATCTCGGCCATTTAAGTAACGGACTTTGGAAGTCTATGCCTAAAGTGAAGGAAGCTAAGGAGTTCGTCTTCCCCGCAAACTGCTTGGTGCCTTGGAGGTAGAACTGCTGGGCACCCCTCAAAATATTGGCGAGCCCGGCCCCCCCCATTTTATAATGAGGCTGGGCCCCCCTCATTTCATTGAGGTTGCACCGGGAGCTCGTACGACAATTAAATGGGGTAAGGCTAGCGCAGGGCCCCCCCATTTTATAATGAAACCAAGCCTGGCCCCCCCCCCCCAATTTATTTTGATTTTAAAATAAAATGAGGGGCCCAGGCGCACCTTGCACATCGACCGTCTATACCAAGCCGGGACACATGTTTTTCTTTCGAGTCTCTCACGCGCACTGCGCTTGCTGGCGACGAGCTCACTTTGCTCGGGCCCCGCTGCATTGGAGAAGTGGGGCGAGCAAAGACATGCCAGAAAGCTTGATGCTTATGGCTGGTCCAGAAGGTGCTTGTTCATTGTAGAGTGATGTTTTTTTTTTGGGTTGGCAACTTTGGTGCGTCACTTTATGGTCCTTTCAGCGCGCATGTCGGATAATGTTTTGCATCTCGCCGCCACAGTGACAAAATGATGTGGCGCAACATGGGCTGCATTAGATTTGTGCTTTCTATGACCTGCTTGAGTCGGTGGTAGAGCGCACACGGACGAGCGGCTCACGTTCGTCTCACTTGTCACCAAGCTGGGACGATTTTTTTTCTCGAGTCTCTCACGCGCACTGCGCTTGCTTTCAACGAGCCGAGTTTGCGGTGGGGAAGTGGGGTCGGCAATGAAGCAGCGAGCAAAGAAAGCTTGATGCTTCCTTTTGGTCCAGAAGGTGTTTGTTCATTGCAGGGCGATGTTTGCGGCACTTTATGGTCCTCTCAAAGCTCATGCCGGATAATGTTTTGCAGTTGGCCGTCACAGTGACCAAATGAAGTTGCGCAACACGGGCTGCGCTAGATTTGTGTTTTCATGATGCTCCAAGCTCCGCACCCAGTTCCACTGCAGTGCGGCAGGTTGTAGGCCAGCCGAGTCTTAGCTGTCCTGGCTTGGAGGTGCGCGCAGGAACAGTCACATGACGAAGTCGAGTTGATTGATTCTTTCCTCACGTTCGTCTCACTTGTGCCACCAAGCCGGGACACATGTTTTTCTTTCGAGTCTCTCACGCGCACTGCGCTTGCTGGCGACGAGCTCACTTTGCTCGGGCCCCGCTGCATTGGAGAAGTGGGGCGAGCAAAGACATGCCAGAAAACTTGATGCTTATGGCTGGTCCAGAAGGTGCTTGTTCATTGTAGAGTGATGTTTGTGTTTTGGGTTGGCAACTTTGGTCCACTCCATTCATACCTTCGTGCGACCTGGATTTGCTCAATGCTTTTCCAGCATGCAAATAGTCTGTTTGTGAGTAGTGTATCTCTATGGCCGAATGTGTCAAACTGTTTCAGTTGGTGTCTGACACTGACACATTCCTCTCCACCGTTTTGCCTGCGACGTTACTACCGCAAAGAATGGTGCCAGGGTAGTCGCTTGCCGACTAGCTGATTCGAGTCATGTATGGACTAAAGTGGCAACGGTTTCTCTTGGTATGCCAATCCGGTTCCGAAAAAGAGGTCAAAAGGACCCGTTGCAAGGTCCAAGAGCTTGATTTCCCATTCTTTTGTAGAGCTGCGTGGGGGAAAGCGCGGTTTTCAGGGAGAAGGCGAGAAAGAAATTCGCTCGCTAAAAATTGGCCCTGGAGAGGCGTTTCCGCTCGGAACCCGGGAGCCAGCCTAAGCAAAGGGAAAACTGGGATCCACCGGGAAACGGAAAAAGAGCCTTCCTGACAGAATTCGATCGGAGCTCCATGACCCTTGAAAAATGGGGTCATGACCCAAAATAAACGGGTCATGACCCCAATTTTAAAGGGTCATGGAGACTCCCCTTCCCCGGCACCACGGAGCCATCCAGGAACCTGCCCCCGCAAACAGTCGGGGGCCCCCGAAAGGGTGAGTTTTTCTTTCGGTTTCCTTTAAAAGGAGGTGACAAGTTGTGCTTCATGTCGCTTTACGTTTGAACTCGACAAGGCATCTGACTCGCTTTTTGCATCCACGTGTTCCTTGGGCCGCTTTTTTCGACACAACAGGCCGATCTCGTTGGTGTTTTCCCCATGGAACCTGAGGCAGGCCCCCTGTTTGGGCACGAGTCTCCTTTTCCTTTAAGGGTTGTTTAGTCTTTCGCCTTTCAGCTCCCATTTTGGAGTTTCCTTCTGGCGGGGTGATGCTCAGAAGAAAACTTAAGCGAAGCCCGCTGCCATCCTGGAGCAAACCTCGAGCCGCAAGCGTCGAGCCAAGGCGGCATCGACCTAGACGTGGAGTTGCTGAAGATCGCCTCTGCAAACGAGGAGGGGGCATCCCTCACCCCTCAGAAAAAAGAAAAAGAAAAACAAGCCTCTGGGTGTGTGTGCTTTTCGGCTTGGCACCCTTTGTAGGTAGGTATAAAGGGGAACCAAGCGGGAGCACAACATACATGTTGTTCACATTTTCACTCCTGAGATGAACCAAACCCGTTGCCAATCAAGGAGACCCGCTGACTTGAGGCCGTAAGACCGCATAAGAACCTGATACTCGGGTCTCCAACCAAAACGACTTTGGGCGCGAAAGGATCGGACATGGAAAGGTTTGTTTGGAAAGCCAGAGAATGGCTCAACTTCCCCCAACAAAACCATCTCCGTCTGAGTTGGTATGGGTTTAAGAGCCACGTTGGCAAGGGCAGAAAAGAGCCACCCCGCTTTTCGTCCAGGGTTGCCGACATAAGCCCAACTTTCTGGGCCACCCCCCGAAAGACAGATCGCTGCGTCCCAAAATTTGGTCCCAAAAAGTATCGCAGAGGTCTCGATTGGCACCAGGTGGCCCTTGGGGCACCGAATGGCTGGCTGGTTTTCCTGTTGGCTTTCTATGACCAGCTTAAAAATAGGCTCCCCAAAACACGGCTCCATCTCTCCCCAGATTTTCCCGTGACTCTCCACGCCCTCACCGCCTCTCTTCCTTTTCTTCGGCTCCAGGCCTTTGCCATCGACCAAAGCGCCTTCGTGATGCTGCTCCGCATGAACCCGGTGAACGAGTCGCAGGCGCTAGAGGCGCAGATCGCTGGGCAGAGTTGGCTCTGTTTGGGGCTTTGGGGCTCAGAGTTTATGGGTGTGGACCCCCTGAACAGGAGGTCCACCAGAACCTTTGAGAGGTTTGTCCGAGAGTCCACCAGGGGCTTTGAGAGGTTTGTCTGGGGGCAATGGTCGGAGAGGCGAGTTGAGGTCCCAAAGGGGTCCAGCATTCGGTTTCCCTCCGGATGAAACCTGAATGGTCGTAAGAGGTTGGGATTCGGCAGTTTGGATTCAGGTATCTATTCAATCATCGAAAGATATGGCAGGCTACAGAGACTACAGAAACGGTACCAACTTATTGAAGCCTCGCAAATCTGGAGGACGGCTGGCACCCTCCGGATCCCCGGGAAAAAACAAGAACGAATCACCGCCTAATATGGGTGGCTCGGCCCTTTTCGGGGTTGCCCCGCCTTTTCCTTGTTTGGGTTCTTTTTGGTTGCTTCACCTTTTTTTTTTGTCTTGCTTCCTTCTTGTTTTCTTTTTTTTTTGTGTGTGTGTGTGTCTTTTTTTGGTGCCTGGCAATCCCTTTTTCGGCGTTTCCCTTTGGGACGCCCAGCGAAAGCTGGACCGAGGCCTTCATGCGGCTGTCTGCCAGTGGTGACCAGATCACCGCGGAGGCGGGGTGGCGCGCGAGCGAGCTCGGGCGCTCGGGGTGGATGCCGTTCTTTGTTGCATGTTGCCAAGGGAGGTTAGGACTTTATATAACTTCTTGCCAACTTCTTTTCCTCTTTCCCACCAAAGCAAGGGAGCAGAAAGCAACTGAGTTTTCTCAGCGCAGGCTTCCCGTTGACGTCTTTCAAGTGAAGATTTGGGGGTTCTCAGCTCATTCTGGTGGATGTTTTGCAGCTGTTGGGTCCTAAGTGAACATCTGGGGTTCTCAGAAGTACTCTTGGCGGTGGTTTCCGTTGTCGCCGTTTAGAGGCTGCTTTTGAGAGATGTTACTTTGGATCGGTTTTAGGAGGGGGGGGGGAAGGATACCCTCAAACATACACAAGGGCCATGGCACGTGACAGGTTTCTGGGTCAAGAAATGGATCTAGGTCCAGCTGCGATGCTTGGAAGGGCAAACCCGAGGTGCAGCACCGTTAGTATCACTTCGTGGCTTTACGAGTCACTCAGTTCTCATCCTTGCTGCCCTTTCTCAGTTGTTCAGTGGCACCGATTATTTTTCCTTTTTTTTGGTGGCTGCCCCACTAAAAATGGTCTTCCCCAAGAAGGGTTCCCGTTTTTTTTCAGGGTCACTGAACAACAGAGCTTTGCATTGCACGTTGGCACTTGGTGGCGTTTCGTTGGTTGGCCGAACGCCATTCATGCAGCAAAACCGGAAAACCCGATGCCTCATGCGAGACAAGTCTTCCCGTGCCACGCCTCATGTGCCCAATTTTCCAGCAGATGGGATTCCCTGACTTGCTCCGCAAGCTTACCTCCCCGGAGAGAGCAACAAGAGAACAAGTTTTTCGGAGCGAGTTGCATTTTGCCAGAATTGGAGGCGGGGAAAGGCAAAGCAGAACAGCTCACAGTGTTTGGCCTTTAGATACTTGGCAGAGTCTCGGGGATGGGCTGTGAAAACGAGGGTTTTGTTTGGGGTTTGTGTCACATGACCAACACTGGTTGTCACAGTACAAGCCCGCAAAAACTGGTTGTTTGCCTTTTGTTTGCCGTTTAAACCTACCTCAACAAAGGCAGCCGTAAGGCTACAACCCAAAACAACCTCAAACAACAGCAGTCTATACTCACTACCTAAACCACCCTGAAAAGAGCACCCTTAAAAAAAACGACTTCGTTTGGCTTCTCTTTCATACCGTCCCTACCGGGGTGCTCAAACCACTTAGTCAATACTTTTACACCATGGCTACAAGTGGACAACACCTAGTTGCTCAAGGTCATAACCACTAAGTCGGTTGAACATCCAAGTAAGAGGGGTCGCTTTTCCGATCGATTTCGCGATGCAGGACTGCCGCACCGGCCTCTTCCAGATCGTGCAAAGCGTAGGACCGGACTCGGGAACCCGACAAGGTGAATCGAGAACCATGGACCCACGCCTTTTGAGTTGGGTGTGTTTTTTCCGAGCGACTTTTCGCGCCTTGGTTTAAAGGGACACCACCAGGGTCGTTGATAGACAAAGTTTGCCAAAGGCTGGCTTCAAGCGTCCACTTCCCTGTTGCGGAGCTGGCAGCCCAAAAAATGAGCGTTTTCCTGTAGTTTCTAAGCACACGGCCCGAAGTAGCATTGAGAAGCAGTTTTGAATAGCTGTCCGGGCGTCGAAAGAAGGGTTAGGAGGCAATTGTCAGCTTTTCACTTGACTTAAAAAAGCAAAACAAAAACATGTGTGGCACGCCGGGAACGAGTAGCTCAGTTCTCAGTTCTCTCCATGACGTGATCTGGTGTGTTTTCGCTGTTCGACTTCGTCCAAACCAGGAGGCGAAGGCCTTGTAGAGAAGAGCGAGCAGATCATCGACGCGGTGATGGCCTGGCGCTGAGAGAATTCTTGCCCCAGAGGAGGTGATGGCGGGTCTCCAAGGTTTGTAGCCTTCGGTCGATAGTAATTTCTGGTGCCACCCTACAAATTTTCTTTGGGGGGGGGACATCCGGGGGGGACGGACATGGGGGATACATGATAGGACAAAGTTTCGGGAAGAGGATTGGCTCCGAAGGGTGTTCGAACACTCGTTCTTCACCACCCAGGCAATTCCCAGTGTCCATCGTCGCTGTTTGGGTAAAAATTACCAGTTGGTTGCCGTCGGGTGACTCCCAAAGACTTACATGCCTTTGTCCCCCGGTTTTCGCAGAAGCTTTGTTTTCCCTTTTGAATACCACCTGACGATGTGTGTGTGTGTGTGTGTTCCTTTTTTCGGACATTTTCGACAGACCACAGGGTGTTACCCACCGGTTTGTTTGCCTCTCGCGTGTTAGCCGCAAGGAAAAACAGGTACTTGGACCCTCTCAATTAGCATATCATTAGTAAGCATGGGTAGTGAGACATGGAACACCGGGTCCCGTGAAGCATCGCAGTGTTTGTCAAGTGGATTTCTCTTGGGGTTTTGGCAGGGTCTCGTGTTCGTGTCTCTTGGGTCCCTTGTTGCCCCCCCCTTTTGGTTGGCATTCAACCCGAAGGAAACCCGTGGCCACTTGAGGGGACCATTCTAAGGATTCCCCCCCTCCCCCCCCCCACCACCCCCGCCCATGGTCCGAATCAAACTCCAATCCCGTTGATCTCATAAAGACTTAAGGCCGGTCCCGCGGGGCCACCCGAGAGGAACCCCGACACTTGTCGGCCACTCTCCTGTTCCAAGCTCAAGCATTGTTCGGCCACTTTCAACCAGAAGCAAAGTTTTGATTTTTTTCCAGGATTCCTCCAAGCCCCCCTCGTTTCTTGGCTTTTGCAAGCCCAAAGGACCAGCCATCCTGGGGCCTGAAAACCTGACCGAGGTGGATGCAGGGCTGCAGGTCTCCATGGAGCAATGGGTGGGCTACAGCAAGACGGCCGGGAGGACCGAGTCGCCGACTCGCCGAAGAACGGCGCCCGAAGAACCCGAAACCGACGGAGAGCACAACGGAACGGGCGAGCCGGCACGGGGAGCCCGGTTTGGTGCTAGATTGCCTGGTTCAGGCGGAATTCATTGTAGCATTCGCTTGTTTGTTGGCAGGCGGGCTTTTGAACAACCCTGATTTCGGTTTCCCTGAAGGGGGGGGGAGGTCTTGCCTCATGTTTTTTTGCTTGAAACTGTTTCAAAGTCGGAGCTGGAGTTTGTCAATTCCCTGAAAGCAACTTGGGAGGTGGCTTTGATGGCGGTAAGGCAGGGTCAGTTGAGGTTTGTTGCACCCAGGGCAGGTTTGTTGGGATCCCAAAGTAGATCTGTTTGGGAACTGTTTCAATTTAGCCGGTTTGAAAGGAAACCACATGCACACCATTTTGAAGAATGGCTTCCCTAGGAATGTGTGTGTGGGGGGAGGGGGGTACCATGCCCAATTTCAGGGGCATGTTGCTTGTGTGAGTAGGGGGAATGCTGTATGGGTAGTGGACCACATGTTTCACCAGTTGGGGTGGGATTCGGTGACTCATGTCTTGGTCCATCAGAATTTCAGAATTTGGGCGCTCGTGAAAGGCGGGGAAGCTCTGGATGCCTCATGGGCTGCTTCACAAGCATCAACATCACCCCCGCCCGCCCCCCTTCTGGCACATTTGACACATGTTTGGAGACCTGTCGAGTTTTGAGAGCACACTGTTCCGGGAAAAGGGGGGAAGCGGGTTTTCAGCATTTGCGGGTTCCGATCGCTTGCTGCGAAAGACAACATGTAGCATCGGACATTTGTTAGAACCCATTTAGAGTCACCCTGTCACCTAACGTATGATCCTATGTATGGGCTTACAACCACCCATTCGATGATCCAGGATCGCTCGACTTGCCAAGTTTGCTGCCTGAGAGCGATGCACAGCGGTGGCCGTCGGATGCACAGCTTCCGAAGTCAGGACTTTGCGTAGGGCCGCCGAGCTCGGGGTTCTTGAAACGCCTTCCGGTCGTCCCGCCTGTCCCGCATTTGTGGAAAGCCATGTCGAACAGTCCAACATCGTTTTTTCTACCACCTGCACTCCCTTGTTGTTTTTTGGCACAAGGGACCTCGGGGTTTTCTTCAACCCCAGGAAGCTTTTGCCTCCTTTGGACAATTCATTTCGCCGCCGAAGCGCCGGCGTACGGCCGATTGCCAAGCACCTAGTCTGGAGCCCTTTGCTCAGGCGAAGTAACACCCCCTCACCCGTGGCAAAAAGGGCACGCGCCCATGGATGCAGCGGTGAATACCTAGAACGTATCCACCGGTGAGGGAGAGATCAAAGCACTTTCTTTTGGCTCGTAAAAACATGGCCCATGGTGCACCCTTCTTTCGCAGGCACGATCGTGGATCCTGCCAGATCAAAAAAGACAAATGGAAAAGAGAGCGCATGTCCTTCTTGTTGGCTGATGCCGTTGATCGATTTGACTAAAGGAGCAGTCAGCCAAGGAATGATCTTACACGCTCACTCCGAGCCAATTCTCGTTTGATTCTCTGAGGATCATTTAGGGCCATTCGGTGCGTCCTTGGGCAATTAATATTCGGCAGCCAAAAGGAGTCCCGCTGTGTCAAAATTAAACCGCCAGAAAACGTGCATGGTTTCCGTTCACCCAGCCATTTGTCTGCCCGTTCTAGGAGTTTGTCGAGATGCTGTTGTTGAGAGATAGGCATAGGTGATGTGCCATAGTAAGCACTCAGATATCCCCTCAAGAAGAAGTACTTGCTGACCTTGCTGTATTTCAGGTAGTTCTGTCCTATCAATAGGTTATCAGGTTATCAGCGGTATCGCTAGTCACGTGTACCACACCCCGCTGCCTATCCGCATCGCCATGGCGTCCGGCGTTGACGGGCATTGCCAAGATCAACGAAGCAGTGGCTGACGAGCTAGTGGCAATCCGGCGTCAATTCTCAGAAGAACTACTGGAAGGAAGACTTCTACTATGAGGGAAGGCCCGAGATTCCGTTCCGAAGCAACAGCCGAATTCAGCTTACGCGCTCAGGCTCCCACTTGAATCAAGCAAATCGCAAATTCGTCCAACAGCCAGAAGATCAGGCCGGATACCAAGATCCAGGGCTCACTCCTCCAGTCGACAGCGAGGGAAGTCATAGAGCATACCGCGAACACACAGTTTCAATTATCATCGATGCTCAACATGTTGACCGCGAATCTCGGCAGCTTCAAAAAGGAATCAGTAAGTCATCAAAGACATCCCTGTTAATGAGAGACCCACGGTTAGATTGCTCACTCACAACAGCGCCCGCATTGTATGCGTCAACGACACGTTCGTGAGATCAGAACCCTCGAGTGATCAGAAGACTCTTGATCTTGTCAGAGCGTTCATCAACGCAGGCTTCAAACATAATTTTGAAGTCATAGGGGTCAAGACCGATTGCGCGTTTCGTCCGAGGCAACACGTCAGCCCATGTAGAACTTCTCGCTCGACATGCGTCCATGAAGAGGCAAAGCTGGGGAACCACACCTCCAAGAATTACTGCCACAAGATATAGACCAAACAATGAGATTATGGCCAGAACCATCGATGAGAAGAATGACTTCCAGGGCGAGACCCCAAAGCAAAAAAAAACAATGGATGAGTTTGACGAGCGACACGTCCACCGAGCAGGACGGCCATGCGCAAGCATCGGATGTTTCCTATCCATCCCAGCCATGCTGAACGAACGGGAGCAGTGGAAGAAGAATGGGGGCAATTTGTCCTACCATGTCTTGTGCCAGTGCGACCGCTCACTGGATATGCCAACAAATGCGCCAACATCCACAGCTATCGTCCAGACCATGAACTTGTCACAGAAGCCATGTGTTAGATGCAAAGCAACCGGAACAGCAGCTTGATGGAAAAGACGGACAGATTGGACTCTCCTATGACTCATCAGCAAGCGTCCGAGACATCATCCGCAATGTCCTCCACACCAAGAAAGGATCAAGTTACGACAGGACCTTTCCTGATTGCATACCGACTTCTGCTTTCAGCTGGAACAACCAACGACCAGCAAGAATAACAAAGAAAGAGGACACTTTTGACGAGGAACGCAAGAGGGCGTTCGAAGATGACACGAGCAGGACCATCAGTGACCATCAGGTTTCTTCCGCCGAGCGCTTCAAGCGCATCACGAACGAGATGCTCATGCGTGCGCGGGACCGGAGTGAGCATCCCCTGCACACGAAGAACAACAATCAGCGAATGAGGGAATGGCACTCCTACAGCAAGCCGATCTACAACAAGGCGTATGACTACAGCGGATGGAAAGATCGCCTACAAGAATATCTTTTCCGGAAGTGAGAGCAACGCTAGTTTCACAAGGGGACGTCAGTCCTTAGCAAATGCGTCTTCAAGTTACATAAGATGCAGAATCATGTGACGCAATAGATGTCAACTTTTGCTTGCCATGTCTTGTGTGCGAATTAGAATGCAGTTGCACTCAGTTTTTTACAAACCATGTAGATATCAGACAAATCCAACATGTCCAAGTCACAAAAGAGAGTGACTCGTTTGCAGAAACAGATCCAGGGCCGTAGGGACTGCTACCGCAATGGGTTTTGTTTCTCAGAGACCCCCCGCGTCGGTTCTACATCTTGGCGCACAAGGTGCCCTCTGGGCCACCCCGTTACGAGCAAAAACCGGCTGCGGCTCGTTGTTTCGAGGGTCACCTTTCATGACGGGAACATATATGGGGTAATGTTCTTCAGGCCTGTCAGCGGTATTTTCTGAGGCTCACACGCTTGGACTGGGGAACGCGTTGCCACAATGGGGCGAAACTTAGGGGGATGTCCTGGTAATTTAGTAGGCAGCACGCGGCATCGGTGAATCGTGAGGCCCATTTCGAAGCCATTTGGGTGGTTTGGATATTTTTGCCCCGCGTTCTCGTGGATAAATTTGGGGCTTGCACCCAGAACGCCTTAGACTGAGTTTTTGCCGGTACACCTCCAAGAGTACCTCCTACCCCGTTTTGCTCCCCCCCTTTCCCCCCCCCCCAACATATTCCCTCAGGTGCCTTCTGGGGTTCTTCCATGGGAATTTCACATGGCTCAGCCCTCCGCTTTAGGCACGGAGAAGCAGCGGGGGCTTTTGAACGAGTTCTCGCGCACGGAAGCTCATTCCGTCGGACCGCCCTGCTAGGGACTTGTGGTACAAGGAAGCCGAAAGGAAAACCAGCTTGAGGGGCCCGAATTTTGCACCCTTGGGCTTTTTGGGTAGGGACTTATGGCATATCACGCAACGAGTGTTAACTGAAGGGATACATGACCACGCAAATCACCAACTTACGTGATTCAGGGCAAAACGAGCTCATTTCCGGAATGTCCATTACTGTACTGGGTGTTCCCATATTTCCACTTGGATTATTGTACTTTACCAGATGTGTTCACTCGCTATTGGATTGTCTCCAAACGGGGATATTGTGCCCCCAAAGTGGGCATTTCCCACTGGTTTCCTGTTGAAACAACCCAAACATGGGCACCCTCTCCTCAGAGCATCAAGAAGAATCGGTAGTTAGTAGCCCACATTGGTTGGAGTTTTGGAAGCTTGGTTGAAAAAGAAGTGTTCCCCGACTTAGAAAACCTGGACTGGACCTCTCCGACTCGGCGATTCTTTTGGTTCTCCCCAAAAGGATCCGACTCGTTTCTGACAAATGGATCAACATGCGAGCTGCTTTGCTCACCAAGGGCAGAACTTTGGTAGACTATATGCTGTTTCCTTTTGTCCCTGGCGATGCCGGGCGTGCGGGTCCCAATATGGGTGTGGCTTTGTTTGGAGAGAACACTTGTTTGAGCTGGTTTAAAGGGACACCAAAAGGACACCACCCATGATGAGTAATGTTAACCCCGGATAAATAAACCTCTGGTTGATTAATAACTTTTCGAGGGAACACCCCCTAATAATGGGACGGGTTTATTAATCCTGGGTCAACATTACCCAGACTTCCTTTGGATCCTAGTTGTTTCGCCGCCAAGCAATTTTTCGGAGTTCTGGCCGGACTCGTCCGAGGCCGCGATCAGCACTTCACTGAGGAGCTGAGAGAGAGAGAGAGAGAGAGAGAGAGAAAGAGAGAGAGAGAGAGAGGGAGAGAATCTGGTGAGCCTGCGGAGCGGATGTCCGAGAAGATATTGCAACCAAAGACCAAGGCAGACGCAAGCATTGCCTCGGTCTCCACTTGCAATTTGTAGGGAGTCAGCTGCATTTTCATCAAATTTCCCAGTTTCGCGCTTGGCTTCAGAAAGATCCCGAGCTGCTTCGCCATGCGAGGAGTATCAGAAAAACAAGCCGCTTTGCTTCAGCGCACCTTGACCTGCAGAGGCCGTTGATCGCACACGTGCCCTGACTTTCATTCGTTTTTTTTTTTGGGTTGTAAAATCTTCGGTGTGCTTTTGGGCATTCTTTTTGAACGGCGGCCTTGTGCCGACTGCCTTGCAAAGTTTTGGCAACCCATTTGGATCCAGCACCTGCGGTGACTCTCCAAGCTTTAACCACAGAAACAACTAAGACCGTGGCGCGTTTGGGTGTCTTCTCAAGCTGATCATAAATCGATAAACCAATAAAATCATAGATGAACAGAGACATCGACGCACAGATAAACTAATAACACAGATAGATAGGTCGATAAAGTACTAAAATTATAGATGAATAGAGAAATCGACGCAGAGATAAACCAATAAAACGTATGGATAGATAAATCGATCTATGAAATGCCTACTGAGGCCAAGACGTACCAGAGGACGCATCCCAGGAAGACGAGCCTTGGCCACAAGGCGCGGGAATCGATTTCGAGTTTTGCTCAGCTCCGTTTCTTGGGATGCGTTTCAGGTTGTGTGCCTTCTGTTTTGGTTTTAGGGTGGCGTGTGTGTCTTGCCGCCTTTGTGTTTTGGTCTTTGGCTGGGGTTTGCGTGTCTTACCTGGTGTGCTTCGTTCTTTGTAGTCGCGGTTTTGGTGGGCGTTCGCGATCGTGCCTGTGGTGCTTTGTGCTCGTGCTTGTGTTTGTGCTTGCCATTTAGTTTGGTTCGTGTGTGTCGCCCCTTGGTTGATTCTGCAGGATGACTCTCTCCTTGGATGCTGTGCCATGTGCGGTGCCACATAGCAGTCAAGTTACGCGATGCGAGGCCATAGTGAAAGCAGGCTGCTATGAGTTCGGGGACAAGAAGGGTGCAGAACTCACGGCTGCTATATTTTCCTATGTCCTTTTGGGGAAGACCCGATTTCCGCGGATCTCCTTCTGCGCGATTTTCGTGAACTTGGGAAGTTGGGAAGACTCGTGGCAACCAATGTGTACCCCTTGCCATGTACCCCTTACTTTGATTTTCGACCAACATGTAAGTTGTAACTTACAGCCATGAAAATAAATTGGGGCAACTGGGGTTAGTCCCCCTTTTACCCCCAGTCGCAACTTATATGCAAGTGATTTGAACACCCAAGTATGCAAGCGGCGGGATCCCCAAAAAGTTGGGTTCAACGTAAACAAATAACACTAATCCTCAGGTGCTCAGCATGAGAACCCCAGTCAGTGGACTGATTTTTATTGAGGGCCCCTGAATTTTCTGAACTTCGTACTTTCGGAAGACCATTTTCGCTAATCTTGTTGGACCACCGGAGCTGATCCACGGACACGGGCAAATCTTCCGGAGCCTCGAAGACTCCCGGTGATCCTTGGCGTCGTTGGTGGCGCTGGCGGTTGGGGAAGAAGTTGAGGTGGCGTGGGCCCCTCGGAAGACAAAGGCGTCCTACTGACCGGGCAGGGAAATTACTTCGTAGGTGGTGGCCATGTTTCTTCCCACTTATCATGGCAAGTTGTATTTTTGGTAATCAAGATTGCTCGCCAGTGTTTTCTCTTTGTGCCCGATCCCCCTCCCGAAGTACAGAAATTGAGCGCCCCCCCAAGACAGTTGTTTCAGGTTCCTCTCCAACAAATGGGTTCAGGGCTCAAAATATCAGCTCTTTTTCGTTTTTTCTTCTTTTCTTTTTTTGGGGGGGGAGAGGTCAAGGTATTTTTCACAGAAAATACGGGGCTTCTTCAACGATGACTTCCGTCAAATGGCCTTTTTCGCTCGCAGGACGCCGATGCGACGCTGGCATCTCCCATGGTCTTGGGCGTAGCGGATGGCGTGCTGGGGGCCCGAGAATTGGAAGGCTTTTGGAGTCCAGAAACAGGTGGTTGATTGATAGGGTGGGGCCCCTCAAGTGATGATTCCCCACTAAACCTGGGGTTGATCAAGGGTCAGAGTCAATAGGTGGAGAAAACATGACGGAATGCGGCGGAGGGTGCCAGAAGAGAATTTGCAGAGCGGCCTTCGCCTAAAATCACTAGGCTAAAAAAAAATATGGAGCATACGGATCATGGGTGGGGAAGCCCCCGTCCAAGAAAAGCCGTTTCAGGCTCTTCAGTAGGGTTCTCCAGTTTTTTGACCGAAGTTAACAGTAGACCCCAAACCTTAGGTCTCGGTGTTTAGGTCTCCGAACGAAACACGCACTGCACGCGCAAGAAAGATGCCAACGTCCCACAACCATGAGCGAGGCCGGCAAAAACACCGGCACCAGCACTGTTATCGCCTTGAGATGAACCCTTAAAGCATTTAGAGAGGGTTGTTTGTAGAGTGTTTAGAGCTTTAAAAGATAGGAGGGTTGCTTCAACAAGTTGTTTTTGTGAACCTCCCATGACGCCATGATTGATGGGTCCAAGCTTCGAGCCATCCGGAGGTTGCGCATCTTACTTGCGCATAATGATGCTGGGGATGTTGGGAATGCTAGTGATGCCAATCGGCACTTCTCTTGAACACCTTTTTGTTTTGTTGGCTTCTTGATTGCTATTGGGATATTTCAGCTTTAGCTTTTTGGCTGAAATCAAGTTGGCTTTCCGTTTCAAAACCACAACAAGTTGAACACTTTTTGCAGGGCGGTCTCGCCAAAAAAAACATGGCTGCCACCAAAATTGTCATGGGGGTCATTCCATTTCTCCTTCCCTACGCAGCACCAGCAAGTTCACAAACAATTTGCTGAGAGGCCATGGCTTGAACCTCACGCTTCCTTTGCTTCGCAGGTCCCAGCTAGAGGAGTTCGGCATGGATGCCTCCGAGCTGCCCAGGGACGGGTTGGCTGCGTCTTCAGTGTATGTGAGGGTTGGTATGGGTATGGGAATGGTCGTTGATGTACGCGAGA
>CAUJNA010000356.1:112500-142500 GCA_963377175.1 Effrenium voratum | reverse complement strand
TCGACCCTGGCCAAACCCAAACATCATTCAAGTTCTTCTCACACTTGAAAGTGCTTTACCACTGGTTTGAGGATTCAATATCGAGGATTGCACAAACAACAGCAAACCCTAAAAATGATCAAGTTGTTCTAAAACTTCGAAAGTATTTTACCACTGGATTGAAGATTCGAGATTGAGATATTTCACGGAAAGCTTTTCCGAGAGTCTTATTGAACACCGAGAGTATTAGAACAACTCATGTTCTTTAAAACAAATATGGGATTCAAGATTCAAGATTCCCAGAAAGTTTTTTCTCAGATTCTTGAATCTTGAATCCATACATTTTTAGGACGTTAAAAAAATAAAAATATCTGGGATTTCAGATTCAAGATTCAAGATTCCCAGAACATATTTTCTCAGATTCTTGAATCTTGAATCCAGGATTTGATTTAAAGTTTTTAAGTTATCTGAGTTGTTCTAGTACTCTTGGATGTATTCAAACTCTTTCAGATTGCAGAGCTGATGTCATCGCTTTTGTCACATATGTATGCGTGCATGCATATCATATATATATATATACACGTGGCACACCCCTAATTTTGACACAAAATCCAAGAAGCAAAAAAGGCACAACATACTGGACAACTACAGGGCAACCGCACCAAACCAGGGTCCATGGGGGGGGGTACCATATATATATATGCAGAGGTTTTTGGCCAGAGCTCAGGTTTTTGGCCAGACTGGGGGGACTCTGAAGTGAATTGACAAGACGAGCGAGGCAAAGTCCAACCAAGCAAGAGTTAAGCTCAACGTTGAAAGGAGTGACCTGCTTGAAAGTCACATTGGCGTGTGCGAAGTGCTTTTGAAGTCTCATTGGAGTATGCGAAGTGCTCTTTGGCAGCCCCAGCTCAAGAATCACAACTTTTCAGCACAAGAGTAGTGCGCGAAGGATGCTTTGACAGCTTCATTGATCTATTATTTGGTTTTATGAATTTTGTTTGACAAGGAAATTCATCAAATCATCAACTTGGGGGAATTGAACTCAATCCTACTTGCAACTGACATCCAAATCAAATATGAAAGTGCTTCACGTCCTGGCGCAGTTGCATTTTCATGTCAGTTCAATTTTGTGTGCACAATTCCACTGACTTTCAATCCAAGCGTAATTATGTCAAACTTGCAAGGCTATCTCATTTGTGTGTTGCTTGTCTAATACGATTCAGTTATTGTCAATAACAACTATTGACATGTAAACATACGAAGGATATCCAGTTAAATATGTTTTCGAGTTCAAACCAAAAGTTTAACTTCAATTGGTTGCAATTTCTTTTGTTCATTTGAACTGGAGCACACAGCTATTGTCATAGCCAGGTAAAGCTGGAATCAAGCTCAATCTCATAAGGGTTATTGTCCTTATCTAGCTCCATGTGGTTTTAACCAAGCAAGAAATGAGCCAAGCCAATAACAGAAACGTATTTTCAATCATGGATCTTACGATTGTCGTACAAGGCTGTAAAAAAACGCAGTGTTTTTAGCATTCGCTCAGATCATGTTGCCATGGATCGAAGGCTGAATATGCAAGATCACGCATACATCGTTTTCTGTCATTCTCAATCCTGGCCCCCAAAAAGCTTGATCCCGCACGTGCCTGGATTAAGCTCGAACATTCTCTTACAACTCTTTCTGAACTTAAAAAAAAGGAAACAAAAACAAAAATAAACATGTACTTAGGACAATCCAGGATGTGCTAGCACGTACTAGCATATATTAGATTGTCTTAAGAATAAATTTCGTGTCCAGAAAAGGTGGTCTGAAATTCGTAAAACTTCAATCTTCAATCCAGGATGTGCTAGCACGTGCTAACACATCCTGGATTGCCTTAGGTACAGATTTGCAAAAGTTCACAAAGAGTTGTCAGAATCTTCAATCTGCAATCCAGCACATCCTGGATTGCCCCAATCATGGATTTGAAGAATCCAAAAGGCAGACAAGGACCAAGACTCAAATTGTGGATGTGCCGCATCAGTTTTAGAAGCTGGAAAGTGCATTCTACCAGAATTTGGACAGCAACATGTTTGTTTTTGGAGCACGCACCTGAGTTTTCCAGGCGGGGTACCATATATATATATATATTATTATATATACACATGTATATACACATTTAAAACACGAACAAGAAAACACACAAACACACACACACACATGGAAACTACCCCCCGCATTTTTATTGCCAGGAAAGTCCTGGATGAAAGGACTCCCCACGCAAAAAAGGAACCCCGTAATAAGTGAGCCTGGATCGCCAAGCGACATAACAAACCATGGCTGCCCCCCCTCAAAGCGAACATGATTCAGGGTTCTCCAAATCAGCTTTGGGGTGGTTTCCCTGGAAGCCACCTTTTCTTAGCATCAGTCACAGCAACTGGCGATCCAGGCAGCTTTTAAAGGGAAAATCAGATAACAGACGGCGGACTGTCGTTTGTTATCTCATTTGCCCTTTAACGGCTGCCAGGATCGCCAGTTGCTGTGACTGATGCTTGGGTCAAGTGTCAACAAGCATGGTTTTTAACCTGCTCTTTTCGGCGGGGATGACGCATCATACCCTAAGAAAGGTGGGTATTTCGAGGTGGGTAATGTTGACCTCAGATTCATTGAAGACCTTGACTAGTTGTGTTTGGCGGGCGCCACGAATGCTAAGTCACATGCCGACTATTGAATATGGCAAACAAGACGTGACCCCCCAATAGCAGACTGATTCCTCTTGATATGAACCCAGGCCCATCCTGGCCTGGGGAATGGGGAACGAGAGTCCGCAGATTGAATCTGGCAGGAGTTGCACCCCCCATCAGGTTGATGAATCCGAAATCAACAAGACGGAACCTTACTAGAGCCCTGGAACACCGTTTTCCTTGTCATTTTGCCTCCGGTGGGTTCCATCTCTTCTCCAAACGAGTTGTGAAAAGATTAGACTAAAAAAATGGACCCTCCTCCGAATCTCTGGCATCCGCGTGCCCCCAACAACCTTTTGGGCGGGCCACGCGGCTTCCATGTCGACGGTGGGTCAAGCTGCAGGTCCTGGACAACAGCACCCGGATCCACGGGAAGCCGCGGACCGCAGCATCCGAAGGGGTTGCTGGTGGCGGCTTCCTTTGGCCGCTGAGTTTGGCTGGTGCTCAGTAGGGGAATGCGTCGGAATGTACCATCCATAAAACCATCCATAAAACCATCCCACTGCTGGTTTCCCTTGAAGGAAATCCCAAGCTTTCGTGATGTCAAGCCGCTCCCATTGATAGGCCCTTGGAAGAAATGGTACGGTTCTATTGAAATATTTATCGTGCAACAGTACTGTTGTGTATTAATCTAAAGAGAGTTGCTTGATATCTCAACAATTGCAGCCATCCTTGGCGGCAGAATCTCCTAAAATGGCCAATGAGGCGCGCGTTGAGACTGAACGGGCGTAACTTAAAATAGGGGCTCACCCGTTTTTGCTTTGGGGGTTCCCTTTGAAACAACCCACAAGCTTCCGCTCCCCCTCGCCTCTCTTCAACATGACTTGTGCACTCTTTCTTCCTTACAGCATGGTGCTTGAATCCAGAATGCTACCTCAACATCAATGAAACCGCAAAGGAGGCCCCGGTCCCTCACCCTCGAGTTGACAAGGGAGCCAACACAAATTCAGGCATTTGTCTCCGAAACAAGACTTTTTGGACCTTCTTCAACTGAGTTGCCTTTGGTAGGGTGATGTTGAAGTGGGAATATTTGTTGAAGGGGAATGTGGGAACTTGTATCCTCAATCAATGCAGGAACTGCGTGACTGACCAAATTCCGCACGTCACTTGGAGGCACAACGAATACTCACTGAAATGAGTATAATCATCGACTACTGGTATTCGGGCGCAGACTCATCCCATTCAATTTGCCCTCTTTAACAGCATCGCACAAGTGGACAGGAGGCACGTTTGAAGCTTCCGAACTTGCGCGTTTTCTTGACGGGTGGAAGGACACATCCCCATGGGAGGCTTTAGGTGATCATCAACTTTGGATGATCAAAAACTTGTCGCCGAGGGAAAGTCATCCTACACAGCTGACACTTTACATGGAACAAGAAGGGGCGATCCCTCTAGAAATGGGTGTTCCATGTGGAAGGGAATGGGTTTGGACGCAGTGCATCGACAAGTTGCCACAAAAGGGGGGCTACCTCGGAACCCATGATTGATAACCCTTGGTTGATTAGTTGGGGGGAGGGTGTCTCATCAGATTGAAAGAACCCGGACCACTTTCTGGGGAACACCCCTCATATTGGGCCGGGTTGATCACCCAGGGTCAACATATAGTCTATAAATCAAAGGCTTACCGTCTATTTGAAGGAATAGGTCTTTTGGTACAGCGGACTGATACTGTGGATGGACGAAATCCTGCACCACCTAAGAATCCCTGGAATGATGATTCTCCTGTAAATACCAACAAACCATGGTTTCCCATGGTTTCAAAGTGGTGCGAAGTGGATTGTGTCCATCCACAGTATCATGGAAGTAAGGCCCATAGTCATATCCACACGTCCATTTTGAAGCCCATGGGTCTCCCATCCTGTCGACTTAGGCTACATCCCATGGTGGCCGTGCTGACCATAGGCGCCGCACCCGGAGAAAGCTCGGAGTGTTATTGATATTGGCACCCGCTCCCTGAGTTGGACTGAACTTTTTGGGACCCTTTTCTCACTTCCCAAGTTTTATTTCTTTTTGGGAAGACCATTGTAGCGGTAAATACCAAGCTTGGACTCGGGAAGTGAGTTTTAGTGGCACAGAAACAGTTGGACTTTGCTCAACCCAGGTGAGAGCCTCAAAACATGCCTGGCAGCATCGATCCTCATGCAAGTGGCGTCCTGTGGTCCGCAAGTAAGACCCAACTCGGCAGCGAGCGGTTTGACACGTCCTGCCGGAATGCTTCGCAGAAGAACAGATCGCAAGCCAACGGGGCCAGGGGCCACGTGAGTCTGCAAGGTTTTCACGATTGGGCACCTACTTGCGCTGAGCCTTTGACCATGTTGTTTCTGCCTGCTTGCTGGTTTGTTTCGTTTTGTTTTGTTTGGTGTTGTTTTGTTTTGTTTTCAGGGAGAGCGTTCTACCCACAAATCCTGTGGGCTCGTTGGGGCCAACCTGTCAACTTGCTTTGGTTTCCTTGGTTTTGTATTTTGTGGGAGCAGTTGTTGGGTAAACCAGAGCTGTTTGTTTTTGAACTTATTGTACGGTTCATGAAATAGGGCCCAGAAACACACATGTCATTGTTGGCTTAAATTTCAATGTCTTGCAGCTTTTTAATGGGGATCTAAGATATGTCTCGCAACTTCAGACAGGGGCTTTGGTGTGCAACCGTGATGAATTACCTGTGATTTCTTATTTCAACTTGGTCAATTCTTACCCAGAACCAGGGGTTGCCGTGGACATCGGATGAATTCACAAGGAAAAGGATTTGTGCCATGGTCAAAAGGCCCTTTAGTTGGGGTTGGTAGAACAACCAGGGCAGGCAAATTCGAACGACATCACGAGGGGGGTTGGTGACGACACCCACGAAGGTTTCTTTCACATGTTTTTTTGTTTTCTCCTTTTTTTCCCCCCACCCGACAGGAAGGGGTTGTTGGATTTTATGTTGGAATCCGCGTTTGCGATGCTTCTACACCACGCCCCACCCAGTATCCCGCCAGAGCAGCTCTCCAGTATATCCCGCCAAGTATCCCGCAAGAGCAGCTCGCCTGTGGATCCCGCCGAGTATCCCGCCAGAGCTGCTCGCCATTGGATCCCGCCCAGTAGTATCCCACCAGAGCGGCTCGCCACTGAATCCCGCCAAGTATCCCGCCAGAGTGGATCCCGCCGAGTATCCCGCCAGAGCTGCTCGCCAGTGGATCCCGCAGAGCAGCTCGCCAGTGGATCGCCCAGTATCCCGCCAGAGCTGCTCCCCGGTGGATCCCGACAAGTATCCCGCCGAGCGGCTTGCCAGTGGATCCCGCCGAGTGTCCCGCCAGAGCGGCTCGCAGTAAATCCCGCCGAGTATCCCGCCAGAGCGGCCAGTGGATCCCGCCGAGTATCCCGCCAGAGCAGCCCGCCAGTGGCTCCCGCCGACTATCCCGCTGAGTATCCCAGAGTAGCTCGCCAGTGGATCCCGCCGAGAGTCCCGCTGAGTATCCCTTGCCGGTGGATCCTGCCGAGTATCCGGCCAGTATCGAGCCGGAGCGGCTCGCCAGTATTCGCCAGTGGATCCCGCCAGAATCCCGCCAGAGCAGCTCGCCAGTCCAGCTTTGCTTAATGTCTCGCCCGGCGCACAGTTGGGTTTGCATTTCATGTCGGTGCCTTCGTGTGTTGAGTGTACCCTGAGGCTCGGAAAGGGTGATGCTTTTGTGTTGTTTTGGGTTGTGAATAAACAACTTCGTTTAATCCCCCGTCGGGTTTCTTTTTGGAAGGGGCTTGGCTTTTGTTAAAGGAACCGATGTTTGAGTTCTCGAGATCGGCGGATAAGGCCCCAAGCCACTCGAAAACCATGCTTGAATTCACACAACCGTGTTCACAGTCGTAAGCTCGTGAGTGTGGAGGGTGGGGATTGCTCGAAGCGGAGTAATTCTTTTTTCGGTTGAGTCATAATTTGACCAATCCAGTCAAGGCTCCCAAGGGAGCCCATGGCGATGGGTCTTTGGATGAGCTTCTCGGCACAGGGGACTGCGAGCTGCTTATGCTGCGCAGACTGGATGGAGCACGCCTCAGAAATTGACTGGGCCAACAGATTGGAATCTGGATTTGCGGCTTTTTCTCCAATGCTAAGAGAATCATGCCGCTCGCGAGGAAACTGTAGGAAAGAGTCGCCGGTTGTCCCCCCCCCCACCAAGGTAAACTCTCAAGACTCCCAGCGGATGCATAAGAACTCAGGGAAAAGTGTCCACTGACCTGTCGACCGTCTATTCGTGCCGCTTCCCTGTCCAATCTCTATTCTCAACACTCCGCAAGATGCTTTTGCCGGATGGTGGTGGTCGTCAGTTCAGCCCAGTGTCCAGCAAATGGTGACTGGAGGGTTTTGGAAGTACTCTCCAAGGCCACTTCCAGGATTGTTGGGAAGAGGGTACCATGTACTTTGGAGGCAACAACTGTAGGGGGTGCAATATCCAGGAAAGAGTTGATTCATCGCGCTGGCCAACGTCGGGGTCCAACCCAATTTTCCCGTGAATGACGGGGCTTACCCAACTGTTGCACATTCCCCTGGGGCTCATGCCATATTTGAGGCCATGCATGAGTATTCAACGTGCGTGGCCGCCTTTTACGTTGCATGGATTTGGGCAGACCATTTTCTCACCAGGTTTTGATTGTGACTCAAATGTGCCTGACCCAGCTACCAACTGGTGCAGGATTCTGTCCATCCACACTCGTTTACCCTGAAAGTAATGAAGGGAGTGTGGTTTTGAAGCGCCCCATAACCCGATTGTAACAACTTAGGCCTTATCGCAAAGGCAAAATGAGCTCTCTCTTCACAAAAGCATGGGAACGATGGACATGTTGAGCTGGAATGACCTCCAGTTCAAAACAATGATGGTCCGCCGCCAATTACTGTGTAGTTCATCAACCTGAATCTGTGAAGGCAACGAGCGTTCATTCGTGACCTCAATTTAGCCCTGCTCTGTGAGCTCGTTACAACTGGTGCGAAGTGGAGTTGGTCCGTACAAGCAATTCTTCCTCCCCCCTCACACGGGTGCTTTCTCAAAATGGTCCTTTGGAGACAGCTGGCTTCTTTTTCGGTTTAACTGGCCAACACGGGGCCCGCCATTTTTGCGACCCCCCCCCCAGACCTAGTCCTCGTGCGGTCCGCAGCTTCAGGTCGGCAGTCCCCGCTGCAGGCCGCACAGGGCTCAGTTTGCTTCGGCGCGGCGTTTCGGCGCCACTTTGAGCAGGTGGTTCTTGAGGTGGCAGGGTGCAGAGCAAGTGGTTAGTTAGCCTGGTAGCCTGGTTATGCCACACTTAGCCTGGTTATAAGTCTCCTAAGTGGGTTATGACCAAGCTTCCCAGCCGCTTACTAAGTAACCTGCCCCTTGATGTACCTCGCTTTTTTCTGAAAGGTGACAGACAGGCCAAAAGCAAACCTTGACAGCCATAGACGCAAAAGTTTTATGGGTTTCGGGCGCTGAGGTTCGGTCAGAATCTCCTGAGTTGTGTATGGTCCATTTGTGGGGGAACTCACTCAAGTTCCCCACACAAACCAGTACGAGTAATTGTGGTGGTGGCGCGTGTGGCATGGTCAAGGGGCCAGTTCCTTTGCTTGAGGCCATCAACCCTTTATGGATTTTCAGTTTTTAGGGATGTTAGGCGACCATCATAAGGGTTCAAAAACCCTTGACCATGGCCAACAGAAGGAGTTTTGACAATGGCACACCCGAGTTTCCCAGGAGATGATATTAGATGTCCCATGGTGCTTGTGAGCCGAGGGCTGCATGTGGCTCAGCCCTGGCACCTTCGATTTGGAAGCTGAAGGACTGTGGAAGGCCCTCCTTTTGAAACCCCCAGTCAACCCCCATTGGAAAGAGGGTAAGCCGCTTTTCGGGTGAGATGTTTTGTTTCTCCGGCGGAAGTTTAGCAAAACCTTTAGACTCTCCCGAAATGTTTGGCGACTCACGATGGCTTCGTTGTTCACCCACTGTAGTTTTGAAGGTGCCATGGTCACTGCTCCCCGAGCTATTAGGATTTTTCTGGCAATCATCATAAGCCTTCCTTTTGAGGGGACCATGACCATGGCCAGAAGGACTTTGACTATGGCACCTATGCCCTTCAAGCTGCTTGTGCCAGTGTTTTGGTCGCACCCCCTTCCAACACGGATGATATCTGTTTGTTTTTGGAGTTCGTGGGTTGTTCAACCAGAGGCCGAAAGAATCAACTAGTTGTTGGGAACCTGCTGTATGCTTGACTGCTATTGGGTTGGATGTTTAGACTTCAACTTTTTGATTGAAGTCATGTTGGTTTTCCGAACTAAACCCCCAAGAAGTGAACAACTTTTTGCAGGGGTCCTTGCAGCAACCTGCTGTATGTAGGGAGCACCCATTCTGCGGGATTCATGGGATCCCTTGCGGCTTGCAAGGTCTTTCACACCGAGATGCAGAGGATAGATGGCCACGCCGGCTCCTGAAATAGGCGTGGGTCCAACCCTTTTGGGGGCCACGGAAATGGGTGTGATGTTGTGCTGCCTAGGGCAGAGGCTCAC
Source organism: Effrenium voratum (assembly GCA_963377175.1). Taxonomy (NCBI): domain Eukaryota; class Dinophyceae; order Suessiales; family Symbiodiniaceae; genus Effrenium; species Effrenium voratum. The sequence continues at coordinate 133,296 of CAUJNA010000356.1, read as the reverse complement.
GAAAGAGGCTCACGAATTGGTCGACCCAGCCACATGGCTGATTTGTTGTTGGGCTGGTTGGCAACATGGGTTTGACAGTTTCTGGGTCCGAAAGACCCCGTCAAGAGGCGGCACACACATTGCTGTGCTTTTTTGAATTGGCCACCCCCAAACTCCCTAAAGGTCGCGCACTCAGTGCTCAGAGACCCGGATTTGTTCGTTCGTTGGTGCATTGGGCCAGAGATTCTATTGCGGAGTGTCTGAAAACTGAGTCCCAGACGCCTCTGCAGCTGGCCAGAGTGGACGTGCGCAGACCAAGAGCGGGGGGGGGGGGGCTTCAACTGCTGGTTTTGTCAGTTTGAGGATGCCCTGCCTTATTACACCGGGGGCTCCCGTCAGAGATTAGCGACCTTTGGGCTCCCCTTGTAGTCATGGGGACTTCAAGCAGGGCTCCGATTTTCGATCGAGGTACATGACGCCAGGTTCTTGCGGACGTTTCGCAGCTTCACCGCTCCGCAGTTGTGTTTTTCTTTTCTGCCGCTTGGCCCCCCTCTCTGCATCTGAACTCAACTCATGCGACCTTTCGACGCGAAGCCTTTGGGTTGACCTCCTTAAGGCTCCGGAATCCAGGTGCATGGGACTCCAACGCCCCATGTTGTGTAGCTTTTGTGTGAAAAAGGACGCCCCTCCGATGAAGAAGACGGTGGGTTTCTACGTTTCCCAGCCAAAAAGACCCTGCTTTCTCCTGAGAGGCCTACAAGTGCCAACTTCGAGTTGGAGTTGTTCTCAAGGTTTTTGGGCGCTGAGGACCGGGTGGATCCGGACTTCGACGAGGAGTTGGCTCTGGAGGCTTCCTGAAGCATCATGACGTCGTTGGGGGGAGTTTGGGACCTCCGAAGCATCAGACACCCTGCAAAAGAGGGCGGGGGGGGAGGGCGTTTGGCCCCAAGTTGGATGTCTTTCAAAAAGGGGCCCGATTCAATCTTAGCAAGGGTTCTGATCGTCTGATGGTTTATAGGGTGCTACATTCCCTGAGAAGCAAGCAACAGAAAAAAGCTAAATGTCAAGGGTATAAAAATGGTGTTGCTGCCTTTGGCATCAGGTAGCATTTGAGGGTTTCTCGAGATTGATTTCTTATCCCCATTGGTTGGTGTTTACCAAGAAGAACCAACATCTTTTGGGGCACCTTTATTCTAAGGAACACCCATGTGGGTATGTCTTGCGGGCCCATTTTTTGGGGGGGTTTGCAAGTAAGAGCGGCAACCCCAAAAAGCCTTTAGTTACCAACCACCCCAAGAGAGGGTCCGTTGGTTGCAGCGATTCGATCGATCAGGTCATCGAGAGGGGCAGTGCTGTGCACTGCGTCTCGGCCTACGAGGGGGACATCATCGCCAGGAATGGCCTGTTTTCCATCGAGGAGCAGCCACCCTCGCCCCCTCGAAAAGGGCCAAACTTTAGGTGGCTGTGGGTTTATGGTAAGGCCCTGAACCAGCATAACCACGGTAGACGCCAGGGGCGGCTCAAATGGGTGTGTCTTTTGTTGAGGGTGCGCCCTTTTTGGGGTTGTTGGGAAACCAAAGGAGAAAAGATGATTTGTTGGGTCCTCTATGTTCAGACACACCCAAATCTCTGGCAGAGATGTGCACTTGAGCTGAGACTGTGGAAGGTCCAACATCCGCGCCGATCGGCACCCCTTTTGTTTGGTGGTTTGTATCAACCAGCCATAGGGTTTCATGCATTCCTTCCTGGCAAAGTGGATTTTGCCCACAGTCTTGTGGCTCGACTAGCGATCAGTCGAGCCGGGCCCCCGCCAGGTCTTGGGCAGTGATGGCATCTTTGACAACCTCTATCTTGAAGAGGCCGCAAGCCCAGGATTTGAATGGCCACCAGTAACATCCATTGAGAATATAGCCGTTTTGCGAAGCCGCTCTCCAAATTGGGCCAACTGGTTTTTGTTGGGGTTGAGCCTTGGGGTTTCCTTGCCAGTATGTCTGGCAATGGTCTTCCTTTGGACACGCTTCACTTTTCGACCGGAGTTCCGAGGTCCGAAAATCCTGAGTGAAACCCCAAACCGGAGTTCCGAAGTCCGAATTCCCTGAGTGATTCCCCAAATATGGGCACACATCCCAAATGTGGAATTTCCACATGTCTGGCATTCTCACCGGTCGAGCTCCGGCAATGGCTTCAGATCGTGGAGATTGTCAACGAGACTCTTCCCATGCCCAAGCCAGGACCCTTCGCCGGGGGCTTGGAGGTGTCACCGTGGCGTGGGCAGAGCATTTGTTGGAAGCCCCTGACTTTCTTGGAAGGGACCTCTGAGAAGATTTGTTGAAGCACTGTTCCCCCCCCCCTCGCATGTTCGACCATTTCTTTTCACATGTTCTAACAGGGGGTTGACTTGCCCAACCTTGGCGCCCATTCTCTTCTCCGCAATCCTGCGGCTCCAGGTTTGGATGAATTCTGGGGATGCTCCTTTGGCTTGTGGGAAGAATATGGATGCCAACGGGAAGTGTTTTTGGCTTCTTCTTTTTTCCCCGGGGGAGGAGGGCATTGTTCCATGATTTACCCTTGGCATTTTCCCGGGGGAACCGGCAAAAGCCTCCTCCGCAGAAGTCTGGTTTCAAAGCAGGCCAGCCCCACATTGCAGAGCTTGGATTACTGTTGCGTTTCGTGAGCCGATCCTTTGCAAGCATTGGGAGCGACTGAGTTTGAACACCACGATCCGCGTGGCATCTGCTAATGTGGGAATGGGGCCCCTAACCATACCCTGCGAATCACTGCCCAGCTATTGTCCAGGCCCAGAGTTGGGGTGTCTCTGGAGGACAAGCAAAGTCAGAAACGGCTTCAACTGGCCATGTAGGGCATGAAATTGATCACAATGGCCATGTTGCCAGGTAATTTGGCCGAGTCTCGGTCGTGTTTTCTTTTTTAAACCTTTGAAAGCTACTCCAGAACGTTTTGGGGCTGGACTCCCGTTTCTGGGTCCTGGTTTGGGGTTTTGGTCACTTGGGGTTTCGGTTGGTTCCCGAAGCTTTCCGTTTTTTCCTTGCTTGTATCATGGCATGGAAATCCACGCGTGCCCTGCAGTTTCCTGCAGTTCCCCACTTCCCCCCCAAGGCAGGGAGAAGTTCCCTAAGGTTGCTGGGTTCCTTCATTTGGCTCACCCTCCCACCAATGGGAAGTGGACGTTTGTCCTCGTTTGAGAGATGCTTTTGGTTTGGACGCCAGCCCGGGGATCGATCCGGCTTCCCTTTCCGGCCTTGGGGCCTTGGAGGCCATCCAAGGAGTTTTCTCAGACATATTTGGGACATGGCTACGTAAGGCCTTTGGGCCCAAGATGAACAGGGAACCCAAGGTTCCCTCAGGTTCCCCTCGCATGGAAATCCAGACTAGGCCTTTCCAGCAGTCCAGTAGTGCCCTTTTTACAGTTTCCTTTTTTGGTTGGGAGGGTTCCCCTACCAAAATCGACAAACAAAAGGTTGGTACCTTTATTCTGAGTTCTCAAATCTGGAGGACCTAGCAGAAGCGCTGGCTGGCCCTCCCTTGACCTCCCGCGATCCCGAGGTGGCGACCCAGCCGGTGCTGCTGAGCCAACTCGCGCGGCGTTTGGTGGACGAGGCCCACGCCAAGAGTGAGGCGAGGTTCGCGTAAACGAGCGTCGAGCGAAAGAAAGGGCGGGGCTTCGAAGGGCGGTGGCTCCCATGGGCGGTGGCTCCCATCTTCCCTGTATTTTGGTGTTGAAAAAGCAACATGCTTCAAATGGTGGCAATATGGAGATCTTTCAAGGAGCCCTGTTCAATCCAAACCTACCTGGAGTCGCCACGACCCTTCAAAATAGGTCCATGACCCCATTATTTAGGGCAATGCCCCCGTTTTTTAAGGGCCATGGCTTTTTTGAACAAAAGGTGCAAGGTAGGTGGTCCCGTGTGAGAGACACCAATGGTAAGTGGGGGAAACAAATAGGGCGTGTGGTTGATTTGTTTGGCTTTTTTTTTGGATGGGGCCTGCAAAGTGGGGTTGGTGGACATAAATCCAACACGCTCATGTGTGGTTTGACCGAAAGGTCCCGAACATATGGGATATGACCCTTTGCGAAACCGCCAAACAGATATTCTTCCCGCAGTTCTGCCATTCGAAGTGAGTCAATCCTTCCAACACTGTGCATGGTTTGCTGGATCATGGTCAATCATGCCCCAACTCAAATATGATCAATTTTCCTGACACCCAACTGACCATGGAAAGCTTTTGCTCTCTTGTTTCAATGTTCGGACTTCTAGGCTTTTCCCAAATCACTATGGTCCAGGTACCCCTCACTTTGTGGTTGGGATTGATGTTTTGGGGCTTTGACCCCCCAGATTTGGAAGGTACCACTGTCCCCGCAACTAAACCAAACCGAACCAAGCCAAGTCACACCAAACCAATCGGGGCTCAGGTCAGGGCCCAGTGGGAGCCCAGTGACCTTTCCTTCAACCAGAAACCGAGGTGGGCCCCCAGGGCCTGCCGGACACACCCATCGGCCTGGGGGGCAAGATGGACGACACCTCCGTGGTGGTGGGTGAGGCGGGCGCGCAGGGTTTGGTCCATGTTTCCACTTACTAGGGTTCAATTTTGGTGCCGGTTTTTGACCCACAGCCAAATCGAAATGGCACAGAACACGCTTTCTGGGCCTTTTGGGAGGTTGTTTGGCATTGGAGCTTTTTGCTGCGCTCGGCTTTTTGGGGTTGAATTCGGGTTTTGGCATGTTTGACCTGTGGTTTTGCTGGCAAGTAGTCCAGCCACGGGGTTTCAAGGGTGCTGCGGTCAGTGCGTTTTCGGGGTTTCTACGGGTTGCCAAAGTCAGCAAACTACATGGGGATTTTGATGGTGCGACATTGAGACACGTGTTTCTTGACATTGGAAGAGGGATTGATTCCTCGTTTTTGAATGGCAGATGTGCCTTTGGAGCCGAGGCAGCCAAAGGAAAGGGGTACCTCCGCTTTGCCATTTTGCTGTTCACCAAACATGGAATGCTGCATGGGTGCTTAAACCGGGGTTAACGGCCGGCGTGCCTTTGGTTTCTTTTGGAATCAGCCAGTATGGGGTTCTCTATTTCAGAAAGCACGTAGATGGGTGGGGCCACTCATGACCCTCAGAGGTAATCATATCTTGCGTTGCTTCGAGCATTTCTGGGCATGGAGTGGCAACCGGCAGCTCTCACTGTCCAATCAATTGGTCTTTAGCTGCTTCCTTGGACGCTGTGGCAATTTTCGGGTTTAGTTTCCACTTCTCTGATACAGCAAAACCTCCTCTGAGGAACTAGTCTACGGGAAGCCTTGCCGGTGGAATCATACAAGGGAACTCCTACAACCTTGTGACGGGAGGAAACATTGTGGTCTATTGTATACATGTTTAGTGGTCCTAAGTTTAAGTGAGACACCCAAGCGGATGCTTTGGCCCAAGCAAAGTCGGTCGGACCAGTACCCTTCAAAGGGGGGGGAACAGGAATGATGATAGGTGTCCTTTTTGGTTGGTTTGCTTCAAAAAACAGAGGGAGATTCCTGGTTTACCTGGTGGCTCAATCATCTAATGTTGGCACTTGATGAATCAACCGGGCGTCAATAATTGCAAGTTTTTTTCCTTATTCTGGTTCGCACCCATTGTTTAGGGGGACCAGAATAATTTAAGTTCATTTTTTGCCCGGGGGGACAATTCCAAAACAAAACTCCACAAATCAATTTTAAGTTAAAAAGAAAACAAAAAAAACATCTCCCCTCCCAGAAAATAAACTATCAGTTGCTTTACTCAAAAGCATTCCCCTTTCAGTTGGTGGCCCACTTGCTTAAAAGCGTCCCCTTTCAATTGGTGGCCCACTTGTTTAAAGCATTTCCCTTTCAATTGGTTGCTCAACCACAGAACCCAAAGCCAGCTGAAACCTCTGAAATTTAAAAAAACCATCCCCAGCCCTAAAACTGCAAACTCTTTACTAAACCGTGTTTAAAAAATGGGGAAAAAAACAATCAGGACAAGGGTACCCCTCACAGACCCCACTGAACCACAATAATGTCATTCTTTTAGGGGACCACATTAGTTGCAAGCCCCCAGCCCCCCCCCCAGAAAATAAACTATCAGTTGCTTTACTCAAAAGCATTCCCCTTTCAATTGGTGGCCCACTTGCTTAAAAGCATCCCCTTTCAATTGGCGGCCCACTTGCTGAAAAGCATTCCCCTTTCAATTGGTTGCAATAAAGTAGTATTCCAAAAAGTATGCTCAGGAAGAAGTGGTTGCAATACTAAAGTAGTATTCCAAAAAGTCTGCTCAGGAAGAAGTGGTTGCAATACTAAAGAAGAATTGCAAAACGGAAGTGGCTGCAATACTAAAGTAGAATTGGGCCCCAAAATCCTCCATTGTTTGGACGTCCCAAAAGTGAGCCCCCTTTATTTGGGCACCTCCATTGTTCAGGGGGGGGGGGCCCTTTATTAATCAAGTGCCAACATTACCAGGGAAACCCATCTATTTTCCACAAAGGACACCTATGGCAGCCACCGTCATTTTCTTTGTTCTTGTTTTTTTGGTTTGTTTTTTGTTTGTTTGTTTGGGGGGAGTCTGTGTAAACGATGGATGCCGTGATTTGTTTCGGGGTTGCGTGCTCAGGTGGTGGAGTGGACCAAGGCTCACAGCGAAGTCTGGGCGCAGGCGTTGGCTTTGGGCCCCAAAGCCGCGCTTGAGGGACACCTACCCTCCCACCAACATGGGTTTGGTGCCATAGACCCCTGTAAGACTACAGACTCCTCTTGGAAAGGGGAGCCAAATGTGCACTTCCATGTTGGAGGGTAAAAAGATGCCCTACTCTGGGTGCCAATTATGGCATGGGTATGGGTATGAGGTTTCCAGGGCCTCAGGTGGCCCGAAAACCGTTGGGAGTGTTGCCGCGGAGAGATGTTGGCAACCTCCCAAGTAGCATGCGACCAATACTGTGCGAGACAAATAACATGGATTTGCCAACAGCTACATCTCCAATCAGCTTGAAATAGGCTTGGGGAAGATTTAGGAATGTTTTGGGAAGGGCTGTAGATTTTGGGTGGCTTGGAGGTACTGTGCTTTTCGGCTGGGTGTGGGTGAGTACCACCGAGGAAGCCTGCTAATGGTATCTGACCTGTCTTTGTTCCCCAAGAACATAGGAAGTTCAGTCAAAGCTGCCGGTCCAAGCGGTCCATTTGGGAAAAAACATGCGGGGCGAGCTCTCAATTTCCAAAAGCGGCATGGTTCACAGGCGGGTCCAAGGGTTGGTACGCTTCCCAAGGCTCCAATGTGTCCCCAAAGCCCTGCAAACTCCGAAAACCCTATGCAAGGCCCACAAAAAAAAATATCGCTCCTATGAAAACCTTGAATGTTTGTGTGTGCTTTCCAATCGCCAGCTTAGAGTTCAGCTTTTTGCGTGGGCAAGAGCTGCGCAGCTTCATGCCTGTTCTCGAATTTGTTGGCCAGATCTAAAGTCAACTTCGGTTCCATCCGCAGGACCCAGTCACTCCGAGGAACCCCTTCAATATGTGGGCGTGCCTATGTATGAGGGTACCTTTTGTTGGTGATTTCAAAGGGAAACCAAAGGGCATGCCACCACTTGGTTGGTTTCGAAACCCAAAAGAAGACACACCAATGTCGTAAAGGTGGTCCCCTCAGCACCAAACCCGTGGAGTCTTTCTCGCAGCCGACCCCAACGTTAAGCCACGAGCCCCGAACCAAGGTTCACAAAGTGGGGCACGCAGTTTTGCTTTTGGAGATTCACCCCATTTGGGGTGTCTACATCGGGATTTGAAGCTTCCCCCCCACAACAATGGTGGGTGCTATTTTTTTGGGGATTTTTGCCTGGAACCAACGCTGAAAAGCGCTCCTGCGGCCGGGGGTGTGCCAGGTTCGCAAGCAAAGTCAGTGGCGGGGCCTGACCTGCCCGGCCTTCAGTGGGCCCCACGAGTCGGGTCAGCCCATCACGCGGAAACCGGCGGCAAGACGCGGACGAAGCGACAAGATGGTTTGCCTCAACTCGGGTGGGGATCGTGCCCTGCGTGCCCGGGAAAAAAAACAAATGACAGCGTTGCTGCCGGGTTCCCAGCGCGAAATGGCAAAGCCAACTGGTGGCCCGTCGTTTTGGAGCGGGTACCTTGTGTTGGGCTTGTTTCACAAAGCGAGGCCCAGGCGCCGACCTTCAAGTTGACCGAACCGCGAGACGGGGTTTCTGCCCAAATAAGATCCGAAGCGGTCGGCAGCAACTCCCGAATCTGCAGGGGAGTTGGAGTGTCCTTTCAGCCTATGAGCAGCGCCCCAAACCTTGTGCTGGACGCCTTCTGGGGTTTGCCAGGCTCGCAGCAAATCAGATCTCTTCCAGCTAGCCTCCCATGTTCGTGGGAAGGCTACACATTCTGCCTCACCAGTTCCGAGGCGGTGCCATGGCCGGGGCTGCCAGATTTTGGGTTCGGAGTGCTCCGGGCTGTGGGGCTGTGGGGCCTTTACGGATTGCTTGCAGAAAGAACCAAGCCCTGGGTTCCAGTTTTTGGGTCCTACTGGCAGGAAGGTGGTCTTTTGGAGGAACATGGTCTATCCAATGTGGGGGCAAGGGAAATCCAAAGGGCAGCCATCTGCGCTGTCTGGCTACCTGCCGACATGTGCCCAGACTACCTGCCGATCCTGCCGCCCGGGCGAGGCGAACAGTTGGGCCGAATTGATCGCGCCTTGAGTGGGAGTCACATGAGTCAGGGACATGATTGGTAGTTAGAGGGGGCAGGGAGTGTCAGGTAAGTGGCCAGTAAGCCAGTAACCCTGGTTATGACCCATTTAGCGGACTTACCACTGTGGCTTTGGCTTTGGTGGCTTCTACCCAGGGTGACTAACCACTTCCCTGCCAGCCTGCCTCAAGTAGACTCTGGCGACCCCACTTCCATACAAAAGCAAAGAGCCACGCCCTTGGGAAACACGTCGTTTTGGTTACTCACATGACCGGGCTGAAACTTGTTGACTGTCCACGCTTGATGGACTTACTCCTTCCAACATGAGGCAGAGGAGGTGTGGTAAGACTCTTTGCTTTTCGGGCAACCTCCCTGTCCAGTTCCACGATTGGAAGTGTAATGTCCACCTCTGATTAATACCCCCCGCAAAAGAAAACTAAGGTTTCTTAAACAAAGTTGGAAAAGTATACCAATACTAAACTAAGTAGGTGGACATTAGTGGCCGTCCCATAGACCTGAAATGTGGCCGAAGCCAGAACCAACCGATTTGCGTTGCAGGATCTGCCAATGCCTTGGAATCGCCTGACGCAGGACAGTGGCAGCGAGCATGAGCTGGACATCAGCAATGAACGAGGCGTTTTGCTTGAGCATCCCAGGTTGTGCTTTTAGAACTGCCTTGGAAGCATATATATATATATATACACATCGTATATCTATATCTTATATCTTATGCATATATATATATATATATATATATATATATATGGTCACCCCCCCCCCATGATCCACATTTGCCTCTTGCAAGCAAAAAACACTGGAAAAACACATGTAAAATGCTTGTTTTTGACCACCTGTTCCAGGATCAGATTCTGATCCTGGAAACTTGGGTCAAAAACAAGCATCATTCTTGATGAGTAGATTAGTCAAAGATTGCGACATTCTTGATGGACAGATGTTAGGCAACTTGAAGCAGATGCTTACAGATGGTTTGTGTGGACAGCCTTCTGGAAAAAAAGTTAGCAGGGAGCAGATGGAACTTATGGAAGCAGCATGCAGAAAGTGCTGTACTGTCCCTAAAATCCAGGCTTTGGAGGCTGAAAGTGCTGTACTGTCCCTAAAAAACCTAAAAAACCATTCCAAAAACAGTCTTGGGCACACAAGCCGCCTTCTGGCTTTTTAGGGACAGTACAGCACTTTTTTTGGTTTTTTAGGGACAGTACAGCACTTTTTTTGGTTTTTTAGGGACAGTACAGCACTTTTGAGCATCAGCATGCAGAAAGTCCAGGCTTTGGAGGCTGAAAGTGCTGTACTGTCCCTAAAAAACCAAAAAAACCATTCCAAAAACAGTCTTGGGCACACAAGCCGCCTTCTGGCAAGGAATTTTTGATTTTTTAGGGACAGTGCAGCACTTTTTTTGGTTTTTTTAGGGACAGTACAGCACTTTTTTGGTTTTTTAGGTACAGCACTTTTTTTTTGGGTTTTTAGGGACAGTACAGCACTTTTTTTGGTTTTTTAGGGACAGTACAGCACTTTTTTGGTTTTTTAGGGACAGTGCAGCACTTTTGAGGATCAGCATGCAGAAAGTCCAGGCTTTGGAGGCTGAAAGTGCTGTACTGTCCCTAAAAAACCCAAAAAAACCATTCCAAAAACAGTCTTGGGCACACAAGCCGCCTTCTGGCAAGGAATTTTTGATTTTTTAGGGACAGTACAGCACTTTTTTGGGTTTTTTAGGGACAGTACAGCACTTTTTTTGGGGACAGTGCAGCACTTTTGAGCATCAGTGCTGTACTGTCCCTAAAAAACCAAAAAAAGTGCTGTACTGTCCCTAAAAAACAAAAAAATCATTGCCAGGGACAGTACAGCACTTTCAGCCTCCAAAGCCTGGATTTTAGGGACAGTACAGCACTTTCTGCATGCTGATGCTCAAAAGTGCTGTACTGTCCCTAAAAAACCAAAAAAAGTGCTGTACTGTCCCTAAAAAACCAAAAAATTCCTTGCCAGAAGGAGGTTTGTGTGCCCAAGACTGTTTTTGGAATGGTTTTTTAGGTTTTTTAGGGACAGTACAGCACTTTCAGCCTCCAAAGCCTGGATTTTAGGGACAGTACAGCACTTTCTGCATGCTGATGCTCAAAAGTGCTGTACTGTCCCTAAAAAACCAAAAAAGTGCTGTACTGTCCCTAAAAAACTAAAAATTCCTTGCCAGAAGGAGGTTTGTGTGCTCAAGACTGTTTCTGGAATTGTTTTTTAAGTTTTTTTAGGGACAGTACAGCACTTTCTGCCTCCAAGGCCTGGATTTTAGGGACAGTACAGCACTTTTAAGCATGCAGAAAGTGCTGTACTGTTTTTTAAAATTGTGGATGTGGGAAGGCAGTAGCAGATGTTTGTCACTCCGACGAGCTGGCTTGCATTTTTCTTGCCTTTTTCCTTCGAGCGCATATCCGGTAATCACTGCTTGTGCAGTGCCTGCAGCATCTGGCCGGATGAGCTTGAGATGCAAGCAGTACGAAAACAGCCTCCAATGGGAGTTGGGCTAAAAGTACTTCAGCCATTAGTTACACACTGCGGGGTCAAACTAAGGAGCCAGAGCTGAGACCACACACTGCAGCCATACCAAATGTGGATCATGGGGTTGGAATATCAGAAAGTTGCCCAGCTTTGCAATGGATGCAGTATAGCACAAGGAAACTTAATGAGCTTGATATGCAAGCAGACTCAGGCGTACATGGTCAGCAGGCTTTTTTTCCTTGCGGCTTGGAAAACTGAGAGAGTAAAAGCAGTCCTAAGGACTGTCCCATAAAAAACTATGGCAAATGCCTCTCACTCATAATCAAGCCAAGTTCATTCTCTTGGAGGACGGTCTCCTCGCTCGCGCTGATCTTGAAGTGCAAGCCTTCGAAGCTGAACACTTCCGATCCTTAGATGGGCAAGAGCAGAAATGACAGCAGAAGGACCCCATAAGAAACTGCAGTTTTCGACTCGATGAAATCGGCCAAGTAGCCACATGGTAGATAACCTACTTTTGTAGGCCATCTGGATGGAGCGATAGGGCTCGGCGTGGCGCTCGTTGCCATGGCTGTTATTATTTTAACAGCCTCCATTGGGAGACGGGCTAAGAGTACTTCAGCCATTCAAATTAAGGAGCCAAAGCTGAGACCATACACTGCAGCAATGCCAAATGTGGATCATGGGGGGGGGGGTGAGCATATATATATACACACACATGCATGTATGGATTTGTCTCAGAATAGCGGAACCTCAAAATGGTGAGTTTCCTGATGGCTTCCCTTCAAGCCCACCCACGACTATTTTCTCGCCCTCCGCTCCGGAGGGTAAATGTCAATCGTCGGGTGTGATGGCTCGGGGTGGTTTCGCTTGAGTCCGCATCCGAGCAGATCCAGAGGAGCTTCAGAGTTCCATGTAGGGTTTGGCGATTTTTGTGACTGACCCACACCCATGGGCCCAACCCCCAAGCCCAAGATCTATTTTTGGAGCTTCATTTTTGGGTTTCACGGGCTCACAACCTGTACGGGTTGGGGGTCGCAAAAAGCGAAAGGGTTCTCCTGGACAAGTTTCGCATTTAGCTTTCGCAGGCGACCGCTTCCGCTCTTCAGCACTGCTCTCAGCTAGGTGCCATTCTGGCGAAAGTCTTGGTAGCCACGAGCGCCTCTTTTTCAAGTAACCAGATGTCAAGTCAGGGCTGACTGAAGGTCTTCGCCTTGGGCAACTAGGCGTTTCAAAGTCCAAGAACAAGTGGATATGCGTAGGAAGTCTGCACTTCATTTGGGAAGCCACAACACCAAGACTCTCTCCGTTTCCCATGTCTGCGAAACTCAGTTGGACCGCGGCGCATCTGATTTGCGAGATTCCATAAATTCGTTTGGGTGGTTTGGAAGTGCCAGCCTTTTGGAAAGGACGAAATGAGTTAGGGTTTCCTTTTTTGCGAGGATGGGAACTCTGATTCGTCCCAGTGCTTCCAGCTACGCCCATGTCCAACTGTCTGCCATCCGCTCTAGCGTTTTCGGGCCTTGCATGTTGAGCCGGGTCGGTATGTGACCAAACCAGGGATCACTTTTTGGGCCTTGAAATGGACACCGTCATGAAACCAACGATATGGTTCTTATATCACCGATTGTAGGTGCGAGCAAATGAAAAGCTCCTTGGCGATGGTCGACATGTCAGCGGTTGCCATGGGTGGACAAAATCTCCTTTGACACCAGCTGGCCGATGTAGATGCTTGAATGAACCTTGTGACCCCTATTTTGAGAAGCTCACGGTTGGTGCGAAGAGGATTTCGTCTATCCAGTATCTTCGAGTCGCTTGCTCAAGCCGCGCCGGCTCCCAGTCCATGTCGGTGGATGAGTCTGATGATGAGGGAAGATGCGCAGTGCAATGAAGCGGCCGGAGCCACCCGAAAGCACATCTCAAAGCTTCAACAAGGGCCCTGGGCCCTGGACCATGCTCCTGAACGGAAACCCCCAAAGAAGGAGCAACGAAGGGACAACTAGACGGGGTAAATGATGGGCCAAAGACCGAAGGCCCATATGCCATATTCCTGCCTTGGTTCGGGAAATTCTTACGAGAGTTCCAGTGATGTCATGTGGCTCCGGGCGATGTAGCTCGACCTCCCAGGTGTTATACGGCATTCTGGGCCTGCATGCGTAATTCGTGCATGTCGGAAATCGGAAATCGGAGAAAGCTTCCGGCTTAAGCGGCCTACGGCTTACGGCACAGTGAGAGAACTCGGATGGCAGGTGCGATCACAACCTTGCACTTGCCATTGTTTGGGGCCGGCGGGCAGTGATGCCCCAAACTTCCCACAAACTTCATCATTGTGTCCGAGACACTTCGACTTTCTGCAAAAGGAAATTACTCATTCCCTTGTATATTTTCCATGGTTGTGTTCCCAAACAATTTAAATGAGACTCTGTGCGCCTTTCACGCGAGGCTTGAACGTTCTTGCGAAGGAGGCTGATTGCGAGGGAGGCTGAGGTATCAATGATTCATCGCTGAAACTTTGATCATGTATTCCATCAGCTCAAATCATTTTTTGTTTGGTAAAGAGCTGCAACCCTTGTCTGCATGACTGACACGTATGTGGTGCACAGATAACTAACGTGTGTAAGTCCAATCACAGCACTGTTACGACAACTACATCACTGTTACTGCAGTCATAGCGCCGTTGCTGCCACAATCACAGCCCGGTCACGATGTGATTTTTCAGCGGCTCGACAGGCTGTGGTCATGCCATGCGCTTCGTGGCCTGCATCCGAGAGTCGGCGAGCGGATTCGAGAGTCGGTGTCACGGAGAGATGTTTTTTGCTGAGTCCCCTGCTGGGTGAGCTAGTCGCCCGGCGACTCAACTTGACATGGCCCCAGGGTGCGGAGATTGCAGAGTATGTCACGCCTGGAGAGTATGTAGGCGACATTGTTCCAATTCGCTCGGCTGCTCCGATGAATGTACTTGGTGACAAGCACTTGGCATTGGTGCGACACAGCTCAGACAGCCAAAAGTCTGTGCACAGCGTGAGTCGCTGCTCAGCAGCCTTTTGTTCACTTAGGCATGCGGAGAGTCACTTTGAAGTTGATGCTGCACTGGGCCGAACAGGATGTGCTGTTCGTTTGGGATGTGCGCGCAGGCGCAGGCTTGATTGCACTTTGGGAAGTTTCAAGCATGTCTCGGTGTTCCAAAGACGCCAAGCCGTTCAGCAGTGCCGGCTTCACTGCGTTGCTGCTGGCTGCACCTCGGGTCTTCCCATGTGACCGAGGACCTGCCAGTTTGCGCGCTCCGTGGCCGGGTTCGAGGCTCCGCTCTGAAGGTCCCAAGCCTTGCCAAAGAATGCAGCCTCACACTGCGGACGCAGAGTTTGCCTTCGTTCCGTCCGCACCGTCTTGCAACTGTCGGCCAACTCGAGATCATTGAAGGAGCAGCTGGCATGAGCTGGGTTTGTCCAGCTGTCCAGTTTCCAGCCCACATTTGCCATGACCCATGCCTTCCATGCCTGGGTAACCCATGTGCCGATGTCTAGCGAAACTTGGTCCGATGTATTTGGCCTCCTCTGCAGTAGGCTTGCTTGCACAGGACTCGCAAGGGCACTTTTCAAGACGCAGTCTGGCCTCCCAAAGGGAAATCGCCAAGGTTTGAGGTGGATCACCTAAGACCCCCCCCCACCCCCCCGCAACTCCGGCTGCTGGAGATGTCTCCAGTGAGAACATGTTTGGCTGAACATCCGGCAGTGGGATCCGTGCAGGTGAATCTAGGTGCAAAGTAGCTGGTGACCGCACCGATTTCGAGGTAGAAAGGAGCTCTCCCATGACGGTTCCTTGGAGATTCCTTTCCAGGTGAATAATAGTAATTCGCCCCAGGTGCAAGGCAGAAAAAGCCATACACAAAGCCGTACTCGACGATGCAAGCTTGTGAAGCCTGCAAGCAGAGCTCGGCAGTTCAACTTAGTCACTGTGAGAACTGTTAGTCGTTAGGGCACTCATTTAAAAAGCTCAGAAGCCTTGAAGTACCCTTCTACCAGGCACAGCTGATTTCGGGCACCTCGCCTGGAAGGCTGCTCTCTCCCCAGTCAAGTGTCTGTGAAGTGCCGTCTCGCCATCCGCAACGCTTGGAGCCAGATGACATTCCTTTGCAGCGGTTTTGCGGTTTTGAGAGTTTGGTTGTAAGACTTACCCCCTCTCTTTGACGGATAAGTTTGCTTGTGCACAAAGATAGGGTCGCCTCTGGCTGGTTGGTGTTCTCCGTGTGTCCCACCACCCAAGAAAAAGACCGAATTTTGAGACAAACTCATATCGCTGTCACAGGGGCGCTGTATCGCCGACTCCGCCGCCATGCCAGGGAGCGTTTGGATGCGCCATGCCGCTGGAGAGGGGCTCGGGGCTTCCGGCTGTGCGCAAGCCATGGTGAAACCAAAAGGCTTTGCCATCTCTCAACCCTGCAAAATTGTCCCTAAGCCACCCAATTGGAACGCTGGGTTTTGCCACGTTTTGCCTTGAAGCGCTAGCGGGTCCGGGCAATCTCCGGGGCTCTTTGCTTGCCTGGGGCTTCATGCCGGGCTGCGCGGCTTGGCCCGAGCTGGCGGTTTGGCGCTCATCGCAGCGGGTTGCGATGCCGGGCTGACGTGAGGCTGCGTCGCACTTCACGGCCAATGCTTCGGGGCCTTCAAATTTGCCTGGCCATTTCGAAAAAACGGGTGCCAATCTTGAAAGCTGGCCCCAGATGAGATGCTGCCGCTGTCGCGCGCACCGCATTCAATGCGTGTGGTTTCTGCCTCAAGTTGAAAGCTCTTTGAGTCTGTTCAAGCCACTGCTGAGCTTCATTTGCGGTCAGAGAGTCCAACATGTTTCGAGTTGCGCGGCCTCGAAGTCCAGTTCTTGAAGCCCTAGTTGCCCGAATGCGTGCCATGCCTATGGAGTCGAAAGGGTCAAGTCAGCTGTGACCGGCACACGCCTTCTTTGGTGGAAGCATGGTACGTCTGGAGAAAGCTGAGTGCGTGCCAGGCATGTGGACTAGTTGGATGATGGGGTGTTTGTCCACAGTTTTCACGCGGACAGGCGGGATTCTCTTTGTGCACATTCAGCCATGCATGTAGTGCCTCCAGCGTCAGATCTTCGTGTAGTGCTGAGAGAGAGAGAGAGAGAGAGCATCCGGTGTCTCTAGCCAGCGACAACAACATTCCCTGCCAAACGAACCCGGGAATCTTCGCGGCCTTTGGTTTCCGTTTCAGAGAGCATCCTCGCAATGTTCGACTCGCTCGACTTGGGTGACTGACTCAAGGCTCGCGGCTCCGCTTGAGCCCGAGGTGCAGGACACCTGTCTTCTTTCTCTTGCCTTTCCGGACGTGCAAAAGGCCCTTCTTCAGCGAGATGAGCCGCGGCGTTGCGGGACTTGACCCCGCGTTCCGATCGCTGCCAGATGTTCTTGGCCCAATCTTGGGGGTTCCCTTCCCAATCTGCTGTTCAGTTGTGCTCTGCGACATCTGGAAGCTATGATGCCTCTGCGCAAATTAGCTCCGGAGTGATCCGGAGCAGCTTGATTGCTGTTGGTGATAGCTCCTGGGCTTATTTCCTGAGCATGGCATCGTAGTTTTGGAACCAACCTGAAGATGCCCTGAGACATGCCGGCGATGCTTGGCCCAAGTGCGTGCGCACGCCACTATTTGCCCCCGCTACATGTGTAAATTGTGTGCACACTTCGGCGCTGAACCAGTTGCTTGGAGATCACTTGCGCCTCTGAATGAACCGATGCCAACTGATTGTGTTTGGACGACAAGAAGTGGGGCTGGAGGACAGGCTTGCGTGGCCAACTTGACAGACTTTTGCGATGCATGATGCCTTCTTTGGCAAAAGGTGCTTGCACAATTGCGCCCGGCTTCTCTCGCTGTGCGCCTTTTGGTGCCTGGGGCAATGTAGGGCAAACAGCATCTGCAGCTCCGGGCTGTGAGGTCAGCTTCACGAATCCGCCTTGCTTCACGAATGGTTGAAGTTGTCCGTATGTTGAAGCATGGTTTGTGCTCCAGTGATTGCAGCCCGACGCCAAGATCCGAAAGCCTTCTGCCAGTGCCAGTACATGGCATTTGGTTGCTACAGTCCCCAGTGCCTTAGATATCCAGTTGCGGCGCGCCAAGTGCGTTCTCGGTGCCCTGGATGTCCCCTCAAAATTGATGTCTCGTGCCTGGCAACCTGTGGATATGTTTGGCGCCAAGTTTCGCCCGCACCGCTTGGCGCCTCGCGTCTGACGAATGTGCCTTGGGCTCTGACACTCACATGACACGCCGTTTCAACCTCACCTCGTGCAGCTCATCCTTCTGACTTCTCGCCTGGGAGCGCATGCTGCGCTGTCTGAGAGCGTCTGTTGCTGGTCGACCCGCTTTTGGTTGGGTTTCGATGGAAACGCTTTTGATCATGCCAATACTTCTTGGCTGCCTCTGTTCGAAGCTAGCGTGTGCTTGCACTGCCAAGGCTACCTGAATGAAGTGTCAGCGTTTCAGAGATGGTATTTCGCACAGCTTCGTTCTTGTGAAGCATTCTTGCGGCTCTGGTTTCAGTCCTCCTATGTTTGGATGAATCTTGCTTGTCCGTCTTCTTGCCTGCGAGTATTTCAACATGAATCGCTTTGGTTTCATTATCCTGGTTGTGTGAAAAAGGAATCAAGACATGACATGAAGGCTTGAAGCAAAGACGTGCAAGAAGCCAGGTGCATTGCTCGAGCAGCCTCAGTCGTGGCGTGAGTCTACAGATTCGGGCTGGGGATGGTTGCCAGAGATCCTGCCATGCCTTCTTGTTGAGCGTTGGCACTCCTTGAGAGATCACCAGCTGCGGAAGCTTTCCAAGGAGTGACTTTCTTGTTTCGGCAAAGCTTGGGCAGTTGGGATTTGAAGTGTGTTGGGACGAGCTTTGCAGCAAAGTGGAGCTTGGCCGTAACACGGGCAGTCCGTGTGCTTCTGGTGTCCACCCCATCGAGAAAGCATGGCTTCTCAAACCTTGGACGTTCGTGCTTTTGAAATGCAGGCTTTTCAGATGTCAACCAAGACAATTCCTTTTTTGGGGGACCTCAAAGAGGCTTTGCTGGCCATGCATATTGGGGGAGCCAAGGAGCCAGGGATTTGGAGCCCCAATCACCGCCAAACTCACTGGACAGTTTGACGCTTCAAGGTCCATCTCGCGCGTTGCCCACTGCTTGCTTCAGATCCAGCCGTATGAACAGAGCAACGCTGGTTGTTGGCAAGTTCTGAGACCGTTTGCACTTGACGTGTCCTTGAAAGAGCACCTCCTGATCATGTGGAGGCTCTCCAAATGACGCGTTTCGGCAAAGTGGCTGTCCGTTGATGTGCTGCACCTCCTTGTGCTGTTGTTTTCTTGCTGAGGCACGGGGTGTGAAGCCTCGCAGACCTTGAACCGCTGGCCCACAAGATTGAGACCACGGCTTTTTCCGAGGTGTCCCTTCTGAGGTTTTCCTTTTTCGGGTAAGCTTAAAGGGACACCAAAGGGAAGCCGGCCATTTTGGGGGCCCCCGATTTTTGACACCGACTCACTTAGACGCCTTGGAGGCCAATGTGTTGGCGTTTGCAGCTTCAGCGTGCTCTTCGGAGCAACCGGAGCTTCCTTGGGCTCCGGTTCGGTTGCCACAAAATGTTCGGGAGTTCGCCGTGCGTGGTTGGCTAGAAAAAATGCTAAATTCTGGAGAATGTGCATTTTAGCAAGCAATTTCTACTAACATCAAATATATGCATCATGCTGCCAGGTGAAAGAAGGTCTGGCCATGTGTTGAGTGAGAGCTGTAGTTTGCGGAGGATTTCGATGGACCTCTGTTCCTTCTTTGCGCCGCGATAGAACCAAAGGCCGGTGAGGTTCTCAGCGGTTGGCTTCGACTCTCTCTTGGCTTTGATCGCTGAATCCTTCGTTCCTTGGATCCATTATTGATAAATATGTACACGCTCTCAAGGCAACGCGCCGCCAGCACACCGCCTGAGGATGCAACTTGTCCACAGGCATCCCAGTCGCAAGTGCGCATGCAGGCGAAAGCTTGCCAGAACGAGAGCCGAGGGTTTTTGCACGGAGTATTCTCTGAGCAAATCGAGTTGGCTCACGGGCTCACCGATTCGGGGGGTGAACGGAGCTCATGATGAAGGTTTAAGTTTACTTCTTTCCCGTTTGCGAACTGTACTAGTTTTGCCTGGGTCAACAATCTTTCCAAGCTATTCTGTCACTCAAACATGCACTGTGGCGGCGCTCTGTGCCTATTGTGCCAGAGCTGCGAAGACTGTGCTAAGAGTTTCCGGTAGAGACATCAATGTCTTGTCGTGATTGGCGTCAGATCCCCGCAGAATGGGGACTAATGGCTCCGCATACTTGTCCGCGGAGATTGGCAAAGACGCCACACTGCGAAACACGTTGCGACTCATAATGATGCTCACAGCGGTAGAAAGTTGGCGCGGTCGCCGCAGGTGATTTCTCCGTACGAGTGGATGATCCAGTTACTGCACATGGGCCGCCGGCAGGGAAGGGTCTCAACAAGAACACGGGCACGCACGGACAGGTGGCATGCTTTGGAAGGGTCGACTTTTTTTGGGTAGGGAAACCTGGCCCTACTTTGAGACATCTTGGGTTCAGGCCTATGGCAAGTTGACCCTGACACGAGTCGATCTCCGCGCATTTCTCGATCCAGAGGCCCGGATCTCGAAAACCGTACCATGTTCCATGTTCCATGTTCCAAAAGCCCAGAGGTAGGTTGCCATCCCAGTTGATTTCGCTCACCTCGCTTTTCAACATGCACGCCCTGCTGCTGTCGCTGGTATGTGGTGCAGCCGCGGCTGCATCCTGCGAAGGCGACCTGGAGAGCTTGCTGCAACGGCCGAAAGCGATTTCGCTGCAGCAGAGTTTGCAGCATGCGCCCGACTACATGCAGGATCTGATCAAGTCAAGGGATGACGAGACGCTTGACCAGAGAAGTGAACTTTTCGTCTTTATGGTGGGTCTCACTGTTTGCAGGGGGTCAGTCATCAGGAATGAATCAACCTTTTTTTAACCCCCCCCCCCCAAAACAAAAAGTCAAGTGATCCGGATCCCTTCTTGAATGGGTCGAAATCACAGACCTGCATAAGTGAGCCCCAGTTTTGCGCTTGGAACCCTTTGTTTCAAAGGCGCCTTTTTTTTTTTTTCTCCATGTGTCAAAATAGGACATTCTGAAACTGGATTTCGGATTTCACGTTTGTTTCCCTGTTTCATCAGCATTGAAGGGCACCTCATTGAACACAAACACGCAGACACACGCACACACACATCCAGACCTGGGGTTTATCAAAATAGTGGTTCCCTAGAACCGTTGGCTTGTGAGTTTTTCCTGCGGCCCAAAAGGGGGTTCATACTCAGCTATTTCCCCACCCGTCTCATTTCGCTTGGCCCTCCGTGCACCTGGCACTATTAGGGCGCCTCCTCAAAGAGTGCGTATATGTCTGTGAGTCAAGAATAGGTACCCAAAATGGAACCTTGGTTAGTGGAAACATGGACTAAATCCTGCGGTCCCTGGTGGTTTAATTTTGACTCATAATTACCCACATAAGAATATGTATATATCACAGACACGGGCAGAAAAGCACAGAGCACACAAACACACGCA
>CAUJNA010000356.1:0-102500 GCA_963377175.1 Effrenium voratum | reverse complement strand
AAGGAGGCAACCGAAGCAACACATTCTTCATCATCGAACAAGGTGAATACGAAGGAGAAGAAGGCTTCTGGGTTGAGGATGAAGAAGGACTTGAAGGATTTATGTCTAACAACGATGAAGAGACGTTCTGGGTCCTCGAGGAGAACGATGCGTTCATAGCAAGAAAAGTGTCGGGGCGGAACTTCAAGTTCAAGAAGAGAAAAGGACAATCAGGAAACAAAAAGGGCAGTCACCAACGAGGTGGCTTCAAACCCTTCAGAAAAAGCGGTTCTGGCGGAAAGGCCAATATGGCCAACGAAAACTATGATCCCTACGACCAGGCATATTGGGGAAAAGGCAAGGGAAAGAAGGGAAAGGAAGGAAAACCAAAATTCCAATATCCCTATGATGGAAACAAAGGTTATCCATCCTATGAGAGTGGCAAAGGAAAGAGCGGACAGGAAAAAAGGAAAATCCAAGACGTTCGCAGCCACCGCAGAGAAGACGGAGGAGCAGCCCGCCATCCAGCAGACTGCACCATCCATAGAGCCTACCTATGCCGGTTGGACAGACCAAGACTGGGATCAGACATGGAGCGAACATGGCTGGTACTC
Source organism: Effrenium voratum (assembly GCA_963377175.1). Classification (NCBI taxonomy): domain Eukaryota; class Dinophyceae; order Suessiales; family Symbiodiniaceae; genus Effrenium; species Effrenium voratum. Next base: position 101,907 of record CAUJNA010000356.1, on the reverse strand, counting down.
ATCCCATGAGACATCCAGGACAGGACAAGCGTTAATTGCATTCCATGATGCATATGAGCATCCTGAGAAAAAGGCCATCCACGGGAAGCTGATCCAATCAGATACAGTTTCAGAACACAATCTGTCCGTAACAACAAATCACAGCCTTCTGGCAACAAAGCTGATGGCGCCTGTCATCAACCCTCAGTACAACCCGACCTATGCGATTCTGGACAATGGATGTACCAGATCTATGCAAATAAACCGATGATTAACCTGTGGATAGGTAAGACCATTTTCACCTTCGCGGACAATTCGCTTAAGGACGAAGAAGCAGGTTCAGGATCGGCAGCAGACAGGATCATCGACAAGAGGGGCCGGTCGACCATTGAGCCAGATCCTTTCGCACCATCCTCAGAAGAACCAACATCGCTTCCGCTTGCCCTAGGCAGAATCCACAAGCGATTGTCAAATCCCGAAGAGTTGAAGAAGCTCCACCTACAGCATCATCACATGACAACAGATCAATTTCAATTTAGAACCCGCGCACTTCATTTGCCGAAATCAACATTCGATCTATTTGGCAAAATCCGAAGTGAGTGTGAAGTTTGCCAAGCGGCAAAACATGCACCGTCACGAAGCAAAACAAGTGGACTTCGAGCGGACACCTTTGGTGACATGACATTCATTGATCACTGAGAACACATCATTGTCTTTGTCATCTTGGATGGAGCAACAACGTTGCTCACTGCAGAGGCAGTGACAACTACGCAAGAAGTCGAGAACATCACTGTCCTCAGGAACTATTTTGACCAGTACCACTTGCAGCCAAAATCAGTTGTCGCAGATCAAGCCTTCATGACAGATACATGGGAACATTTCTATCAGTCCTGAATTTCGTGTACGAGTACTACAAGGAATGCTCAACCATCCTCGATGTCAATCCGGGTTTCCACTTCATCCCTGAGCATGAACGACCACATGGAGTCAAAGTATTTTGGTTGAAGGCCAGATTCAACGATTACTGGCAGCCAACACTCCAAGGTGAAGGACCTCATACGGAGAAGCAATACATGGACTTCATCAAGAAGGTCTACAGCATCTGCTGCTACACCAATGCTCAATCCGAAGTTTACGGAACCGACATCATCCCGATGGTATGCCACAACGGCAACATTGATCTCGAGAAGACCGTCCAGAATGTCGAACAGGCTTGCAAATACTTCCACATGGATCCATCCAAGGCGAAACAGATCACCGATCTCATCCTCTGGCGAATTGAGAGAATGAGCAGATCGTTTTCCGGATGTCTTCGACGTGATCCAAGGCATGGTATCCATAAGGAATGCAGACGACAAGTGGACATGGGTCCTGATGGATCCGTTGAGCTCTACGACGCATTGACCTGCATCACACACGCCAGGAACTTCATTGGAAATAAGCCAGGACTTCTCTTGATGGCTATGTTCCCGAGCTATGGAAAATCACGTTTTGAATTTGCATTCGTGTTTCCATCCGTGGACGGGTCATATAAGGAACGCAAGGCACGGGGAGAAATTGTTCCAAGGAATCGGTGGATCGAAAGGCTCAACACGAGATCCGCACAAGATGCACTCCGGCCCGATGGCAAGGAATTCTATGTCGATCCAGAGATGGAGTTCTATGTGAGATGCAATGGCGGACACACACGAAAAGTCGAGATCCAATCCTTTGGACGATCCCTGTACTCTGAGCAGCAGAGAGAGCCTCAGTACGACGAGCCGGACTATGATCTCCCAACGGAATCCATTCCACCAAGTCCGCACCCGTCAAGATCCGAGGCGCCTCATGAAGATGAAAGCACAGCTCAGCCCAAGCACAGAATGCGAAGGCCGGCACCACCATCCATTGAAGAAGAGAGAAAAATCAAGCCGTTCGCAAAGAAGCCCATCACATTCATGTTCCATGCAACCTATGGAAGTCAGCTCCTCAGCATCATGGATAACGGGCTCAAATCTGGGAAATCCCAGTCAAACCCTTCGGGGAGAATGCACGTCCACATGGCATGCATCGATGACGTCATCCTTGACGACGATGAGTCAGAAGCAGCATTGACCCATGTGCCAGCAGGAAGAGATGCGCTGTTGATCCTTGCATTCCTCAAGGACCAAGACTATGGCATCCGACTCACCGAAGAGCGAACAGCGTTGACAGATCAAACCATCGAGGCAAGAAGCATAGTTGCAGCATTTGAACCTGATGGCAGCCTCATGGCGAGAAACAAGTGGATCATGAAGAAGCATCTCAGTTATGAAGATTACGAGATGTACGGCGCCAAGATCCGTGAATTTGCCGATGCCTTCTTCAATTATGTGAATTCCACCAAGCAGAGCAAGGAAAAAGATACTTCCTCAGAGACCAAGAAGCGACGGCGTTCCACCTACCAGGACGAAGCTGAAGAAGAGACCATGGAACCCTCCGGGGAAAGATCCGTCAAACCAAAGGTCACCGTGGAATATCACAATTCAGAGAACCTAGACGAGTTCATCCAGGAACTCAAGGGAATCTATCTCGAAACAGATTTGAACAAAAAGGACGCAGAGGAAGAGCTCGCGGAGACCAAGGCAAACCTCCTCCGCTTCATGAGCAAGTACAACAAAGATCCAAGAAGAGCTCATCCCAAATTGACAGAGTGCGAGAGAGCCTCATTGGCACATGTCGATGCCGATGAAAATCTCGGAGAAGAAGAATTCTACTTCCCTCATCGAGGAGAATGTCCCACTATGGACGAGTACAAGCAAGCACAACCAGGATCCGGCTATCCGATCAAGCTTCCACTTGGATTGAAGAAGCTTAGGTCACATGATGACCCGGAAACCATCCGTGCGTATGCCGATTTCCTGGGATCGCTGATGCAGCCGACCGACCGTCCTCCTGTGGACTATCTCAAGATGCATGAGTTCACCTCATCCATAGCGATCAACATGCTCACCTTGAACCAGGGAAACCTCACGAGGAATCCAAAGCTGGACAACAGGGAGGTGTACAACATGCCGATGAAGGATCGACCAATCGTGAAGATGATGATGCAGAACAGTGCACACATCTTATGCCTGAATGAAGCAGACGCATTCTTCAGTCCTAATGATGAGAAATCCAGGGAGCTCATCAAGACGTTCATCCGATTCGGGTACAAGGGCGTCGTGATCAAGCAATGGTCATCCAGACCGATCGCATGCTTTGTCCGTGGCGGACCCTCTGCAAGAGTGGAGCTTCTGGCAAGACACATCTCCACCAAGAGTCAGAATTGGGGAACCACATTCGGAATGTTCAGATGTTTCTTCGGAACCGAAGGAAGTTGCACTGATCCCGAATACGAAATTCCAACCTCGGATTGCTTGGCAACTACGGGAACATCCATGTTTACGGAATCCAAGAAGTACATTGGACCGAGATTGCCAGCACGCACCATTGTCCAAGGACATGGCCGAGACAAGGAGATCGTCGTTCTCCATATCGAGCAGAGTGATGAGTTTCGTGGCATGATCCCGAAATCATCCAACAAGTCACTCCATGAGTATGACGACCGCCACATAACGAGGGCAGATCTCCCATTTGCTACCATTGGAGTTTTCCACATCCATCCTTCAATTAGCCATGGAGCAGCACGGGAAGATCTTCAGAATGAAATCATGCCGCTCGTGACTTTGTACCGATGCGATGCGATCACCGGAGACGCCAACAAATCAGCGAATACTTACAGCAAACTCCAGCACGTCTTCAATCCGGCCAACGGTCTCGTGAACATCCTCATGAGAGCATATCAGAGACTGTGGAACGAAACGAAATCCATTGTCCGTCATCACCTGTACATGAAGTGTGGATCAGGATATGATCGAACATTCCCAGATGTGATGATGACTTTCGTATTTGGATGGGGCAAAACGAACATCCAGCAGGCTTTCCGGAAAGACGAGATGAACGGCATGGAAGATGAACAACTGGAACTCATGCGGAACGATCCAACCAAGGCCATATTCGATTACCAGGTCTCATCCGCAGAGCGCTTCAAGCACGTGAACAATGACATGTTCATGAATGGCTCGCAGGACTCAGTCCCCTCATGGTTTACATCCGCAGCAAATCTGCAACCAGGCAACGCAACTCTGAGAGACATCAAGAAGAAACAAGCCTGGACCCCGCAGGGACTACAACAAGCAGTGGGGAAATCAGAAGCAGTGGGAGGACTATAGCACCTCGACCTGGAATGATTATGGAGACTATGGCAGTCAATCCGACAGCAGCCGCCGATGGTATCGTCGATCCGATTGACCATGAAGATTCATACGTTCAGCGCCACGAACTCAATTCAGATGATTGATCCTCGTCGTCTACAAGACTATACTACAGTGAGAGATCAATAGTTTCACAATCGTCCCGCGTGTACATAGCGTTGTACATCACCCTTTGATACATCTAGGTATCTCAAAAAGAAGCAGTGCGTAGTGTTTTCCATTTCGATAGCCAAGACATTTCATCCGAGCAGAAAAGAGGATGAATCCGGCATTTTTAATACACATGGCTACGGCATACAGCATGGCTACGGCATACAACAAGGCTACGGCCAAAGGCCATGAAGCCAATAGTATTTCATGCTTAGCGCTGGAGATCAAAAGAACTTTGTGTCTGTTTTGTGTTTGGTTTACTGAACACTTGATCTCCTGCAACATTTGGCTCAAGGCCCCTTTTGTGTAACATTGCATCATACATGATCGCGTGAAGCAAAAGAACCTTAGCAGGCCGCTTACAGGATTATCCACAAGACAATCCACCAGGGACAATCCATCCTCCAATCATCCATAGTGGCATATTGGATTCTCTCCGGAATAGATCCAGGGACCATACTACCCCAAAGGTACCAGTTCCGTTCTGGGATAGGTACCCCGGCAGTGGGCCTCAGGGGGGAACCCTGCGTAATTGACGTGTCCCGGGGGGGGGGGGGGGGACTAAGAGTTAGAATAGACCTTCCCCATCTTTTTATGCCACCCATGGAAAAGCCCCCCCCCCACACGCCAAATCACCATTTTTCAACCATTTTTTCATTATTCAATTTATCATCCTTATTCATTAAACCCATTTCCACTCAACACATTTCATAGCAGTAAAAAAACTTTTTTCTCATGTCTATTCCATCATTCTTGTCATTGTTAGGATGCTGGGCTGGAAATAGGAGTACAGGGTAGTTCATAGGATATGGTTATTGGATGGTATAAAGGACGGGGGAGGTTAAGTTCATTCATTCAAAAAATCAAAAATAAACATTCAGTAAAAAATAAATAATTTTCGAAATTTTCAAAATAAATTTTAAAAAACATAAAAAATAAAAAGAAAAAGAATTTTCAAAATGAATTTTGAAAAAACATTTTCAATAAATCAGTTTTCAAAAATAAATTAAAAATATTATTTCAATAATATGGTAAATTGTTTTGCAATATTTGTTTATCATAAACTTTGTAGAAATATTATGGGCAAGGTTAGGTAGATAGAAAATACAAATTTCATAATAAAATTAATTATCATGAAATGTGTATGGAAAGATGGGGAAGGTCCAGTGCGTTCAATCTAAGGTATTAAAGGTTTGATTTTGTGCATGTTTGTTGTTAGGTTCTGTTGTTGGTTTGTTTTCTGTTCTTTTTGCTTTCTTTAGTTGCTTTGGCTTTTTCTCTACATTCCTTGCAAGTTTTGTAAAATAATTCTGTCATATTCACTCTATCTGGTTCACTCGAGCAGTCCAAGATAGAGGACATCAAGGCGTTGTGTAGAAGCATGGGTGTACCAACAGACGCTCTACATGAGCGCACAGATTTTCTGCTGAGAAATAAAGACTTCCAGCGTTGGGTACAGGAGCACCTGCTGCGTGAGCAGTGAAAAGGCGATCTTGTGTTTCCAGCTGAATAACCGCTTTAACCCCAAACCTAAACCCAAATTCTATTAGGATGCCCTTGCTTATTCTGAGGTATGGCACTTTGATAGATGTAGGTATGGGGATGAGGATTTCTTCATATTTTGGGCTATCTATTGGTGGGGTGGGTGGTGCCGTTCACATTTTGCCATCCAATGTTACTGGGATTATTTTCATGATTTGGGTTAAACGGTTAGAATATTCCTTTTTCTGATGGTTAGCCACTTTTTGGGGAGTGAACATAGGGTTGTTTTTAGACTGTTCTTATTTGTTGGAAATGGGTAAGGTTCTCAAGTTGGATCAAGGAAGAACTTATTGAGATCTTGATGTTGAGATGGGGTAAGAAATGAAGATGGGTATGTGAATATGTGTTTTTTGGTGTTGGATTGGTTGGGTGAGCGGATTTGAAGGTTGAAAATGGGTTGTTTTGGTGGGCGTATTCAGAATGTGCCCAAAAGTGTGGGGGGCGGACAAAGCAACAAAAAACACCCCCGGAGTTTGGTCCACCAGGAGAGAACAATTCAAGCATGTCGTTCCCGTTTCTCTGCAGATAACCAAAAGGGAACCGCCCTTTGTAGAGAGTTTCCCGTTGCACACACCAAGGACAGTGGTTTTAGCAGAAACGGGGGGGATTTGGCTGTGGGTCAAAACCGTTTTGGTACCATTTTGGGGTAGGTGCACCACCCATTTTAGAACCTATTTTAGTGGGTGGATTGGGATGTTCACTGGGGGACAACCGGGATTTTGGACCCATGGCCATTTGCCGAGGTGGTGTTGGAGGGCTACGAGGTGCCCCACGTCTTCTGGGCCAGCCTCACCGGTCACGTGGTACTGCCCTTGGCGCTGGTGCTCGCCTACGCCGAGTCGCAGCCCCACGTTGGCGCGCCGTTGCTCCACTGCGTGACGAAGGCGGCGGGAAGGGAGAGGTGTGGGTTTGGAGTTCCTTTGCACTCCACTGGCATACCTTGGGCATTTGCCAAAGAAGCGCAAGACTTACAAGGTGCACTTGGGGTGGTTGGGGGGCGAGGGTTGGGGTTGGGGTTGGGTTGGGGGTTGGGGGGCGTGCTCGGTCTTGAGTGGTTTAGAGTTGCTTTAGGCTGGATTCACGGTCTAGCGAGTTAACGAGCGAATGGACAACCTCTATCTCATCCCTTCGTTACACGGGTATCCCTCTATTCACTCACTCTTTCATATTCACTTCTTCCTGTTGTCCCTCGCTCCCTTTGTTCGCGAGTAAACAGGATATAGAAGTGTATGAGTGAGTGAAGCGAGCGGTGGAAGGAAGTGGGTGATAGGTGTCTCTTGGAACCGTCTGGAGTGGTGAGGAAGACGGAGAGAGACACATCACCTATCACTTTCTATTCCACACACTCACCTTTCTATCATCTCATTCTATCTCTAATCCATCCTGTTTACCTTAGATGGAGAGATAGATGGATGAGTGAAAGGGAAAGGTCTATCACATCTAATTCACTCTGTCACCAACCTGTCCGAGGGAGAGGGTTGGGTGAGAGAGAGTGAATGAAAGAGAGATGATTCTCAGAGCTTCCCCTTCCTTCGTACGTCGGGTCATCTCTGTAGCTCTGGGAAACCGTCTAATCCAGGAACAACCGCGATACGAAAGGAAGGTGTACCAGCCGTGAGACCTAAGGAAGAGGCTGGTGTTATACATCTTTCCTTCCCACTCATTCACTTTGTTCATTCGTGAGTTTGTTTGTCGGTGAGATTCCTTCTGTCGTTACTTTGTACCGCCAGGAAGCCATCTCTGAGACTTGGCGGGTCAACAGTAAAGTGACAGAGATAACCCGCCTTCCTGTTCGTTCGTCTCTCTTCTCTTTATCATGATGTCCGAGAGACGAGAGAACGAGGAAAGAGGAAAGAAGGATATCCATAATCTATTTTTCCTTGTCTTTAAAGGCATTTTTCAGGCAGTCGTGCAAGCATCATTCAGGTTAGGCTGAGTCCTTTGTGGTGTAGGATAAGGTTGGGGTTGGTTTAGGGCTGCTTTTGGCTCTTGATAACGGCGCCAAATATACTCTGCAGATTTATAACGTCAAGTGAGGGGGCTTCTGGGGTTGGGGTTTTAGGCGGGATTCAAAGGGAGTTGGACCCCGTGAATTTGAGGGGTCCTTTTGGTTTTTGCCTCAAACACCCACCCAAAAAGGGCACAAGCTCAGGAAAACCATAGCCAAAACAGGGGGAACCCCCTCAAACTAGGATCACACCCATTTGAGCAGCGCCCAAGCCCCCATTGGCGGGTTTTTGACTTGATTCTACCTGATTTAGTAGGCATCCTAGCGACCCTTCTGGATTCTTGCTTCTATAAGCCATGTATATAGAGCCCAAAACTTTCGGCTTGTTTCGGGTGCTTCCGCTCGCCAGGCGCATCACGACGGCTTTCTGTCCATGCGCTACAGCGCCATGGCTGCCATGGGCCAGGCGCAATTCGGAAGAACACGAGGTGAAGGTTTGGCGGCGCCCCCCCAGCATAGGTTGTTTTCTTGGCAAGGTTGGGGGGTGGTTGTTAAACCTTTGCAGGGAACAGGTGGCAACCACCCCCCAACATAGGCGCCCCCATGCTCTATCCTTAGGCCAGTTTGGTTAACGGTTCATGGGTCCCACTGGTTTAGATGGGGTTTATGCCCCATTGACCAGGGCCATCTATTTTTCCAAAAGGCCACCTATGCCCCCCAGGTGTTGTTCTGGGAAGCTCGACATATGCTGCGTAACGCTGACGATAAATACAAGATGCTTTGAAAGGGACACCAGAAGTTGCTTGGACAGTTCGGTTTGGAACCGTTTGAAGGGGTTGCGTCGCACCCTGCCAGGGCTTTTTCATTTGGCTGCTCTGGCTTTGCTACACCGTGGCGGGCTGGTGGCAAGGCGGTGCTTTGGCCCAGAGACGGGCCGTCGCCCCGTTCCTGATGTGTCCAAGGCTCTCGATATGTCCCTGTTGGCGAAAGTTTTTAGAGTGCGAGATGGCCATGGGTCAAAATCCCGTACCCCCCAGTGAACATTCCAATCCCCACTAAAATAGACTAAAATGGGTGGTGCACCTACCCCTAAAATAATACCATTGGTTTTGACCCATAGCCAGATGTCTTATCTGAAATTTTGCATGGGAGCAGTCCCCAAAAAAGGCCCCCGATGGGTATGATGCTACCCCCCGACCCCCGAGGCCAAACAAAAAGAAGGCTCAGTGCTATACCCCCATTGGGTTTGAATATACCCTTGACATACATATATATATATATACATGAAATTATATATATATATATACATCAACCTATAAACATATATATATATATATATATATAATTATGGTAAGGCCCCCCCGGTCCCCCAACTGGACAGAACCCCTGTTTCTAACTGTGATAACCCCCGCGAATCGGTCAACAATGACCCCAGAATTGATCACTTTTCTGGATTTTGGAACAGCACAATGACAAGCAAGTGGCACTGAGAGATACCAGCATTCTAAATACCCGTATGTCTACTTCTAAATGCAGTATTTGGATCCAAGGTCCAAGATTGCCGTGAGATTTTTGGAGGCAATCTTGGATCCATGAATGACACCCCCTGAAATCTAAATACCTGCATTTAGATTTCTACATCTTGTATGTAGATCATGGATCCAGGATCCAAGATTTCTGGGGGACTCTGGGGAGCAATCTTGGATCCATGAATGATTCCCCCGTAAAATCCAAATATAGGGTACTTTCGCAGGCAAACTCGGATCTTGGATTTAGGATCTCAATACAGTATTTAGAAATATACATACCGTATTTAGTTTTTTTTTTTGGGGGGGGGATTCGTGGATCGAAGATTGCAAAACAATTGCTTCCTGCCATGATGGCCTGCATTCCTATACACGTCTGCTGAACTCAACTGTGAACAACTGTCTGCTCACTCACTCACTCACTCACTCACTCACTCACTCACTCACTCACTCACTCACTCACTCACTCACTCACTCACTCACTCACTCACTCACTCACTCTCTCTCTCTCTCTCTTTGTATATATATATATATATATATGTCTGTATATCTGTATGATACGCCCTTTCAAGAAAAACGGTGGAATGATGTGGCGCACAGGGGAAGGGGGAGGGGGGGGGGGCTCGCTTTGCGGATCTCATCTGAGGCATAATCAAAGCCCGGGCCGATGAAGGTTCGTAATTAAGGGAAAGTCCCAGCTAGAATTCGTTGCGGCCGCCTTCTGAATTCTTGAAGCATGGTTCTGGGATTACAACCATTTCAATATTCATTCTAACTCAGAACCAAAATGGTTTGATTATGCTTTTCATTTTTTTTTGGAATACTGGGTACCCTATACTGGTGTGATTAAGGACGCCTTTTCAAAGCATTAAATCTGTGGGTAATCCAGGGGTCCATTTATACGGTTTTGCTTTATGACTCTGAGGCAACAGCTTCTGCCGCGTGGCCTTTCTAGGGCTCGTGCTGCTGCTGCTCTCCCCCTCCATGTCTTCGCTCACAGGCGGGGAAGACTCGGCCGGGGAGGAAGTTTCTCCCCGGAGCTGAGATTTTTTTTCCTAGGGGGGTGGGGAAAAAGAAAGGGTGAGAAGGAAAGCCGAGCTCCGTGTTTTGGTGGGAATGACGGGAATGGCCCCAAACCGTCCCTTGACGCCGGCGATTCTCTTCCTATCCAAGCGGCAGCGTTGGATCGAGCTGGAAGCCGAAGGCTTGCAAAGGGCTTGTTTGTTTTTGATTTAGCAAAAGGTCGATGCGTTGGAGGTCATTTCTCCACCATTGCAAATCAAAATGACTGCTTGGGTGTTCAAACCACTTAAGTAGGTTACAAGTTGAGAACCATGGTTATATGGGGATTCCCCAGCCCCACGTTTTGTTTGAAGAGTATGATGTTCGCTCCTGACTGCAACAGGAGGCACTTGTCATGGAAAACCAGCCTTTTGTTTTAGTTCAAATGCACCCTTGAAAACAGTGCGCATTTGGAGTAAGGGTTCCAGCTTCAACCAAAATAACGGGGAGTGTGGCAGGGTGCTGCGCAGTTTTTCGACCGGGGCCAAGATGTGTTTTCCATACCCCGTCCTCGAAATGCTTGCTTCCTAACAAAATGTTTGGAACAGAGCTGGGGTGTTTGTGGAAAAAATACTTTGTCAGGCTTTAGCATGTTACCCGAAAGCATGTGGGTATTTGCAGTAGGGTGCCCCGTGGTTCCGCCTTGAAATTTGAAGGACATCTAATCGAGGGATGGGTGTGTTTTTTTTGGTGAGGGTACTATATTTCAACTTAGTTTGTAAGGGGGGGGCAGCTGGACAGCCGGATACCATTCTTGGCGTCCCCTTTGACACATTCCGGTAGAGGAATAACATCTGTGGGTACCAGGCATGATACATGGGGAGCCCGGACCCTTCTTGTAGGTTCTTGGGATGGGGAACTCAGAACCTCCAGGCACCTTGGGATTGTTGCTCTCATGGGTAACACTGAGCTTCCCTCTTACTGAGTGGCTTGGATTGGTTTGGAGGTGTTCCGGGAAGCCGTTTTCCCATTTACCCACAAAAGCCAAGGGGTAAGTCAACTCAATCCAAGCCACCAACCAAGACACTATTTTTTGAGGGACGCCCCCCCTCACCCCCCCCCCCCCCCCCGTTCTTTCGGGCGGTTTCCCTTGAGCACAACCCCAAAAGGGTGTTCCCCCCAGACGCCCAGGTCCCTTTGATAAGACTTGGTTCCATTTGCAGGATCGGCCTTCTGGGAGCTTCCATGTTAGTCTGAGGGAGTGTATTCCCTTCCCAAAAAAAGCGCCCCAGCGACGAGCCGAGGCAGAGACATCTTCTACGGGCCTTGGGCCATGTTCGGTGGCGACCATGACGGATGGCAGTGCTCGCCGTCAGGCCGATTGAAAATTGAAGGGAAAGCTCATGCCCCGAATGCGGGTGGATCCTTGCGAAGACCCGGGTCCACCCATGTATCTTTTGTTTTTCCGTGTTTTTTTTGTTGGTGTGTGTGTGTGTGTGTTTTCTTTTAAAGGAAGAGAAAAGAACACCAACCATGTGGGGGTGGATCAATATTCCATTTAGGGCTCCCGAAGGCTACTTTCCGGCACTGAAGCAACATCCGGAGTTCGTGTTCACGCGACCAGTTTGGACCATGGGTAGCACTTTTCCCACGCGGTTGAATATGATCTCTTTTTAGGTGGGTTTTCCAAGCAATGGTGATCCCATATAAAGCATCTTTTGAGCAATCCCTAAATATTCGCCAGTTGAAATACTTAGAACAACTTGTTTTCCATGGTAAGTGCCTCCGTTTTCCGCCAGGGATTCACATTGTACCCTCAAAACTGTGGGCATTTGGCCCTTTGGGCTTTTTGTTTTTTTGTCTTGCAAGTGCTGCCTTTTTCGCACAGGGCTGGTGATAATGAAAAATGTGGAGAACCTCTTGTTGCGCTCCCCCTACAAACATATAACACCCTTTTGGGGATATGTTTTCAAAAGCCATCCGTTTTTGGTCAGGGGTTGGCATGATACCATCATACCCCATCAAAAGAACGGCATTTGGAGTTTGGGGGGCTGTGCAAAAGAAGGCTCCGATTTCAGCTTGATTTTGGCTTGCGTTCCCCCCAAAAGGGGATCTTCCGAGTCAGAGCCTAACCAGAGCCTAAGACACACACTCAGAGAATTGGGTTCGAAGCAGCTTAAGTTTGCGGGGGCAAAGGGCTTGTTTCTGAGACCTTGGGGTTATTTTCGGGTTCTTTGGGCTTGGACAGCCTTTGAAAACCTGGTTGGTCCGCGATGGGTTGGTTAGAGGCTACGTGGTCTTTGCGCTGGCTGCGGCCGCGGTGGTCTTGATGATCTTCAAGGCGCGCCAGTTCTTAAAGCGGGCGAAAAGGGGCCGAAACAGCTGCGGGAAGCTGAATTTGGTGCCAGTTTTGGAATTGTGCGACAAAATTCCAGCAATTTCCTGAAACATGCATCAAATGTTTTGAGTTGCACCCAAGACCTGATCCCTTTGCTCTAAAAATGGAGGGTCCAATGATCCCCAAGCCAAGGCCAAACTTTGTCTCGGACCTGTTTAATTCCCTTAAGGGTAGTGGGGAGTGGTTCCTTTCTTGCTTTTTGGAGTCGCTCCGCTGGGGGAACCCCCTATTCCCAAGGTTGTCCATGGTAATGTTGGGTCTGCTTGAATGTTACCCACTTGTCAGTACTTGCTTTAGTATTGCCACTCTGAATTTAGTATTACCAAGACTTACTCTGAGATTCAAGTTGGACATGAAAGCAATCCCCCAAACATTCACGCCAAAGAGAATCAGGGGCCTCTTGTGGGCAACCCCTTTGTGCGGCTGTTTGCCCTATTTGATGGCGTTGGGACCACTTCAAAAAAAGGACGCCCTAATGTTTGCCAGGATTTGTTTTTCCGGATTGGTTTGCCTTTTTTTGGCCCACCAGCCAAACAAGTTTCTATTCAAGCAAACCCCGAAACAGCCGCAGGATTCTGAATTCGGAAACACGCTTTCTACAAACTCTTCCCCAATTATAACAAGCAGGTCCGACCTGAAGCACCTCCTTGTTTAGTCAGGGCTAAGGTACCTAACAGTGAACAGTGTCCCCCACTGGAAAACCTGCTTGTTTCCGAACTATACCTTCTAGTCCCAAAACACAATTTAGGGTGTGATGTCAACCCCTGACTAAAACAAGTACTTACCTCGGAAAACCAGCCTTGTTCCACATTAGTCCTGCACCACGTTGAATCCACTGGGAACCATTGTTCGTATTTACAGAAAAAGCCATCCGAAACCAGGGTTTCTGAACAGTGGTGCCTAAGAGGATTTCGCAACCATCCACAACGGAATCCACAGTACTCGAGTCCCCCAACAAGTGTGTTAAAACCCATCAGCCCCTGTACTTCCCACGAAATCCCCATTCTTTTCCAACTTACTTCCCGTGGTTAGACCCCACCGAAGCCAAAGTTGAGTCCCCCTCCGCCAGGGCGGGCGGGCGGTGAAGAGCCTGGAGTGGGGCAGAGGAGCCGCGGAGACGAGGGAGGCCCACAGCCTGGCGCTGGTGCGGATCTGGGCGGTGTACTGGCTCTTCGGCCACGTGAACTGGGGCGGCGAGGACCACGGGCTGCGGTTTTGCGGAGTCGTGGAAGAACAAAGCCGAAAACACGCACAAGCGGACACACTCAGGTCAGAAGAATTGTTCAGTCGCCCTGTGAAGTGTCAGCGTGAGAGACAAAGACAGTGGAGAAAGTCACACGCAGAAGAATTTGAATCTTTCAATCGCCCTGTGTGAGGTGTTAAGACAACGAAGACGGCCCACAGCCAACCCTTAGTTCCTGCAGGAGAGCCCAAAGGAGATTGTTCAAAGAAGTGTTTCATACCGTGTGTTCATCCGTTTTTTGTGTTTTTTTTTTGCGAGGGATACAAGGCTTTTGTGAGATCTGTGGAGCAAACCGGTTTCGCACTGGCACAAAGACAAAAGGCATAATCGATTCTTACGTGCACGAAAATCGACAACAGATCTTGCACACGAATCAAGCTGCAAAAAACAACTCGAAGCACCAAGTTCATCCGTTCACACTCTTGCTGGAGAGGACCAACAAAGCAAGCCGCGAACGCATTTCCGGGGGCCTGCAGAAGGCCCAACCATCGCCTGGTTTTCTTTGGCGAGCCTTACACTTACCAAGGCACATGACTAGGATGGCCTGGAGGGCTGGGAAGCTGAAGCGGGTTCGGCTGGTTTAGGGCGCCCCAAGGTGCACTCGGCAGGTTTAGAGCGCCAAGCGTCTTTTCGGCAGGTTTAGGGCGCCAAACGGTTCGAAGCGATCGAAACGCTCGGAACGTTCGAAACGTTCGAAAAGTTCGAACAGTTCGAAACGTTCGAAGTGAAAGTTCGAGACGTTCGAAACGTTCGAAAAGTTCGGAAAGGTCGGCAAGTTCGAGACGTTCGAAACGTTCGAAACGATCGAAAAGCTCGGACAGTTCGAAAAGTTAGGAAAGTTCGAAACGATCGAAACGTTCGAAAAGTTCGAAAAGTTCGAAACGATCGAAACGATCGAAAAGCTCGGAAAGTTCGAAACGCTCGAAACGTTCGAGACGTTCGAAACGTTTGAAACGTTCGGAAAGTTCAAAAAGTTTGTACTTTCCAAAAATTGGATCGAACCGTTCGAAAAGTTCGAAACGTTCGAAACGATCGAAAAGTTCAGAAAGTTCGAAACGTTCGAAACGTTCGAGACGTTCGAAACGTTTGAAACGTTCGGAAAGTTCGAAAAGTTCGTACTTTCGAACACTTGGAAAAGTTCGACACGTTTGGAGCGTTGGAGAAGCTCGATAGTGGATGCTCACGAGGCGCCATTTGTTTGCTGCAGTTGTAGGTTTTGTGTTAGCTATTTCCCCCCTCCTGGGCGGCCATTTGGGCTGGCGTCTCTTCTTTTGATGTGCTCTTTCGTGGCTTGGGATTCAATCGAAGCGTTTGGAACCATAATGTAGTAGCGGGGACTCCTTCAAGATGAGACAGTTCCATTTGAGGGAGTTGAGCGGGGCTGCATGGGCTCTCTAGTCTTTTTGTTCTCTCTCGAACATGTGTTGCCTCTATTTTACTTGCAACTTGAAGCTTGGTTGGTTGTCAGCAAATAGGTCAACGCCTGCCATTGTTGTGGCGATGGCATAGAATCTCCCATCCTGTGCGCAGACTCTGTAGTTGCTGTTCCGTTCCTTTCCGTGCTGCTCTGGCGGACATGAGCCGTGACTATCTGCGAAGTGCCCGTCGCCGTTTTAGTTCTCGGCTCTTGCCAACTGGACCCAGCCACTCGCTTGCACGTGCGCGCTGATGCAGGCCCTGCCGGCAGCGGATGAATTGGAGCGAGCGTTTCCTCCGAAGGCCTTTTTCGGCAGCTGTGCCTCACTTGCCCCCCCCCCCCCAAGTGCTGGCTCCTATTGGGGCAAGTACTTGTACGTGGTGAGACAGCCACGGCGTGCGAGGCATGTACGCGTTGACAAGTCAGGGCGCGCAGTTGGACATGGAGGTGGGGTGGTCGGATGTCGGCGGCCTGGCGTGCTAAGCGACTTATTTTGGATGACCGACTTTGGCTTCCACGAAGACGGCGGCCATGCGGCGATCGTGGGTGTTTGAAGCCCTCAAGCTGGTGATGGGCGGCGCAACGGATGTGCTGGATGAGACGGGGCCACTAGCCACTCCAATGTACTGGCAGGAGCAGTCCGGTCGGCGAAGATTTTTACCGGCACTGAAAACATCAAAGGGCTGCGCTCGGCCCACTGCGTGCAATTGCAAACATGCGAGTGCAAGAGATATCGCCACTGCGTTGCCCGTGACACCTTTGCCTTCCTGACGCTTGCTGGAAAGAAGCGCCGCATTTGCTAGCGGCGCAGAGGTTGCGCCCAAGGGCCCCAGCTTCAGGCCGTGCCAGCGCAGGCCGTGGCTGCAGATTGATTTTTTCGCGATTGACGCGCAAGGAGGGGATTTTTGTGTTGATTGTGGACTGCAGCTGCGGGGCCACCTTTGATACTCCCTCATCCCATTGAAACGAAACCCTGGAAATCCACGACTGTTGTTTAACCGTCCTTTGCACCTCGCCTGTTTTTTGCAGCTAAAGCCTGCTTTTTGCGCCTGCAATGAGCCATGGCGTGGTATTTGATGATTTTTCAATGCTGTTGCCACGTTTAGATTCTACAAAGCCAGTTCCACCCCAACATGTTTTGACACGACAACTTTGGTGTGAACATAGCGGTCCGTGATCTACGCGAAAGCAGCGTGAGATCACCGTGAACATAAAATTCCGTGAGATTGGTGGCTTGAAAGCCTGTTTTCTAGCGTGAAAGCACGTTTTCTGCCGTGAATTTCGACACCGGTGAACCTATGTGTTTCAGCTGTCCTTTGGGAATCCCTCCGCTTGTAATTATTGTGGGAATGGAGGTCAAATCTTTGCACACTTTGGTCCTGAGCACGTGCGGCGCCCGAATTGTTCAATGATATCAGCTGAACTTGGACAAAACTGGAACCTCAGGGGAAATTTTCAGAAGGTTCACGTGCAAGCTTGTTGCTTGAGTGTTGCACACCAGCTCTCTTGCGCCATCCGCGTGCTTTGAGTTCCCAGGCCAATCCTCCAAGTGACTGGCAGGATGCGAGCCGGGCCCCCCTACTCACACTGCCCACGGTTGACATGTTTTGGCCAACCCGGTTTACTTCTTTGTCCATCTATTCAATCATGTACCTATCTGTCTATTTATCTATCTATCTATCTATCTGTCTGTCTACCTACCACCCTTTCTACACTCTGTTTGTGCGTCCATCTATCCAGTTCAGTCTACCCTGTCATTCTGCTATCTGACTATCCAGCTGTTTCTTTCTAAACACCCAAGAACTCCTGCGAGGATTCTCCCTGGGTGAAGTGGTGGTCTCCCCAGCTCATCCCAGGCGGAGGCAAGGGCCGTGATAGGATAGGTGCACACTTTATTGGAGTTGGCGCTAATTTGGTACCTTCTGTTGTTCGACACCACAAATTGGTCAACGTTTTCTGTGAGCTGAGTTGGCGCCTTTCGTTGTTTGAAAGGGACAATTTGGGGTGGAAACCGCAGTTTGGCCTATGTTTCTTTGCTTTTAGTGGGTGCCTTCTGTTGATTTGTGTTTTCTTTGCTTTTACTTGGTACCTTTTGTTGCCAAAGCAAATGGGAAACCAACTCGGAAACGGTAGTTGTTTCTGGTGTTGTTTGGAGTTGTTTGCTGTTGCTGCTTGAACGGGAAACCAAAGAGAACATCTCAGTCTTGTCTGCGGGGTTTTGGACTTCGTAACCCCCTTGATGTTGTAATGGGAAACCAAAGGGAACATCTCAGTTTAGTCTGTGTGTGTGAGACTTTTCTGGTGCTTGAATGGGACAGCAAAGCGGACAGCACAATTTGGCCTGTTCGTGTTTGTGTGTTTTTTAGTTGGTAACATGTTTGGTGTTGAAATACGACGGGGAGAACTACAATCTGGTTCGCGCGTGCGTGTTCTTTTTTTGAGTTGGTAGCTATTTTAGTATCTGCATGGGAAACTAGCGCGAAAACTACAATTTTTGTTGAGTTGGTGATATCTGGTTGTTTGCACGGGAAACCAAGCGAAACCGCAGTTTGGTCCGTGTGTGTTTTTTTGAGCTCCCCCTGCTCCAAATATTTGTGTGTTGGGTCATATATGGTTTTCCATCGTGTTTGTTTTTAAGACAGGCTGTTCCGATTTAAAATGGAACTTGTGGTTGGATTATTTCCTTATCGAATTCTGTTTAAACTCAAATTGAATTGCAAAGCTCTATTGGGAACGGAGTTCTATCTAAATCTTAAATTCAAGCATCCTGATCAACAACAAGAACAAGATTCCCCGAGTCAGGACAGCTGACATAGTCGTGTTTTTTGGTTTTCTCGAGTTTGTCTGCTGTTTCTGCGAGATGTGCAAACATGTGCACTGCGACACAGTCCTGTTTTTCCTGTTTATTATTGTTTGGTTTGCTTGTTTTTAGTTTTTGGGTTCGTTTTGTTTTCATTCTTTCCTGAGAACAGATCATATAACCACAACACTGCGCACGTTTCGGGTGGCCTGTTCTGGAAAAATGGGTGTTCGGAGTAGAGGTGCCTGTTGGGGGGGCCAAAAGGAAGTTCAAAGGGACACCGTCCATAAAATGGGGTTCCCGAATAAGGACACACAAACACAAGTGGTCATACAACTGAGTGTTTGGGGGTGGTGTCTGTACGGGTCCCCTCTAAGGGGGGTGCGAATGGGGGACTCTGCACTTCCCGTTCAACTAGGGGAACTCTCTGATTTTCAACGCCCAATACGGGAGCAGCATATTTCGACTGTGGCTCATGAACTGACACTGCTTTGGGAAGGCTGCTATGGGGAGGAGGTGGGGGTGCCCACAAAAACCGGGGCACCTCACATGGAACCTCCGAAGATGGGTGGTTCCTGCGTTTCCCTTTTACATACAAAGGGTGTCAACTCCAGAAAGCATAAAGGCACCAAGGTGATGGAAGATTGGTCCTACATGGTTTCCCGTTGGCTTGCCAGCACCCCTACAAGGGAACTAAAGCAGGGAAGCCACACCCATTTGGGCAGCAGGATGTTGGGGAGGGGGCGGGCGAGGCCACAGATGGGTGTGTCGTTTTCAGGGATTCATTTTGGAGTCCCGAAGAAGACCAGCTTTCCAAGGGCCCGAACAACAGAAAATCAACAACACTTCTTTCAGCACCCGACAAGCAGTGGAATAGCACCCTGAGGGTGGTGTTCCAAAGAGGCCTCAGTCGATTTTGGACAACAACACACCGGTTGCAACTGGTCTTCAAAACTGCAACCAAGAGACACAGGCCCAGAGTTCAGCCCCGATATGGGCTCATCTTGTTTTTGACGCTGCCCTTGTTGGGGTTGTAAAGGACAACTAAAGTTGACATCAGCCATTCTTGGGTCCCGATTCCTTCGAGACAAACCCATATCTCCTGAGCGCTAGCTTCACATCTTGGGTCCAAGTGACGACTTTCAGCGATTTTCCTCTGCACAAGCCCCCAACTCTTCTGCTTTTGTCAACTATGTCCGTTCGAAGCAGTCCTTTGCCCGGCAGGGGTGATGTATCATATACTGATTCAGAGCCTATTAGTAACTATTGGGGGGCCAAGTATTCGATATATAAATATATATATATATATATATATATATTGTGACAAAGACCATGGGCCATATCCCAATGGCTCCCCTTATGGCTCTGAATCAGTATTGGAATGGGGGCTCCCAATTTCGAAGAAAAACCCGCAAAATATCGAATCAACTCATATCGGTTGATCCCCTATACCGTCCCTAAAAAAATCCCTGGTGAGCATTCTGTGTGGGCCTTTTTCGCTCAGAAACCGAGCCGGCGCACATCGTGATGCGCTTGATGCTTCTGCTGCTGGGGCTGGGCATTTGGGCGCCGCTCTGGGCCACCGTCGCTGCATCAGGCGCCGGGAGTTTTGGTCGCATTCCTTCGGAGCAGCGTGGGTGGGGGGCGGGTGGGGGTTTGGGTGCGGGGGGCTCCTTGAAAAAGACGTATTCTCCCAGTTTGATGGCACCTTTTGGGCTTCTCTTTCAACTTTTGGTGGGTCCCTTGGCGTTTCGGAGATGTTTTTCTTGCTCGAGGCAACCAGGGGTTTGCGACCTCCAGACATTTTGCATAATGGTTTCCCCTGGCTACTAGTAGGCTGGATTCTCTTGGTTCATTCTGAGGAAGGGCACTAAGACCATTGCAGGCGGACTGGACCGGTGTCCATTTCATGGCTCCCATGGTTACACCATTTACGGACACTCGGGGTTCATTCAGCCTGCAATGACCGGTGTTTGGGGGCAGCGGCGCCAGGTTTCGTCTTCGCATGCACCCGAAAGTCCTTCGACCCTGACTGCCCCACCCAGTGTGTCGCTATCTTGCTGCTTGGCTGGGATCTGGGTGTGCTGGTGGGGTTGTAGGGGAAGCCCAAAGGAGATCAACCCTTTTGGGAAGTCCCTCCTTCTGAGACGAATCCTCTCGCGTATGAATGCCCTTCGCATGGCTATCAAACATAGGGCCGACCAGGTGCAAGTGCAGTTAGAGGGAGACGGTCCCAGCCAGGAACAGGTGCGGATATCTGCCCTTTGCTTCTTTGCATGGCGTGGAGTCATTCTCATGACTCAACCAGGCCGAACCCCCAAAGAACAAAGCCAAGGAGCAGCCTGAAGATAACCAAGCACAGCCAAAGGCAATCAAAGATCAAAGATGACCCTACAAGGAGCCACCAAGGAACAACCAAGACACAAACAGAAAGTACAGCGCGCAGAAGATCACCCCAAACCTTGCCGCTGCACGCGCATCTCACGGACAGCGAGGATGCTGGTGTTGGCGTACACGCCCTGTGACCAGAGCTACAGCGTGAGCGCCTGGTTGCGGCAGAAGTTCCCACAGACCCGAGCGGTTCTGGGAGGCCAAAGGGCGTGAAAAAGTTGGAGGGAGGTCCATTTGGGTATGCGTCAAAATTTTGAGCCAGCAGGGGACCGCAGGTCTTGGTCCTTGTTTACCTGGGTTCCATTTCGAGTACCTATTTCTGACCCACAGCCATTTGATGTCCTTTGGTGAGGGTACGCTTTTTGAGGTGGTTTTAATGGAAACCAAAGGGAAGCCGATGCCGGGTCTCCTCCAAGTCTAAGTCAGCAAGAGTAGAAGAAACATCTGAAGCAGAATGTCCCGTGCCTGGACATGGTTGTTTTGAGCTTGATGGTTATAGGCAAACCGCTTTCTGTGGCCGGCCAAGGATTCGACTTCCCTTGAAAGACAGTTGGGATGGATGAAACCCTTGTGTTGGGATAAGCCAACTGCGAATTGTGCGAAGTGGATTTTGTCCATCCACGGTGGCGGGAATCTGCAGATATTCTTGTACAAATTGGAGGTTGGGAGTTGGGGGTCCCTGATTCTTGAGCAGCCGTTGACCAAATTTTGGGGAGGACGAGGTTGGCGGGACATGCGGATCCCCCCCCCACCGTTCCCCTGCCGAAAGGTTTTGAGAACCCGATGAGCATCCGTCGAACGGTTCCTTCCGTTTGCTCCCCCTACTTGGGCCATTCATCGCGATCCCCTGTTCCAACTCCACAGGCAGCACGGGTTTGGTTTCGTGCCAGGCCTCATGTGTTCCTCAATATGGGTAGCGGGCCCCCTACAAGGGTTGCTTTGTTGTGGTTTCTTTTCGCTTGACGGCAAGCTAAAACAAGCTCCCATATGTGACATGGTCCAAGGACCCTCTTGATCTTGGAACAGGACCCGTACTACGGGAACCAAGGAGTTTGGTCACCCGTGTGGATGTCTTTTTTGAAGAGACAGATTGAGTCCCCAAGGTAGGCCTCAAGCTTCCTGATTTCCATTTGAGGAAATCAGCATAAATAAATTTTGATTTTCAGCCCCGACTCCCCAAAGAGGAAAATTGTCCCCAAGGCCCTCCAAAAGCCTCATTTTGAGAGACAGCACATAAGTGCCTCCCTTTTGGCACCAAAAAACACCGCCTGGCAACACACGCCAAACTCAAAACGCTTGTCGTTGAAGGTGGGACGATCTCAACGAAGAGGTCAAGATTCCCCTCTCTCCTTCGCCATGTCTTGATCTTGACTACGTGGGTATGGGTCAAAGTTAAACCACCAGGGAACTGCAGGTTTTAGTCCGTGATTCCATTTACCAGGGTTCTATATTGGGTCCCTATTTTTGATCCACACCCATGTCAACTTCTTTCTGGAGCTGTTTCTGAGAACGGGCCTCTTCAGGCAGGTTTGCTCGGAGCCGTTCCGAAAAGATGACTTTTGAGGGCAGAAACCCGGTGGGAGATTCAGTGATACCACCGGTAGCTTCCGAATTAACCTTTTCCAGGAAGCTTTTCTGGTATTACAGGACTGGAAACAAGCACCTCACTGCTGCAACTGGGTGTGTCTCTTTTTTGCAGGATGCCCGTTTCGGAGTTGGGTTTTTCAAGGACACCAACCGATTTCTTTCGGAGGGTGCCCGTTTCGGGGTTTGGTTGTCCAAAAAACACCCACCAATTTTCCACCGAACTCCCCTAAACTTTCCATCCCATCCCATCCCTCCCTACTGTGCACGAAATCCGTTCGCACCACTTTGAAGCCATGGTTGAAACCATTACGTTTCTTGGTGTTTGTGGTTTAGTGGTTGAAATCCAAATCCACTGAACTGCTAACATTTGAAGATGTTTGCTCCCCTAACCCAACGTCAACCAAGATTCGGGACCGCTGGAGTTCGATAGGCGTGGAGCCGGGCTCGATCTGGGCCAAGAGCCTCATGCGGCTGCACATGAGCCTCATGTAGCTTGGCTCCGAGCCATCCGTTTCCTTGCCTCTTTAGCCTTTTTTTAGTGGTAGTGTCCATGAGTTCGTCACATTAAAAGCGGGGGATTTCTCAAAACGGGCGGCCCAGGTACTTCTGCGCTGCAACCTTCAAGATCCAGCCCTATTGGCTCAACACCGACGGCGGGACTCTCTACAAGGAGCCAGGGGGGATGGCGGACTTCAGCCCCGCAGACTTCAGCCCTGCAGAATAAAGGGTGTGTGTTTGCGAAGGCAGTTTCCGTCCGAAAAAAAGAGGTGTTCTGTGATTTGTGTAGGGAAGTACTTCAGTGTTCGAGATCATTTGCGCTCATGCGAAGACACCTGTGGTCCAAATGTTGGGAAACTCAAAAGGACCAAGTGGATGCGCTGTTATTGGGAAATAAATATATATATATAGATCAAACATGTGACAGGAAGGAACGGCGGAGATGAGCAACCATAGTATCCACCAACGCCATGTGAGTCCCCTTTCCGTGGGTTATAACCAGGGTTACAAACAAACACGCACAAGAGAAGACTCAACTCGCCCCAACAAAGCACCTGAAAAAAAAGACTCGCCCCTCTTTAGCCAGCCGCCTGTTCTGTAGGAGGTGCACATCTTCGACCTGGGCCCCTTGCGGGACGTGTGGCACTTGGTGCTGAGCTCCGAGGGCTCCATGCGCTTCGTGGCGCACGTCATGGGTCTGTCGGTGATCGTGGTGGAGATCGCCGTGGCCTTTGGGTTTTGGAGCGCCCGGGCTTGGAGGGTGGGCGGGGGGGGGGGGGGTGAGGCCCACTGCAGGTGCCTATCCCCGGAGGGAACTGGAACCCTGTGGTAGTTGAGGTCGTTGTTGGTCCCTGGATCTATTCCGGAGAGAGTCCAATATGCCAGTAATGGATGATTGGAGGATGGATTGTCCCTGGTGGATTGTCTTGTGGATAATCCTGCAAGCGGCCTGCAATGGCTCTTTTGTCTTCACGCTCGGATGGTCGTGATTCTGCAAAAGGGGCCCTTGAGCCAAATGTTGCGGGATATCAATGGTCTGAAACACAGAACACAAAACAGACACAAATTTCTTTTGATCTCCAGCACAAAGTATGAAATACGATTGGCTTCATGGCCTTTGACCGTAGCCTTGATGTGTGCCGTAGCCATGTGTATTAAAAGTGCCGGATTCATCCTTTTTCTGCTTGGATGAAATGTCTTGGCCTTCGAAATGGGAAACACTATGTACTGCTTCTTTTTGGATACCTAAATGTATCAAAGGGTGATGTACAACGCTATGTACACGCGGAACGATTGTGAAACTATTGATCTCTCACTCATGGAATAGTCTTGTAGACGACGAGGATCAATCATCTGGATTGTTCGTGGTGCTGAACGTATCTTCATGGTCAGTCGGATCGATGATACCATCGGCGACTGCTGTCGGATTGATTGCCATAGTCTCCATAATCATTCCAGGTCGAAGTGCTATAGTCCTTCCACTGCTTCTGATGTCCCCACTGCTTGTTGTAGTCCTTGTACTCCTGCGGGATCCAGGATGATTGCTTCTTCTTGATGTAATCCTGGTACCTCTCAGAGCTGCGTTTACTGGTTGCAGATTTGCTGTGGATGTAAACCATGAGAGGACTGTGGGAGTCGGAGTCCTGCGAGCCGTTCATGAACATTTCATTGTTCACGTGCTTGTAGCGCTCTGCGGATGAGACCTGGTAATCGAATATGGCCTTGGTTGGATGGTTCCGCATGAATTCCAGTTGTTCATCATCCATACCGTTCATCTCGTCCTTCCGGAAATCCTGCTGGATGTTCGTTTTGCCCCATCCAAATACGATAGTCATCATCACATCTGGGAATGTTCGATCAAATCCTGATCCGCATTTCATGTACAGGTGATGACGGACAATGGATTTCAGGGTGCACGAAGTCTGCATACTCCATTCTGTCCACGAGTGGCAAATTCTTCGTTTCATTCCACAGCCTCTGATATGTCCTCATGAGGATGTTCACGAGACCGTTGGCCGGATTGTAGACGTGCTGGAGTTTGGCTCCTGGTGGAAATGTGTCTTGCCAGAAGTTCCACTCGTGCAGAGGGTCCGCCGCGGACAGAGCATGCGATCGGTCTGGATGACCATTGCTTGATCACGATGCCCTTGTAACCGTATCGGATGAACGTCTTGATGAGCTCCCTGGATTTCTCATCATTCGGACTGAAGAATGCGTCTGCTTCATTCAGGCATAAGATGTGTGCACTGTTCTGCATCATCATCTTGACGATCGGTCGATCCTTCATCGGCATGTTGTGCACCTCCCTGTTGTCCAGCTTTGGATTCCTTGTGAGGTTTCCATGGTTCAGGGTAAGCATGTTGATCGCTATGGATGAGGTGAACTCATGCATGTTGAGATAGTCCACGGGAGGACGGTCAGTCGGCTGCATCAGCGATCCCAGGATATCGGCATAGGCTCGGATGATTTTCGGGTCATCATGTGACCTGAGCTTCTTCAATCCAAGCGGAAGCTTGATCGGATATCCGGATCCTGGTTGAGCTTGCTTGTACTTGTCAACGGTGGGACCTTCTCCTCGATGAGGGAAGTAGAATTCTCCTTCACCGAGATTGACATCGGGATCGACATGTGCCAATGAGGCTCTCTCGCACTCTGTCAAGTTGGGATGAGCTCTTCTTGGGTCTTTGTTGAACTGATTCATGTAGCGGGTGAGGTTCTCCCTGGTCCCCGCGAGCTCTTCCTCTGCGTCCTTTTTGTTCATATCTGTTTCGAGATAGATTTCCTTGAGTTCTTGGATGAACTCATCTAGGTTCTCTGAATTGTGATATTCCACGATGACCTTCAGCTTGACGGATCTTTCCCCGGAGGGTTCCATCATCTCTCCTTCAGTTGAGTCCTGATCGGTGGAATGCCGTCTCTTCTTGGTCTCTGAGGAAGTATCTTTTTCCTTGTTGTGCTTGGTGGAATTCACATAATTGAAGAAGGCATCGGCGAATTCGCGGATCTTGGTGTCGTACATCTCGTAATCTTCATGATCGAGATGCTTCTTCATGATCCACTTGTTGCTCGCCATGAGGCTGCCATCAGGTTCAAATGCTGCAACAATGTTTCTTGCCTCGATGGTTTTGTCTGTCAACGCTGTTCTCTCTTCGGAGAGGCGGATGCCATAGTCTTGGTCCTTGAGAAATGCAAGGATCAACAGTGCATCTCTTCCTGCTGGCACATGGGTCAATGCGGCTTCTGACTCATCGTCTTCGAGGATGACGTCATCGATGCATGCCATGTGGACGTGCAGTCTCCCCAAAGGGTTTGACTGGAATTTCCCAGATTTGAGCCCGTGCTCCATGATGCTGTAGAGCTGATTTCCATAGGTTGCATGGAACATGAATGTGATGGGCTTCTTCGAGAACGGCTAGATCTTTCTCTCTTCTTCAATGGATGGTGGTGCCGGCCTTCGCATTCTGTACTTGGGCTGAGCTGTGCCTTCACCTTCATGAGGCGCCTCGGATCTTGACGGATGCGGACTTGGCGGAATGGATTCCGTTGGGAGATCATAGTCCGGTTCGTCGTGATGAGGCTCCTTCTGCTCAGAGTACAGGGGTCGTCCAAAGGATTGGATCTCAACTTGTCGTGTGTGTCCGCTGTTGCACCTCACATAGAACTCCATCTCTGAATCAACATAGAATTCCTTGCCATCGGGCCTGAGTGCATTTTGTGCGGATCTTGTGTTGAGCTTATCGATCCATCGATTCCTTGGAACAATTTCTCCCCGTGCCTTGCGCTCATTATATTTCCCGTCCACGGATGGAAATACGAACGCAATTTCGAAACGTGATTTTCCATAGCTCGGGAACATAGCCATCAAGAGAAGTCCTGGCTTATTTCCACTGAAGTTCCTGGCATGTGTGATGCAGGTCAATGCGTCATAGAGCTCGACGGATCCATCAGGACCCATTTCCACTTGTCGTTTGCATTCCTTATTGATTCCATGTCTTGGATCATGTCGAAGACATCCGGAAAACGATCTGCTCATTCTCTCAATTCGCCAGAGGATGAGATCTGTGATCTGTTTCGCCTTGGATGGTTCCATGCGGAAGTATTTGCAAACCTGTTCGACATTCTGGACGGTCTTCTCGAGATCAATGTTGCCGTTGTGGCATACCATCGGGATGATGTCGGTTCCGTAAACTTCGGATTGAGCATTGGTGTAGCAGCAGATGCTATAGACCTTCTTGATGAAGTCCATGTATTGCTTCTCTGCATGGTTTCCTTCACCTTGGAGTGTTGGTTGCCAGTAGTCGTTGAATCTTGCCTTCAACCAGAATACCTTAACTCCATGTGGGTCTCTCGTGCTCAGGAACGAAGTGGAAATCCGGATTGACATCGAGGATGGTTGAGCATTCCTTGTAGTACTCGTGCACAAAACTCAGGAATTTTGAGTTTCCGAAAGGTCCTGGGTGTACGGATTCCTTCTGGAGGCTGATGTCTGTATCCGATCCATTTGTTACAAACCACCGATCATTGGATGTGAGAACTGGCCGCATCGCTGGTCGCCTTGGAAGCGCAGGTCGATCACCAGGATGATTGTCGGATTCCGTCTCTTCATCCAGGATGTTTTTTGGTGCTGGCTTGACTTTGGAGACAAGCCTCAATGCTGGTGGCGGTGACTTTGGAACAAATTTCGGATGTGGCATCGCCTTTGACAAAGGCCTTCCTGCGAGAGGATGCCCTTCTTCATCTGAATCATCGTCATCGGAATCTCGATCATAATCAACCTGCTCCATGTTGACATTCTCGGGTTGTTGAGAGGCGGATGGATTCTCATCAGCGACTTGCTCCATGGGGCAATCGGATGTCTCATCTTCCTCATCACGAGCAGGGGATTCCTTCAATGGTGATGCCCGCCTCTTGATCATCGGCTTTGGCACAGGTGCCGCATCGCCGGATCGTCCAAACATCAGGTTGAGGATGGGCATGTCAACGAGGTGATCGAGCATACAAGATTGCAAAGGTCGGATTGGTTGTAAACCGAAAGTGGCTGCGGAGGCAGACACATATTTCTTGAGATTCAAAATGGGTCAAGTGCAAACACGCGCATCACGGAATTGAGGAATTGAAAATATGCAAAACTGAAAAACTCATGCATCAGAATTCGTGGACATGCGGATCATGCCCAGGTTCCCCAATAAGCAAACATGGGTTCTGCTATACCGACTCCTGCAAAGGCAATGATGTCGGGTCCGTGCTTCGTGTTGCGTGCTAGCCACTCAACCAAGAATGCCTTGTTCTGCAACATGGTACGAAAGGGTGGATGTGCATCTACATTCAAGAGATGTCGTCCTTCAGGAGGAGTGTCGTCCTTCAGGTGTTTGTCAAAAGTGATCTCCTGCAGTTCGTCGATGGCAACGTTCTGATGAACATTGATGTACCAACCGTGCTTGTCATCTTGCTTCCATTGGATGCGCTGTCCTACGAAAAGGCAATCATTTTTGTCCTCGGAACCAACCTGAAAATCTTTCCGAAGTCGTCCCATGATTTCCTTCTCGAACACGTCATCCCCCGTCATAAGAAGATCATCTACATGAAGAGACAGTGCTCCATGAACTTGTCGATTCTTAGCATTGTTACCAGAAACAGGATCCATCAGGTAATCAACTGCTCCTGCTAGATCGAAAGTTGTGGATGATTTCTTTTCACTCACCAATGCGGGCTTCGGAAGCTGCTTGCCGTAGTACACGTATGTACAACGGTCTGCCCGGGTTGGCACTAGTCCGCATGAACGAAGTGCCGAACCAAGGATGTTCCACCATCTGCGTGGTGCGTCATTCAGCCCATAGGGATATCCCATTTCAGGAGGTATCTGACAAATGATGTCACGAGACTGGTCGTATGCTTCGCCTTGGAGAAATGCTGTCTTCAAATCCATGTGGAATATATTCCAGCCTTTATTTGAGGCTGCTTGGATTGCAAGGCGGAAACCACTCCTGGATGCAGCAGGACTGTCTGTCTGCTGATCATTCTTCTGCTTGTCTTGGAAGCCTCGGAGGACCCAGCGAGCCTTGGTCTTCAAGAAGTTACCATCCTTGTCTTGCTTCAGGGTTAGGACCCAGCGACCGGTGACCCAGTTCCTGACCTGAATCTTGCGTGTGTCGACTAAGTCGAACACTTCATTGTCAAGCCATGATTTGCACTCAAGCTGCTTGGCTTCAAGGAATTGCTTCTGATAAGCTCTTATTTCCGTGGCTGTAGCTTCCTTCCGCTTCTTGCCAATGAGTGCGGATGTGGATGAAGCCTTCAAAGATTCTTGCTTGGATGAATACAGAACTAAGAGTGCACGGTCATCGTCGGTCTTTTTCTTGCATAGCTGGTCAACATGATTCTGATCTGTGTATTTCTGATGAGAGAATCCGCATTGGGGAGATGGATTGAAGGTCCCTTTCACACGTCCAAGAAGGACAGGATTGCGTTCAATATCTCTCGGAACCGTAAAGGATCCGGTGTTCGCACAGATCTTCTGTTCGGCTGTCATGAGTGACCAATGCGCTTCATCTAGAACGAGATCAGCTTGGTGATCATCATAGGATCTGGTACTCTGAGAGTCTTCTGAATCTTCGTCTTCCTGATCAGTGTATCTCATGGTTCTTTCTGAACTTCCAGTGCCGGATGAGGTCGGAACATGAGGGATCAGTTCTTCCTCACTTTCATAGTGGACCGGCAAATTCGCTGGATTGTTCGGATTATAACTGGATGAAGATGCAGGATCATGTCTGGGAGAATGCTCAGGTGACTCATCATTGTCATCTGGCTTCTTGTTCTTCTTCCCAGTCTTCTGCTTCTTTGATGGACTGCCGGTTGTTTCTTCTTGCGCAAGTGATGGCAGTTCAAGATCTTTATCTCGTTCTTCTGCTTCGGGATTTGTAAGAATCGCAGGTGGTGAAGGTACCACGACAGTCGGAAGAATTGGCTGAGATGATTGCGACTGTGACGGCAAAGAGACATCCCCCCCAGTCGATTGAGTCCACTTGAGGATGAAATGGACTGTTTTTGCGGTTTAAGCGTCGCATCTCCTCCGCCAGGCTTGTCGTGTGGCGGCAGTGGAGGATCCACTGGACTGTCTGGTGACACACTGCGTGGTGCTGGCGGCATGGGATGATCAGGCTGATGTGGAGGATCCGGAGGAGGATCTGACATGTTCTCGTCCGGAGGCGTTGGAGGTCTTGGGTCAGGCATGGGATGGTCCGGTTGATCAGGTGGCTGCTGCGTGTCAGGTTGCTGAGGTGCATCCGTTGGATCCAATGGATCCGTCTCAATGGGCATCGGCCTGATGGCCGGCGCATCTGTGAACGACTGATGAACGGATGAAAACATCACAGCATGCCAAGTCTTCGGATCATACTTCTCCCAATTGCATTTGGATGCAGGCAAGACCCAATTTCTATTCAGCTGATCAGGCTGCCAGAAGGATATGATTGCATCGTCCGGAGGTGACGTAATAGGCATATTAATGCCAATGGTGTGGACGTATGCAGTGCATGCATCATACTGAGTGGATGAGATGCACAGTTGTCTCAACTTCTTACAGCCGTTCCACATGTTCTGACATCGCCAGTCATTAGGATCTTGCTTGAAGATATCAATTTCAGTCCCAGGTGGGTACTGCTTCATCGTCTTCTGGAATTTCTGAACTAGCGGATCTTGGATGACTAATGGTTGAACGTCCTTGTTGAACGGCAGGTGCTGCTGGTCATGTTGAACTCCTTGTCAATGGCTTCCATCTCCTTTCTCAGGAAATCAACCTGCTTGATGGTGAATGGTTCAAAAAGGTCCTCCAAGAGGTACACCTCATTGTCAAGCGGTTTCACCTGCAAGTGTCGTAAGAGGATGTGCGCAAGATCCTGACAGAACTGGTAAGGATACACCTGTGCCAGTTTGGTTCTGCTTCCGAAGGTACCAGCGTTTCCCTCTAGGGGTTGGTGTTCATGCTTGACTGAGCTGGAAAAATTTTTACACCTTCTGAAGATCGGTCTCATAACCTCGGAAGGTAAACAGTGCATCAAGCTCGTGGGCTTGAGACTTCTGAGCCCGGATTCAGGATCTTTTAGTCCGTACGCACAGAAATAGAAATCTCCCCAGGTCACGGATGGGTCTGAAAACAATTGTTGCATGCATTTCAGATACCACATCCTGGATGTCTGAGGATTTTCGATAATTTGTTAATGTTGAAACGCATGTGGAAACATGAACTGTGTTTGGAATGCTTGACCACAATGGCATTTGCCATTTTGGCTCAAGCATTGCCCTGGGTTCCTGGAACCCAATCTGTGTGAAAAATTTGAGTTTGGACACTTTCGAACCTAACCCCGATCAAGCAATGGCTTCCTCGGCAACCTCGGCCACTTCCTTTGAGCTGATTGAGGACCAGACACTCACCGTGGAGGAGGTTGAAATGGCCAGCCAGGAGGCCCAGGAAATTCGCACACGCGAGGCGGCAGTGGCGGCCGGCCTGGTTTTGGACGAGCCCGAGGCCCCCCCGTCGGCTTCGGCTACCGATGTGATGAAGGACCTCTCCAGTGCACTGGAGCGTCTCCGTGTGGCATTTGCCACGCCGACTTCCGGCTTGGGTGCCCCTGGCCCCGCCGAGGAGGAGGACAAGGACATGGAAGACGCGGACGTCATGGAGCGGGCCACGCCACCGGAGGAGGCACAGACGCCACCCACGAAGAGGCTGAGGGGTTTCGTGGCGGCTTCCCAGAAGACCACGGCTCATGTGAACAAACCGGTCTCCTTGGTGCCGGTTGAGGGCCGACCCGGTTATTTCAAACTGGTGGACCTCCCAGACCTTTTCCCGGTCCTTCCGGCATCGGCGGCCACTTTGCTGAGGGACGTCACGGTGGAGGAGGCGGTCTCCCTGTTCCACAAGTTTGTCGGGAAGAATCTCACGGAGGACCTGGTGATTCGTATCCTGGAGGCTTATGTCCCGATGAAGATCCAGATCCGGCAGGAGGAGGTCTGGGCCTCGCAATTCCAGAGGAACAAGGCGTGCATTGGCACCCAGCGGATGCACAGGCTTGATGCAGGCCATTCCGATTACAAGTTCATGTGCAAGGCATGCGGCACGGGGTGGCCAGAGGCAGCTAAGCAGTTCCCTCAAGGCCTTATGCAGCTCCTCCTTCTTCCGGATCGCCTGGTCCACCTGGGGGTGGTAGAGCTGGAAGCTCTGAGCCTCCGCCTCCTTCAGGGACCGCTGCACTTTGACCTTGATCTCCTGGCATTCCCGGACCTTCAACGCCTCGTCGTCCGCCTCCATGGACAGGATCTCCTGCCGGATGTCCACCCGCCTGTTAAGCGGGACCACGTCTGCCATGGTGATCTCATCTGCCGTGTCCGTTTTCGGAGGAGCTCTCCCCAGGACCGTGCCGTCTACCAAGTTGCGGTCGGCCTGTGCCCGGGTACCACCGGGGCCAGCGGCACCCAGGCTTCCCCCTTCCCTCTGCTGGATCCAGGTCGGCTTGCCCTCCACGATGAGCAGGTTGTAGGTGATGCCATCCGCCTCATAGGTGGCCGAGGGTGCCTGGAAGGGGACGAACTCCTTGCATCGGGAACCGACTCCGGAGGAGTCCTCGGCCAGGCGGCGGCACAAGGAGTTGGTCACTGAGGAGATGCTGGACAATGAGATGGCTATCCTGGCGCCTCTCCAGGAGGGCATGCAGGCCCTGCCGTCAGAGGAGGTGGCTAATGAGGGAGCCCGTGCCCTCAGGAAGGTCAACCCGGAGCGGTTCAAGGCCAAGCTGAGAGACCAGTACTTGGAGGGGAAGGGCGTTGACGCCAGCCAGGCATTGGCTGAGGCGATGGGCTCCATTGAGGAGGCTCAGGCCAAGCGCACCCAGGACACCAACCAGGCATGGATGCTCAACCACACTCTCAAACCCTTGGAAGTGTCGGCGTGGCCGGATGATCTCAGGCAGGCCCTGGAGAGGGGGCTATTCTGCCCCCTGGAGCTGGATGACCCCGAGGACATCCCCCAGGTGGGAGACATCAAGGAGAAGTATGTCCCCTACATCAGGATGCTCAGAGCGTCGCAGAACCCATGGCACCAGGAGGCGCTGCTGGAGGAGATGCCCGATCTGGTGGCCCCCCCAAGGCCACTGGCCCGGGGGGACCAGCCAATGCCACAGCAAGACCTCGACTCGGAGGAGGGCAAGCTGTCCTTGATCCTCTGGGCGATGAAGAGGCACCAGGGAGAACTCCGGATGTTTGGGGGGATTTGGAAGAAGCACGCAAGCGGTGAGATCCCCCAGGGCGCTGACCAGCAGTTCAAGCTCACGCCGGAGGAGCTCCTGGCCCTGGAGCGCAGGACTCACCCACTCACGTATGAGCGGGACCACATCGACCCAGTCATCTACACGGCCTTGGAGATCCGAGCGCAGGTGAACCGGGGCGAGCGCCCGGCGCCGGAGCAGGTGGTGGGGATCTTCTGGGCAAAAGGTGATGGGGTGTTTTGGACCAGGCAGACGAGAACGTGGGACCTGCCGAGCCTGACGGGGGTGTACGCCCACAGGTTCACTTTCAAGTACATCTACTTGGCCTGGACCACTTTCCCGTTGATCGTGAAGACGCAACGCCGGGGCCGCAATGCGGAGAACTCGATGCCCTTCCTGGAGAGCCTGGGCATCCCCAAGCCGCGCAGCAAGGAGGAATGGAGCTACATCTTCAAGGAGATGGGGACATTTTTGGCGGCCAAGAATTTCATCGTCAACTGCCCGTTGCCCGTGATGGAGATCCCAGTGGCCCCCATCCATGACAGTAAGGAGGCGCTGCGTTTCAGGGCGGTTTGCGACGAGCGGATCACCCTCCCGCTGGCATCGCTGAAGGCCTTCGACTCGGTCTACACCAAGTTGGTGGCGGGCCTGAGCAAGTCTTCGATGGTGGAGGTGAAGGTCAACTGGCGCTGCAACGTGGTCCACGACTGGGTGGAGCAGGTCCCGCAGGAGGCGGCGGGGGCCTTGTACGACAGGTTGGGTTACTCTTAGGACCTCATCCGGCAGATGGGTTGCTCCCCCCCCTTGGGTGCCTCTGGCCCCGGGGGAGGAGCGGCCAAAGAGGCGGACCCCAAGGCCAAGGTCCTGGGGGGGGCAGACACCACGCTCCGCACACCAGACCAGGGCACCAGGCGATACCCGCCCATCACCACGGCCACGGTCACGGCGGTCGCGGGCCGGAAGTACATCAACAAGCACTTTTTCAAGGAGACGAAGCATGTGTTTTGGGCCTCCGTGGAGTGTGGCTTGGTTTTGCCCAGCATCAGCGCCTGGGAAGTGGTGAGCAAGGAGAAGTTCAAGACCACCGGGGGCTACATGTGCAGATTTTGCAAGGGCTTCTGGAGGGCGAGCCGCGGGGAAACCAGGCTGCTCCAGATCACGGGGTGGCACAAAGACAAGGCCACATGCTTGCAGCTGGTGATGGACGAGCCCCCGGAGCAGCTGTACAATCAGTGGATCCGTGACCGGATGGAGTTCTACAAGGGGGTGGAGCCGACGGAGCCTCCCAGGGATGAGCGGCTGGTCCTGGGCGACGCGAGCACCCCCCGCAGCTCCTCGAATGGCCTGGGGGATGTCTCCACTGCCTTGTGGACGGTCATTTTGAGCAACCCGGAGAAGTCGGGGCTGGCGGCCATCCACTCGGTGGCAAAGGAGGCGATCCTGAAGGGTGAGAGTCGCTAGGTCTGGTCTCACAGCCCTTTCGGATGTGGAAGTCGGGTGATCTCTTCCCGCCGGGATTTGGGTGCCTTTGGCCCCGTCTCCGGTGGGGGAGGAGTAAGGGGTTTCTCCTTTTGGGTTCTTCTTTCACCGTTGTTTCCCCCCTGTTCAACACGTCACGACAGCCTGATCGCCTCGACCAGGAGGCCACATGCATTGGCTGCCCCAAGGACGGGCCATATCAGCCACGGTTCGGAAAAAGTGGCTGCGGCTCTTGGGTTCCTTGAGGTCCTCTGGGGTTTTGGGGAATCCCCCGCCGGGTTGGTCTCCCCCCTCCGTGCTTTTGGGGATTTCTGGGGGTTGATTTTTGGTCCTGTCGGGTTGCGTGTGGCCTGCCTGCTCCATCTGCACTCGGCATTCTGCGCGTTTGGAGCATGCATGCATTGTGCCGCGGTTGGGTCCCGGCCGCTCGATAGGAGGCTCGAACCCCCCATTTTCTCATGGCTAGGGTTTCTACCAAGTTTCTTTTGCGCCCGCCTTACACACGTCTTTGGGACCGCATTCCAAGGGTCCTGTGGGACACATTGGCGGATGAGTCCTTCTCCCCGAGACAGACGGACGGGGAGCTGTTGGTCCTGATGTGCCTGCGCCATGGCACGGAGGAGGAGGGGAGGAGGCTGGGCGGGGAGCCGGCAATCCGCTTCGCCCAGCTCCTGGAACTCTCGGGCATTCCGGTAGGACAAGACGACCAAGTGGTCCCGACGGACTACGTCGGCGGCGGGCAGGCTTCCCCAGCCTCTGTCCGCGGCGGACCTGGCCGACCTGTGGGACAGCCTATGGTTCCTCCTCATGGCGACGGCGGATGGCAAGCCGAGCGAGAACTGGAGAATGAATGACCCACCCCCACTCCAACAACCGGAGCTTCTGAAGTGGAGGCACTGGCGCCCGGGCAAAATAAGGGAGATGGAGCCCACGACCCAGCGAGCGATGGAACTCCATATGCGCGGGAAATGGGCGGAACGGCTCCTTGCCCACTTCGCCCCGTTTGCGGAGCACATTGCATACATGCAGGACATCCTGGGGGAGGACTTCCGCAAGGAGGCATTGGACCTCCTGGGGGACAGTAGGTTCCGGACACTCAGGCAACATTGCCTGGTCTACGAGAGTCTCCGGAAGAGAGGCTTCACAGTGATTCCATGGCAGGAACGACATGTCCGCTCTCTCCTTAACCAGCTCGCCGAAGAGGAGGTCACCCCGTGCAAGCTACGGCAGGTGTGGAACACCCTCAAATGGTTTTCCAAGACCTTCGGGTTGCGCTGAAGATAGACGAGCTCCATCGCCTCAAGTCCAAGAAGAGCTCGTTGGAAGAGGCGCTCACGGACACGGTCACCCGGCCATAGCGCAAGGCGGTGGTCCCCAGCAAAGAGGTCATATGGGCTCTGGAGGAGGGGGCCGGCTACGATCGGCCCCGGTACGCAGGCGGGCCCGGGGAGGAGCAGACACGAGGTGCTGGACGCTTTCATCCTGGGTTTCGCTCGGTTCCAAGTTGGGTGCAGCGCTCGTTTCAATGACCTCCAGCATGTTCACCCCAAGGACCTTATCCACACCAGCAACTGGCAGACCCTCAGCAGCACGAATCAACCGAAACCCGGTCCTTTTGATTGCTCCGAAGTACAGCTTCACGGGGATCCCCTGGTGGACTACCTGGGTGGCCTCGGTCAGGCGACTGGTATCAGAGGAGGCATTCCAGGACATGGACTACCTGCTCCCGACAGTGAGCAAAGACTTTGCAGGGCTGATCCCGAGACCTTCCACACCGGAAAGGGCTCTGAGATGGCTCAAGGATGCGATTCTCCGTCGGGGAGTTACCCCGGGGTTGGTGAAGCCGCTGACGTGGCACTCATTCCGAGTGTTCATCCCGGACTGCGCTTTCCAGATGGGGATCCCCCGGGAGCGCCGCATTAGGCAACTGGCTCACGGAGAGCACAGCAGACGTCTACGTGCGGGAGAAGCGCAACGTTGTTGTGGAGATTTGGGGCCAGGTAGCGCAGAAGGTCCCCAACCTGAACCTCGGGCCAGGCAGGGAACGCAGGGAGGACTTGAACCACCCGGACTGGGCGGACCCGCTCCCGCCACCAGCAGTGGACATCACGGACGCAGGACCGGACGGCCGCAAGGACCAAACCGAAAGGGAAGGGGAGGCATCCCCCACGGGACCCTCAGGGAGCGCGCCATCGACTCGCTCATGGTCATTGGTGGAACAGGGACCCGAGGACACACCAGTGAAGGCCAAGGACCTGTTTCCCGCCACCCCGGACCTCCCCCTTCGTGTGGTGGCGGCGGTCAAACGCACAGGCAACGCCGGCCAGTCCAGAATCCACCTGCTGAATGACGAAGGCACGGCTGTGGGGTGCGGGTGGCGACCGGCGGCGTCTAAGATCCAGGAGCTCTCTGTGCTGGATTACATGACGGAGCAGGAGGCCTATGGCAAGTGCGAACGTTGCTTCAAGAGGTATGGCTTCCCGGCGGACTGGGTACTGGAGCCTGCGGAGGTCCCTACACTGCAGGAGGACTCGGACTCCTCGGCGGACTCGGGCTCGGAAACGGATGACTCTGTAGACACCCAGTCGGAGACCGAGGTGGTGGCCCTACCTTTGGCAGCCTAGGTGCCCCCGGCCCTGGCGACCGAGGGGAGGGGAGGCCCAGGACAGGGCCCTGGCCAGGGCCCTCAGCACAGACTGGCATCCTTCGGAAATGGCGGGTGTGCCAGACTGTCCTTCGGAAATGGCGCTATCAGTCTGCACACCCGTTCTTCAGTTTTTGAGAGCTTGTGGTGGGTGGCCCATGGGGCCCACTCAGCCGTTGACATCTGACAGGGGAAGATGAGTCCCTGGCACCAACACATTGCTTGGATAAAAGAGTTATCGCATGCTTGTGTGGTGCCGTTTGGTTAGCTTACATACACTTTGTTAATGTTGAAACGCATGTGGAAACATGAACTGTGTTTGGAATGCTTGACCACAATGGCATTTGCCATTTTGGCTCAAGCATTGCCCTGGGTTCCTGGAACCCAATCTGTGTGAAAACCCACCCACCCACACCAAGGTAAGTGGTCATGGCGGCTGCGCCCGCCAAACCACCGGAGGAGGTCCCAGCGGAGTTCAAGGAGGACGTGGCAAAGTTGCAGAAGCCACTGGCGGCCATCCTGGTGGACAAGGAAATCCCCTGGGCCATCCAGGCGGCTCTGGGCGCATCGGGGTACGTCACGGTGGAAGACCTGGCGGATCGCTGGAACACCCCGGCGGCGGCTAGGGACAATGGTCCCCGGGACCTGGGATTCCAGGATGGAGAGAACGGGTTCAACGCCCAGACCTCGGCCTTCACGGCGATGCGCCTCCTTCAGGCAGTTCGGGTGGCAGCCAACTTGGTCCGGGGGGGCAACCAAGGTGACCACCCGGCGGGCCAGGCGGGCCCGACAAAGGCTCCCTTGGCCCGGCAAAACACATCGTGAAAGAAGGGGAACGCCCCTCATCCACCCACAAGAAGATCACGGTGGACGGCTGGGACAGGGAGGATGAAGAAGAGGTGAGGAGTCACCCTACATCTCGGCGCCAGCTGGAACGATTGCACCTAACCTTCAGGACGACGCTCCTGATGTGCACGGCAGCACTGCCGCAGTTTGGCAACCTGAGGGTCACCAAGGAGGAGTTGGACGACTGGTATGCCTGGTTCTATGGGGAAGACATAGCCGGCAGGAAACCTCCCCCAAGCGACACCACCTTGCTGTTCGCAGAGCGCAATGCATGGCGCAAGATTCACGAGATGGTGCACCAGGCACCACTCTCTCCGAAGCCCTCAAGAACATCAGGGGCGACTTCCTCTTCTGGCAACGGGAGGTCTATGAGCAACTCAGTGGGAGAAGCCCAAGAAGGGGGGAAAAGGATCCTGGCCCTCGGGGCCGACCCGGTCCAAGCCGAAGGGCAAGGGCGGCAAAGGTAAGTCCCCCAACACCTCCTCGACCCCATGGCCGGACCACTGGGCTTTCAAGAATCCCAAAGGGGTGGCGTACTGCAGAGATCATCACCTTCACAACAAGTGTTCGGGATCATGCGGCCGATCCCACAACTGCCCGGTCAGGAAGGATGGGTGGGTGTGTGATGCCCCCCCATCGAAGCATGTGCCACAGGCATGCCCACACCTTCCCAAGTGAGCACACAGCGGGGGAGAGCCAACCCCACCAGAGCCACAGCGGAAGGCAGACAGAGCGGGGGAGGCCAGGACGGCCGCAGGTGGGAGGCCACCGGCCCCGGAGCCCCTCCACCGAAGAAGAGGACCCTTTCCCCCGCACCCACCGAGGCAGTGGGGAGAACCCCCAGAGAGACCCAGAGGTGAGGATCCGCCCGGCAAGGGGCGTTCCAAGGGCGGGCAGAACTGTCAGGGCAAGCAGCAAGCCCAGGGCCAGAGGACCGGAGGGTCAGACAAAGGACACACGGAAACCCTAGGGGGGGCAAGCCCCACCTTCCCATGGATGCAGGACACCCCGGAAAGACTGAGGCTCAGACTAAGGTGGACGCCACGTCCGGTGCCGGAGTCGTCAAAGCCGTCCCTCATCCTGCTGTACGCTGGGAAGGATGATGCGGCGGCCCTGGATGCTTACCTCCATGCCTACAACCCGGCCTTCTCGGAGTACATTTGGGCTCCTCCATTACCCGGGGCTCCAGGTCCTCTAAGCCCCACAGGGTCTGCTCCGCC
This sequence comes from Effrenium voratum, assembly GCA_963377175.1. Taxonomy (NCBI): domain Eukaryota; class Dinophyceae; order Suessiales; family Symbiodiniaceae; genus Effrenium; species Effrenium voratum. The sequence goes on along the minus strand of CAUJNA010000356.1, from coordinate 62,704 downwards.
CTGCCCCTCACCGACGCCGGGCCACCCGGTTTGGGGAACCATCTGAGAATGCTCCACGTCCTGCAGTTGGGGCCGCCCACAAAGGCGACCTTGCCCGCCATGGCCATGGAGCACATCGTAGAGTAAGGCTCGTCTCCCAGCATGTCCTGTCCAAGATCTCCACCCTTTCGCCTGATGTCCACTCACGGACAACGACAGCGTGCTCATGCTCCGACAGATGTACCTGACCTTGCTGGCCTACCAGGGGCTAGGTCAACTAACGGTCCCGCAGGTGGGCTCCTCCTTCCTGGAGCACCCAATGGACCCAATGGAGTGCAGCAAGAGCCTGAGCGCAGCGAGGTGCTCATCGATCTGGGTCACACGGGCCTACATTCAATGGGCGAGCGCACTCCACCACTTCGACGAGTGCCGCCTGGGCCAGGTGGTAGTGAAGTCCACGACATTGTCAACGGACCTTCCCCTTCACCATTGGCATGATCTGCGATGCAACCACGGAGCTCACCCCAGGGGGGAAAAGCTCAACTCCAGTGACCTCAGCCGGTATCCAGAGCAGATGATGCAGGGTCTCGCAGCGGCCATCCTTTGCAGAGCGGGACCCGTCCTGGAGGCGCTGAGGCCGGGGGGCACAGTGCCCCAGGCGAACCCAACGACCCCCCCGCGCCGGGGGACAACAAGCGCCAGTCCCGGAGGCTGAAGGCCGGCCAACAAGCGTTGGCGGGACTAACCTTGGGCTCACTTCCGGACACCAACACAGCTGGCTGGCGGGACGGTCGAACTTCGGGGTGGAACTCTTTCCCCTGAGCCATGGGCACGCCATTGCATGGAGATCTCGGATCGGCCCACCACCCTGCCGATCACGCACAACCCAAATCTCTCCGACAAGGTTATGTACCTCCAGATGGCATTCAAACAGCGCCCCCTAAGGGACGGGGGTGGGAAGCCCTCACTGGGACGGCTGGCCCCGTGGACTCGGCCGCTGTCCAAAGCAGCAGCGATGGGGCCAAGATCTGTGTCCTCACTTCGCCATGGGGGACAAGCTCCAAGAGTCGCTCTCGTTGGGGGACGGGTCACATCCCTTCCCGGAGGACCTGCTGGAGGATATCAGGGAGATCTTGGCGCCGGGGGCAGGCCGACCAGCTGAAGGCCAACCCTTCTTCCTGGACATCTTGCACAGCGTGGCGCTGAACATTCAGGGACCACCAGTTTCCTCGGGATCTGGAACAAGGGGTCCCACTGGGGGTCACGGACCCACCCCTGGCCTCGCCGGGCATCTGGCCACTCAAGAAGGAGCTAAAAGGGGAGGAGCCGGAGTTCCAGGAACTCCCTCATCCCACGCGCCGGGGTAACTACCCCTCGGCGGATCACTTCAGTGAGCTCATCCGTGGCACATTCCTGGAGGAGGTCCCCATGAGCATGGTACAGGGCCCCTTCACCAAGGTGGAGGCAGCAGCGCGCTGTGGCTGCAAGATTGAGGACCTTTGTCCCGGCCCCCTAGCGGGCATCGACGAAGGGGACAAGATCCGCACCATCTACGATGGCTCGGTGGGCGGGGCCAATGACACCATCAGGAACCAGACGGTGGAAAGGACGACGGCTCCGACGGTGCTGGATGGGGTACAGGCTCTTCATTGGCTACATGCGGCAGCTGCGGAGGGACCTCCCTCTCAGGGTGCCCCTGGCCCCGAGAAGGAGGTCGTCAAACCTCCACCTGGGGGCTGGCTATGGCCGGAGCCGGGCACCAGGTGGGTGCTGCTCAAGGCGGACGTCACCAAGGCCCACCGGAGAGTGAAGGTCCTCAGGAAGGACTGGCGGTTCCAGGTGGCCTCACTGGGGGAAGAATGGTGGGTGAACAAGGTAGGCACATACGGCATGGCCAGTGCCCAATCCTACTGGGGACGCCTGGCAGCCCTTCGGATTGGAACTTCGTCTTTGTGGATGACTTCCTGTGGCTGCTTCGCAGCGAGGGGGCAGTAAACTTGGCGGTGGCGCTGTTGGCAACACTCCTGGCCTTGGGCACCCCGCTTAGCTGGAAGAAGACACATTTGGCGGAGGTCAACACGTGGCTGGGCTTCGTGGTCCACCCGAACATCCCGCAGGTTCTCATGGCCGCCAACAAACACATCCTGGTGATGGAGGTCTTGCAGACCATGGTGGAAGGGCAGGCGATGCACTCAAAGGACATCGAGAAGGCCCTGGGCCGCATCCAATGGGCAACTGCTGCATGTCCGCTGGCGAAGTCGATGCTTCAGCCACTTTGGGCCTGGAAGATGGCCACCACCACGGTGGGGAAACCCCCCAAGGTGGTCAGGATGCTGGCGTTCATGCTGCGGTTCCTCTTCAACACGCCCTTCGTCCAGTACTCCCCTTACTTGCCGAAGTCCTCTTGGTGGGGTTGCAGCGATGCTAGCGCCTCGGACGAAGGACTGGCATTTGTGGGAGGATGGTGCTCCAACAAAATGGAGCCGGAAAAGAAGGAGGTGTACTGGTTCCACGAGCAGATCCACGTGGAGGAGTACCCGTGGGCATTCAAGAATGGGGATCCCAAGCGGAGGATTGCGGCTTTGGAAATGCTGGGCACGCTCTTCCTCTGTAACATGATCCTCACGCACCAAGGCCCTCTGTCCTCCCGGGTCCGACTCCCGGTGGGCAGTGACAATCAGGGCGACGTCATGGCGATGCTCAACCTTGGATCCAAGAAGCCCTACACCGCGGCGATCCTGATGGAGCTAGTCTTCCTGCTCCACACCCATGGCTGCTCGCTGGCGGCCAACCACGTGCCCCAGTGGGCTGATGAGCTGACGCACCCAGATTTCTCTGGGTTCGACCCTTTGCACAGGTCCCCAAACAGGAACTCTGCGAGGAGTTCGTTTTTCCCCCGCGTCTCCTGAATGGAGATGCATTTGATCTTAGCGTGGGCCCACCCATGCTCCCGTGACCGGAGCCGGTGGGTGACTCACTTCCCCTGGTGGCAGACCCCCCTGTGGCCTGGGTGCCCCGGGCCCCGGCTCAGGGGCGGGCGCTATCAGTCTGCACACCCGTTCTTCAGTTTTTGAGAGTTTGTGGTGGGTGGCCCATGGGGCCCACTCAGCCGTTGACATCTGACAGGGGAAGATGAGTCCCTGGCACCAACACATTGCTTGGATAAAAGAGTTATCGCATGCTTGTGTGGTGCCGTTTGGTTAGCTTACATACACTGACGTATCTTCTGTGCTCCAACTGATAACGCGCAATGGATGCCACAAATTCAACCATGGGAAGGTAGCGTCTCCGCTTTTCCCCAACCTTTTGTTGGTCTTGCTGGATGTTCTGCATATTTGACCATGGTCCACAGACCGGTGCCATAAGGATGACATCAGGTGCTTGTTCCCTGATGATCTCCATGACCATGTGTCGTCGTTTGGATGTCATTACATCGAATCCTGTACGGATGTCCACGGGAGTTCCAACCTTAAGACCTGATAGTGCACAGCATTGACTGAATCTGGCACTTCCTGCAAAGATCTCGAGAACGTGGATCTTTCCTTTACGTACACAATTCCAATGTGCTTGTTCAGGAATGGATGTGAGGTCCTCGACGAACATGTTCTCTGCTGGATGAGGTACTGCAGGTTTTGGAGTTGTTTTTCCCGCGATACATAATGGCACTGAGGATCTTGGCTTAGGAGCTGGTGCGGATGATTCCTTTTTCTTGGTATCTACAGAGGAGCCTGGTTGCTCCTTCTGCAAGAATTCTCGCTCTTCAGGTAACAGAAGGTCAATTCCGGGTTTCCCCGGAGGGATGGTCTCATCCTTCCTGAGCTTCGTCATGTTGACCTTGATGAGTCGAGTCCCAAGATCAAGTCCTACCATCGCTCCTTCAATGGATATGACCTTTCCTTTTAGCCATATTCCTCCCTTGCTTCCATCGGAACGAATCTTGGATTTGTCTTCCTGCCAGTAGAATACCTTGTCCTTCACCTGAAGAGGCTTTGAACTCATTCGGAGATTTTGAGCAAGGTCTCGTCGGATGTCCTCGGATTGACGTGCTTCTTGGAAAGCTTGCTTTGACAGCTGCTTGATCTGGATGGCTGTCAGCTCTTCTTCATTCCTGTCAATCGTCAACTGAGTTGGTGTTGCGACATCGAGTTGGATGAGATCTGCTGGTCGTCTTCCGAATGCGAGCTCCAATGGTGTTACTCCCCCGTAGGTGACGGTCTGATTCCTGACAGTTGCAGCTGCCTTCACTAGCTGCCTGTATGTCACTTTCTTCAGTGTTGCAGGTGCAGTTCCTGCCTTGATGGAACTTAGCATGATCTTGAGTTGTGCCTTCAGGAGTCGAACTGCTGCTTCAGCTCGATTTGGCCATGGTGTATTCGGTCCCAAGGATATCGGTGTGATGTCAAGGGACTGAAATGTTCCCATGTATCTGTCATGAAGGCTTGATCTGCGACAACTGATTTGGGCTGCAAGTGGTACTGGTCAAAATAGTTCCTGAGGACAGTGATGTTCGCTGTTCTCGACTTCTTGCGTAGTTGTCACTGCCTCTGCAGTGATCAATGTTGTTGCTCCATCCAGGATGACCAAAAAAATGATGTGTTCTCCGGTTCCAAGAGGAACTTGACAGTGATCATGTCACCAAAGGTGTCCGCTCGAAGTCCGCTTGTCTTGCTTCGTGATGGTGCATGTTTTGCCACTTGGCAAACTTCACACTCACTTCGGACCTTGTCAAATAGATCGAATGTTGATTTCGGCAAATGAAGTGCTCGGGTTCTGAATCGAAATTGATCTGTTGTCATGTGATGATGCTGCAGGTGGAGTTTCTTCAACTCTTCGGGATTTGACAATCGCTTGCGGATTCTGCCTAGGGCAAGCGGAAGCGATGTCGGTTCTTCTGAGGATGGTGCGAAAGGATCTGGCTCAATAGTCGACCGGCCCCTCTTGTCGATGATCCTGTCTGCTGCCGATCCTGAACCTGCTTCTTCGTCCTTAAGCGAATTGTCCGAGAAGGTGAAAATTGGTTTATTTGCCTGGGATGTAAGTCTCCAATTGTCTTCTAAAATGTCTGGATCTCCACCTACGGATGCATCAATGATTTCCGTGGTACGTTCCCGGCTAATGTGATCAGGACTGCTTGGACATTCCTTGGCTCCATTTGGTGTGACGGGGCGTGATGTGCACACGGATGAGCTGCTTGTTCTTCTTGTCAAGGATCCAATGGTCCTGCCTTTGAGACCCAATGATCTTAGGAGTTGCTAGGTCCTCCTTTGTCTCGGATGATTTTGCTGCACAAACAGTTTCGCTCTTGGAGAGATCCCCGGACGGAAACTTGATGCTGCTATCATCGTCATAGACATAGTTGGTGAGGCCCTTGTGAGCAATTTCTCCATGCGCCTCCACTCTTGCAACTCCAGCGAGATCGACGAGTGCATGTCCTGTACCGGATACTGGAACTGCTTGACGGTTCATGCCAAAGGCCTTGCGTGTGATCTTGTCACATTGAGGTGTGTGCTCGATGGTCATGTAGAGGTTCCGCATCTGGCTGATGCTGAGAAGGATCGGTACAGTTCCTTGTTCAAGGACGTCGATGTTGGTACTGCACGGAGGAGTTGTGTGATATCGAAGATGCAGGGTCCAATTTACCCTGGCGGTCTCTCCGTTTGCAAAAGTGAACTTGGTCTCGGCCGGGATGTACTCATAGGAGATGATGTCCTTCATTGGTTCGGTTGCCTGGGTAAAACGCTGGATTGCATGCCAGCTGCCCATAGATCTGGTACATCCATTGTCCAGAATCGCATAGGTCGGGTTGTGCTGAGGGTTGATGACAGGCGCCATCAGCTTTGTTGCCAGAAGGCTGTGATTTGTTGTTACGGACAGATTGTGTTCTGAAACTGTATCTGATTGGATCAGCTTCTCGTGGATGGCCTTTTTCCCAGGATGCTCATATGCATCATGGAATGCCATTAACGCTTGTCCTGTGCTGGATGTGTCATGGGATGAGTACCAGCCTTGTTCATTCCATGTCCATGATTGATCCCAATCTTGGTCTGTCCAACCGGCATAGGTAGGCTCTATGGATGGTGCAGTCTGCTGGATGGCGGGCTGCTCCTCCGTCTTTTCTGCAGTGGCTGCGAACGTCTTGGATTTTCCTTTCTCCTGTCCGCTCTTTCCTTTTCCACTCTCATAGGATGGATAACCTTTGTTTCCATCATAGGGATATTGGAATTTTGATTTTCCTTTCTTTCCCTTCTTTCCTTTGCCTTTTCCCCAGTATGCCTGGTCGTAGGGATCATAGTTTTCGTTGGCCATATTTCCTGTTCTCTTCTTGAACTTGAAGTTCCGCCCCCGACACTTTTCTTGCTATGAACGCATTGGTCTCCTCGAGGACCCAGAACGTCTCTTCATCGTTGTTTGACATGAATCCTTCAAGTCCTTCTTCATCCTCAACCCAGAAGCCTTCTTCTCCTTCGTATTCACCTTGTTCGATGATGACTGCCTCCTTGAGGTCGGATGGATGGATCTTGGATCGATGTCCTCGTGGTGATGAAGAGTTCATGGTAATGCGTCTTCAGCATCTCATAGGAATTGGCGGCTGCTTGGCGGTCATCGACAAATTTAGTGTTTCCTCCGTATAGCTCGGCTTGGCCATACTTGTATAGGCCTTCTCCATCTGATGACATCTTCCCTTGGATCTTTGCGGAAAACCCGCTCCGCTACCACGAGTTGAGGCCCACTGCCCCAGGCGCCTATCCCCGGAGGGAACTGGAACCCTGTGGTAGTTGAGGTCGTTGTTGGTCCCTGGATCTATTCCGGAGAGAGTCCAATATGCCAGTAATGGATGATTGGAGGATGGATTGTCCCTGGTGGATTGTCTTGTGGATAATCCTGCAAGCGGCCTGCAATGGCTCTTTTGTCTTCACGCTCGGATGGTCGTGATTCTGCAAAAGGGGCCCTTGAGCCAAATGTTGCTGAAAAACAGAACACAGGGGGTGGAGGTTGTGGGGTGGGGGGGGTGGTGGGGGGGTGGTGGAAGTGAGGGGTTGGGGTTGAGGTTGGTTGGGAATTTGAACGGATTTGGAGTCTGGAGTTGTGCTGGAGTTGGGGGCTTGGCGTCTGGTGCCGGGTGGTAGGAATGGTGCGATAGGTCTAGTCCGGGTGTTGGGAATGAACTGTTTATTCACTCTCCACAACAGCCAACAGCCAGGGCTTCAAATCCCCAAGCCCATCCACTCACTAGGGAATGACAACCAGCCCGGTGTCGGGAATCAACCGGTTCTCGGGGATTCTCGAATGAAGGAAGCCAGCAGTTGAATGGTTTGTCTCTGGTTCATTCCATTTCTCATTCCTTGCTAAGCACCTGCAATCTTGGCTTGCGGCTCCTGAAATAGTGAAAGCACCACTCTTGATGTGGGAATCTCTTGATCTATTTCAGTATTAACTCCGCAAGGAAAAACGATCTGAGAGTGTTGAAGCCATGAATGTCAAAGGACGGCTGGTGAAGTTGTTTGAGGGGAAAGCGCCATTTGGGTGTTTGCCTTCTTGAGTTGGTGCCCAGTCTCCCACCATGCGAAGAGGTAAGGCTTGTGGGCACGGGGGAGTCGCCATCAAGTCAAGTGGAAGTTGTTTCAGGGGAAACATTTGAACACTACCAGGAAATCCAATGGCTTGCAGGGTGAGTTCCCGACTTCAGACTTTGCGCTTGGAGATGGGTTTTTGAGATTTCATTTTTAACTATCGACGGTCAGGGCATCTCCTGCCCTATTGAGGCGCGAACCAGACCCATGGGATGCTTACCATCTCAGGAAAAACACCCTTACATCCTGCTGTGGATAAACAAACTGCTGCGCCAGCTGGGATGGTCTGCATAGTTTGTGGCGATACCTGGAATTACGCCAGCTCACCATGATGAAGGTCCTTTATTTGGACATCCAATTCCTATTTCAGGTTTTGGAACTGCCAAACTTGCGGTTTGGTGGTTTATCCTTCCCCAGAATCAGCTTCCCTTTTCGTTTTTTTTTTGTTGTTGTTTGGGGGGGGGGTCCCCTTTGTTTTCCACTGGCCAGGAAACAAGTGTTTCGTTTCTTGCTAGGGTCCGATTTCCGGCCAAGTATCAAGCCGTCAAAAGTTTCCTCCGATAGGCAAGACCTGGCACCTGCACTTCCTGGGCATCGCGGCCGCGATGCACCTCACCATGTCCCTCTGCTATCAGCTTGGACCTTTCTAACCTTTTCCTGGGGGGACCTCACATGTGTCTAAGCCTCGGGGCGGTCATGAATCTGGTTCTTCTTGTGGTTCCCCTCCCCCCCCCGAAAAGGGCATCACCCTATGATGTACAAACTGCATAGACCTTTGACCAGAGACGGACATTGCCCTCCAAGTACAGACACATATGGCTGTGGCTCAAAAAAGTGGTACCAAAATGGCACCTTGGTAAATGGAATCAAAGACTAAAACCCGCGTAACCCCAGCTCTTTGATTTTGAGCCATGCCCATATCTTTAACCATGTTTTATCAACGTGGTCATACAGATGGCAACCTTCAAGGGCCCTTCCTTCGAAGTGGTATGGTCAAAGAAGGCAAACTGGGTGTTTTTCCTGTTCGTTTCCCTTCAAACCGACCCAAAAAGGGTACCTGCCCTTGGACAGCATCCTGCACCAGCAGGTAGACGGTTTGTGTTATCCCAGCCTGGTGCGAGGGTTTTGTTGACAGTACCCTCAAAGAACAGCATGGAACCCCCCGAGCTCCTCTTTTCTTGGTGGCTCCCAGCCATCCCTATAGCTTTTTTCAGCTTTGTAGTATTTAGTGGTAGTTTCCATTTAACCCAGCTAAGCTTTTAGCAGGGGATCAGAAAACGGGCAGCCCGGTTTTTTTGGCGGCTTCCGTGTGAGGCTTTTTTTGGGGTAAGACCGCCCCCCCAGCCCAGACTTGTTGGGGACCGAGGTCCATCCTGTGCGGGCAGCTGGGTGGCTTCACCCAGGCCTGCTGGCTGGGTCTGATGGGTGCCTCTTCGGATGCGCGCTTTGAGAAGGCTGGAAGCTGGGGGGTTGGTTGGTCGTTGATGTATGCCTTGGCTTGGCCTTTTTGTTGTGAGGTGGGGGCAGGGGTTAGGGATTTGTTGGGGAGGGGTCCTGTTTTTCTTGGGGGGGGGGTTCGGTGGGGGGGGGGGAATTTGTGGCTTTTTGGAAGGGGAGGTCTTTTCGGTTTGGGGGGGAGGAGGTTGTTTTTGTTTCTTGAAGGGTTTGGATAGATCCCTACACCAGGTTTTAATGTCTCATTTGTTTCCCAAGGCACTCGCAGATTTAGTCATGATCTCACCCCCTGATCAAACAAGTTGGTATTTACAATGGGAAACCTGCGTTTTGACATACACCCTTGAAGCAGCGGGTTTCCTGAGTAGGGGGGTAAGACACATGCAACAATTAAAAGGTTGCATCTCAGGGATCAGGTTTTGATGTATCTTTTATTTCCCTATTTGGTCATCAATTGTCCCTATCAAGGGGTCCATGACCATCCCTACCAATACCTTTAGTTTCCCCAATAAAAAATCGGTCCACTACCATATCCCAAGGGGGCTAGGCCTACCTTCCCCATGTTTTCCAGGGGTCCGTCTTTCCCTGACTAAAAACAGAGGTATTTACTATGGGACCTGCTTGATTCTTCAAAGCATACCCTAAACGAGAAGAAAAGGTCAGGTATTTGGAGCATGTGGTTGGTATTCCTTTCCCTTGAAATGCCATTTTTTTGGGGTCGACATCCGTTGCTATGGAAATGCCTGATTTCGATCTCTCATTTGAAGGCCTCTCTGAGCTATCCTGAGAGTTGGAATGCTCTAAATCCTAGACGCGGCTTTTTTTTTGTATCTCAAACTACCAAAATGTGCGTCATGGCGTCATGGCCTTAACCCTTCCGGTTGTCCGAATTCTCTTAGAGTCCATGATCCCCAAAAGGTCCAACACCCATTGGCTTTTGGTATGGATTCCATCCATCCACAGAACAGGGGTGTCCCTTTTGCCTCTCGATTTTTTGGGGGGCTGATTTTTGCCCATCTGTTGTTTGATAGCCTTTAGGGGTCCATGACCATCCCAGACTTGGTGAAACCTCACAGGAAGCCGATTTCAAGAAATGGATCCTTATTCCGGGGGGGGGGAATAGCAAAAGCAAAAGAACATATTCTCGCTTTGGCGTCTCTGTATTGGTGTGTATTTTAAAGGGAACCCCAAGAGAGGGGATCCTTCAAAGAAAATTCCTAGGTTTTACCAAATGGATGGTAGGCCCCCAGGGACTGCATTCGTGGATTTGGCGAATGGCTGGAGCAACAGGCCCTCGCCGAGCCCAAGAACTTTGCCATCGTCTGCCTCGGCGGCATTGCTCTCTTCGCTGGGATGGGGGACGCCTTCGAGCTGTCCAACCCCCCCGTTTGAGGCTCGCTCGAGGCCCGCACACTCCTCTCTTCCCAACAAAGATGCTCCGCCCCAAAAAGGGGGGGGAATCCAATCAAACTCCGTAATACCACTAGTATAACATGGATGTTCAGCCAACTTAGTGGGTTCGAACTATGGATCAAACTGGACCTGGCAAGAGCCGGGAGTAGTCCGTTATAGCCTTTTGCAGAACCTAACGAAATCCGCGCTTGGAGCACCCTTCATAGGGTGCCGGACATCACACCGCCCCATGCGCAAGCGCCCTTTGTTTTCAAACTTCCCGTTGGATTCTTTGTAGGACTCGGGTGCGATTCGCGATAGTATTCTCGGGTGGTAGACATTTTAGGCGGGTTCTTGTAGACATTCTATGCCATTCGATGGTGATTCGTTTGTGCTATGGTGAACCTCGGTTGCTTTGGGTTAATGGTCATGGACCGTCCACTGGGATAGACGGTCCTGAGGGCTATTCAGGGAACGCTGGCCGTGTCTTGGACATTTTGACCATTGCATATTATTATGTGTGTCACAGATCTGGATCGAAAAGGGTAGCCTTCAAACCGCTCTTTGGAACAGCCAACAGACGGGTTGACGTCAGGGGACAGTCCTAAGCCCGTGGTTTTTACGATTTTGGGTAGACTCTAGACTCCAGTAGATTTTGACTCACCATAGCCAAGGAAGAGAGGAAGAGATTCTCAGGTGCCTGCTTCGGTGGAAAGGAATCAGGTACCCCATAATTGGGGATTTGGATTGGGGCTGGGATTTGAATGTGTGGTATGGGGTATGTCGGTATATCTTGATGTTTGCCCATAGAATGCTCCAAACTCCCAAGCTCCCAACCCAAACCGCCAGTTTCGAGGGAAGCTGAAGGACGCCGCTTGTTGAAAGACCCCGAGCTCAAAGAGGCCCGAAAGATGGGGCTTTCGATTGCAGAGGCGGAGCGAAACCATCCGCGTCAAGGCTCCAGCTTTTTTTCACGGTTCTAAGAGACTTCGTCTGAGTTGTTTTGAAGGGAAAACGAAGGGAAGCGCAAATCCCCTGGGCATCTCCCTGCTTTGAGCCGTATTCGCATGTTCCCGTCGCATTTCCTTTGGGTTAACCCGGAGGCACTCCGAAAACCAGAGTCTCGTTTTGGGGGACCCGCTTGCTGGGTTCCATCTTCATTTGCGGGTATGCAACCATAGCATTCGAGCAGCATATTGTCGGGCTCTCACGAGGGCGCCCTGCGTTCCGTTTGATTCTCCTTGAAGCCCCAAAGAACAAAACGGGTGCAGGGTACCAACTCCAAGAGGCACGCTCGAAGTACAGGAACCCTTTTAACCACCACAGACACACACAGAGACAGAGACACAAACACACACACACAGACACAGACAAGACACGTACTGACACACACACACAGATCCACACAAACACACAATGACACGACCACACAGCCACCGAAACACACACACACAAACACGAAGATACACAAACGCACACACACACACAAAGACCAACATACAAACACGCAAATGCACACACACACACAGAAACAAACACACAAGCACACACGCAACAACCACACCAACACACAAACACACAAACACAAAAGAAACCCACAAACACTAACGCAAACACACAAATACACAAACACACAACAACCCAAACACCTAAACAAACAAACACACAAGCGCACAAGCACACAAGCACACAAACACACAAACACACAAACACACACACACAAACACGCAAACACAAACACACAAACATACAATCAACCACACAAGCACACAAACACACAAACCCACACACACACACACCCAAATACGCACAAACACAAACACGCAAACACACACCCACACCCACACAGAAATACAAACACACGAAAACACAGCAAGACAACAGCACCAACACACACACAAGCACACACGCAAGTACAAACAAACCCCAAAAAACTAGCACCCAAGCACACAAAAACAGGGACACAAACAAGGACACAAACAAGGACACAAACAAGGAAGCGCATACACAAACAAAGACACATAGACACAAACACAGACACCGACACAGACACAAACGCTGGCACAGACACGCACACGCACACGCCAATGCGCACGCCGCAGGTGCATGCGCACACCCGCACAACCGCACACACGCACACGCGCACGCGCACACGCGCACTCGCGCCAGCGCCCAAACACCCACACACAAAAACGCAATCACGCAATCACACAATCAGAAGCGCGCAAAGAATCGCAAAGGCAAACAGAAACGCGCACGCACAAACAAACAGACGCAGACTGAGACACAGACTGCGACACAGATACAGACACACACACACAAACACACACGCACACAGACGCACACACACACAACACTCAAACACACACGCAAACACAAACACAAACACAAACACAAGCACAAACACAATCACAAACACAAACACAAGCACACATTTTACACACACACACACAAACACAAACACACAAACACACGAGCACACAAACACACAACCACACAAACACGCAAACACACAACACACAAGCACACAAACACACAACCACGCAAGCACACAAACACACAAACACACAAACACACAAACACACAAACACACAAACACACACACACACAAGCACATACACGCACAAACACACAAACACACAAACACACAAACACACAAACACACAAACACACAAACACACAAACACACAAACACACAAACACACAAACACACAAACACACAAACACACAAACACACAAACACACAAACACACAAACACACAAACACACAAACACACAAGCACACAAACACACAAACACAAACACACAGACACACAAGCACGCAACCACACAAACACACAAACACACGCGCACACACACACACACACAAACACGCAAACACACAAACACACAAACACACAAACAAACAAACAAACAAACAAACAAACAAACAAACAAACAAACAAACAAACAAACAAACAAACACATAAACCCACAAACACACAAGCACACAAGCACAATCATACAAACACAAACACGCACACACACGCACACACACACACACACACCCACCCACCCACACACACAACACACCCACACACACCCACAAACGCGCGCGCACGCACGCACGCACGCAGGCACACACACACACACACACGCACACGCACGCACACACACACACACACCCACACGCACACGCACACGCGCACGCACACGCACACGCCCACGCGCACGCCCACGCGCACGCCCACGCACACGCACACGCACACGCACACGCACACGCGCACGCACACGCACACGCACGCACACGCGCACACGCACGCGCACGCGCGCCCGCACCCGCACCCGCACCCGCACACGCACACGCACACGCGCACGCACACGCACACGCGCGCACGCACACACGCACACACGCGCACACGCGCACACGCGCACACGCGCACACGCACACACGCACACACGCACACACCCACCCACGCACACACCCACCCACGCACGCACGCACGCACGCACGCACGCACGCACCCACACACACACACACCCACCCACCCACCCACCCACCCACCCACCCGCGCGCACACGCACGCACGCACGCACGCACGCACGCAGGCACGCACGCACGCACGCACGCACGCACGCACGCACGCCCGCACGCACGTACGCACGCACACACGCACACACGCACACCCACGCACGCACACACCCACACGCGCAGAACAGCGCACGCGCACGCGCGCACGTGCATGCGCACGCGCGCACGTGCACGCGCACACGCACACGTGCATGCGCACAGGCACACGCACACGCACACGCACACGCACACGCACACATACACACACACCAGCACATTACAGCACAGCACAGCACAGCACAGCACAGCACAGCACAGACACACACACACACACAAAACACACGAACAGAGACACACACACACACACAAACACAGACACAGACACGCGCGCATGTACATGCACATGTGCACGTCCGCGCGCGCACACGCACACGCGCTCGCGCACGCACACGCGCTCGCGCACGCGCACGCGCAGAGGCACACACACACAGAGACACAGACATGCAGACACACACACACACACAGACACGCACAGACACGCACAGACACAGACATGGACACAGACAGACACGGACACAGAGACAGACAGACACACGCACACAGACGCAACGACTGACACACCCGAACTGGCCAATTCTGCTGCTTCGCGACGAAACCGCGTTTGGCCCAAGCTGCGATGGCTTTGCAAGCGACCAGATGCCACTCGTAGCAGGGCGAGCCGTGGGTATGTGTCAAAATACAGGAACGCCCAAGCCAGCGGTTTTCTTTTGGTTCCCTTTGAAAGGCAAGCCAAGAATGGTTCCCCCTGAAAAGGACACCATCTGATCGAAGCTGACGATGTGATGTGGGTTTCGTTCTCGTTCCCATCCAAGCGAGGCAAGCCCGGATTTTGGGAAGGTTTTTGATACAGTTTGCCAGACAAAAGGACCCTGCTCCTTTCTATTGCTTTTCGTGCTGGCTTTTGCTTGTTAGGATCCCTTTGGAAACTATGCGGCAATTTCAGGTTTACTATGGGGCAGAACGGAATCAAAGATATAGGTTTTGGTTGGGCTAAAAGCCAAAAGCTGAAGTAGATGAGACAATCTTCCATCTGGCGTGTCTTACCGAGGGTCGACCCCCCATCGATGAGGGGGCACACCTGTTAAGCTTGATGCTGAATAGCACCGTATTTTTCTCTATTTTAACAGGAAACTAACAGGGGACGGATAACTTGAGGATTTGTCCAGTTTTGCCAGACTCATTTAGTCCCCAGAGAACAAGCGCCGGCTCTGGGGCAGCCGAGGTTTTGGTGCTGCCGCCATGCCGACGACGTGAAAGCTGCAGCGCCCCGAGATTCGAGCAATTGAATTGTAGCGGACCCCAGATAATTAGTGGGGTATTTAGATCATCGTGAACCTATTCTTCAGGGGAACCCCCATTGAAAATTGGGTGCCTAAACAGCGGTTCTTTCTTTTCCTCTTGGTTTCCCTTAAGCTACCAAACACAGGCTCCATCGGTTTGGTGGAGCCCCCATTTCTGAAGATCTTCAGCGCATCGCTCGCTGAGGAAGTGATTACGGCTTCGGACGCTCAACAGCATCTGGCTCTGCTCAGCAGCTTGAAGTCAGCTTCCAAGGGTTTACTTCTTTGCGAGTGTTCTCTTTCAGCAAAACAAATGTTGTGTGGGGCTTCCCCGATTGGAAAAAAGGGTTTGCCGCAGGGGAAGCTTCAGCTCGGTGAGCAGGAGGTATATCAGGTCCAGGCCTTGGCTTCTTCTGCCGCCCAAAAGAAAGTTTACAGGGGTGTCCAGAGGTTCAGCTAAGACCTGTGCAATGTCAACTTGGAAGTCCTGAGACCAAGCTGTATGGACTCTCGGGGCAAATGCCTGGTTGGCAGCAAGTGTGGCTCAAACGTCGTCGGGGACCCCAACCTAGTTTTTCCACACATATTTGACATACCCTCAAACTCGTGGGTGGGAGTTGGCGGTTCAGCACCGACTTGCATGCCGAGAAGCCGGACCCAAGCGAACAAGATGCGCCGTCTCCCAGTGAGGCGCGGCGACTGTGCTGGGAAGCGGGCCAAAGACCCCGTGGCCTCCCACTGGCCAGCTTTTTAGTTGGCATGTCAATGTGATGATCGAAAGAGGAAGCGCTTATGGAAAACAGCGGGGATTTGGAGTAGGGGTTGGTTTCCATTTGCTGTAACAGAGATGGGAGTCCTGTTGACCATTTTAGTAGCCGGTTCCTCTGCCTGTGCCTCGAACCTTCAACCCCGTTTTAGTAGAACCGGCAAGGCAATGAGTGTTTTGGCGCTGCTCGCGATTGGTCGCTTTTTGCTTGAGGGGCCCTGCTTTTCGATAGACACAACAGTGACTGTAGCCAGAACATTTTGAGAGGTAGCCAGACGGGGACTTGTGGGAGCTCAAGCGGACCTCAATTGCCTTGGTGTGGAGGGGAACTAAATCCAGCACTTGGGATGCACAACTGGCTCAACCGCCGGGTGCTTGGCGTGCGTTGCCGTCCGCAGGTTTGGGCGACCAGCATCTTCGACGAGGCGCGCGGCGCGCTGGTTCCAGATTCATAGGGAGGTGCGTGCCCAGCGATGCCTCAGGGATGACTCTGTCCTTTTTAGGTTGGGCCTTGGTTTAGAGATGTTGACGTACAACTTTTGTTCAAGTCAACTCCATGGTTGTCCCTTTGCAGGGACCTGGTTGTCCATGCCTTGGAGCAACTTGTGGAAAGAGAAGCGATCGCTTGTTGGTCTGGCATGTCGGTCGCTCCGCTGCCCGTGAAACCCAAACAACCACACACACACACACATACCAACACCCCCTGTTCTCGGTTTTCCACACGCTTGACCTTCATGCAGTCATATGTGTCACGTTGCCATTTGGCTCAAGGCCCTTCATGTCACAAGCCTAGCCAGGCATCTCCACCGTGCATGCCACGATGGTTCTGTCATTGCCAAAGAGCCTTCCAAGCATGCCTTCAAGTCCATCCCAGCTGGCCCCACGGTCATCATCGTGCCAGCCACACCCGAGAGAAATTTCATATCTTCAGATAACAGGTCTCACGGATCAGACACTCTCCACCAAGAATTTTCTTCTCTGACAATCTGAGAAGAGG
Organism: Effrenium voratum; assembly: GCA_963377175.1. NCBI lineage: Eukaryota > Dinophyceae > Suessiales > Symbiodiniaceae > Effrenium > Effrenium voratum. The sequence continues at coordinate 45,654 of CAUJNA010000356.1, read as the reverse complement.
CCTCCGGGAACAGAGCTGTTCCTCGAGACCTCTTGTCTGTTGGAGTTGACGGCAAGAGGAGAAGAAGTTGTCTCCAAGACATCATGAGGCACATACACAAAGAATGCCCCCGCGTTCCGGCTAGCGCGCGCCTCTCATGGTCTATGTCAAGGCCAGTGCCAGCATTGGCGCTGAATTCGCCAATAAAGATGTCGCGCGACCTCCTCAATGGATGCTTTTTGCACTGCGTCAACAAGGACTGAAGCGTTCGAAACCAAGGAAGTCGCAGCGATATGACCGACCGACCGACCTATCGGCTTACCTCAATGTTTCCATTGTTTTCAGCGTCTACAAGACTATGCCTCTTGCGATACGTCTTCGTCGTGGACCCCGTCTACAGAGAGTATCCGCTTGGAGGTGACTGGGTCAATGTTTCTCACGGCCAAGGTCGTACAGAGTCCTTCATGTGCATTTTGGTCATAGCACAGCTGGGTGTCAATTCAATCCATGCCGACTTGTAATGACCCACGCGTAGATCCGAGTCAAAACGCATCTGAGTTCGAGCTGCAAGGACCACGTTTCTTAATCAATCCAATGGCTACGGCTACGGCGCGCAATTCGATGCTGAAGGTCAAACGAAATTTGCAAGTGCTTTGACCCTTTGGGCATGCCTTCTTATTTGGCCGTCCTACCCAACGGCAGGGCGCCACCCAACAGACGGGCGCACCGGGTCACAACACAAGCCCCCGGTTACACATGACTAAGCGCCAATTGTTGAAACAACCCGCCGGGTTCTTCCCACGACCCGTTGGGCCAAGGAGGAAGACCTCAGCTCCAAGAGCTTCGAGATCGAGGCGGGCGGCTTTGTTTCAGAGGCGACGTCGGCGGATCGGCGGATCTGACGTTGGTGGATCAACCTTGTCCGGCCCTTTGGAAGTGCCACAACTGAGCCACAATCAAAACCCGGGTAGATGAAGGTTAGTAAGGGATAATCCCAACCATAAATAGCCGCTGCCGCCTTCTAAATTCTTTACATGGTTCTGGGTACATTTTAATACCAGGTTTTGATTGTGACTCAACTGATTCTTTGTAGGGGTTTGCGAACAACATCCAACCGAGCGTCTCCTCCAGAACGATTTGATGTACCAAGTATGGACCAGAATCTGCAAATGTGATTTGTTGCATGCCCCGGGCCCCAGACTTGGGCCAAGGTGCTCAATTGCTCCGCTTTTGCAGCTCCAACAGTGGCGGTCGTTTTCCCACCCCGGTGACGCCTGAGGGCGCGCGTGCCAGCCCAGTGATCTGGATGCCCTCTCAAGCGGGGTTGTGAGCGGATCACGATATCTACCAGGGTTCGTTCATTGTATTTATTCTCTCACTCGGAATTTGAGAAAATTTGCCCGGACATCACGACTTGCAGTTCCAGGCTGATTGGGCTGGAGTGATTTGATCCTTCGGTGGTGTTGCCATGTTTTGTTTCGCTTAGAGTGAACATGCTGAGTTCTTAGGATTACTTCCTTGTGGTTTACAGTTTTCCTGTAACCCACGAAGAAGGTAGCTTTGAGGATGTCACCTTGGACGTTGCTTTCTCGGGGTGGCTCGCGGCGTGATCACGCACTGGAAGGCTTCGTCTGGCTAGCGGCTAGCGCCAGCCAGCTGTGCCGTGGTCACAACACCAGTTCCAGTACCTGTGCTCACGTGCTCTTTTGTTTGTTCGGCTCAAACAGGGTTACATTGCAGGTGATAACAGAGCAAACCAGGCAGGACACATGCGCATATATGTACATATCTGTCGCATATGTATATACACACGCAAAAGTTTGCACATGTATAGCATATGTAAATACAATATGTATATTGCATAGATACGTGCATAGGTGCAGCGTCCCTGCACTGTTCAACTGTTTCCTGTGAATTCACCAGCCCGAGCCATGCTGAGAGCAGGCCTCTTCCTCCTGCGCGGGCCTTTGCAAAAGCTTGTGGTTGATTCCAAGATGGTCGCCACTACCCGGCTGTAGCCGATAACTCCGAGATTTCCTTTCCGCAAAGTTATGCCGGATGGTACCATCGGTGCCGTGGCTTGTTGGCAACCACTCCAGTTCGGGCGGTACCTGCGACTTGAGATGCAAGTGAGACAGCATGGTTGTTGTTGGGAAAATTTTAAATTTTGGCTTATTGTGGTTTAGCGGGAAAATCCCCACTTAACTGCTAAAATATGATTTTTTGCTCCCCTTCCAACGTCAACCAAGACAGTGGGATTGTGCGGAAAACTGGTGAAACAGTATTTTTTTGGCAGATCGCAGTTCTCTTGCCTTACAGCGCAACCAGCTCGCTGAGACCCATATGGCTGTGGGTCAAAACCAATGGGATCCCATTTTGGTTGGTAGGTGAATTCACCACCCATTTTAGAACCTATTTTAGTGGTTGGATTGGGATGTTCACTGGGGGTACGATTTGGCTTTTGACCCATGGCCATATTTGTCGTCAAAGTGCGACTGAGGTCGGTGTCATGCACCGCCATGGAGGCCGAAGAGCATGTCTTGTCTGCATGTTTTTATCCCTCCCATACGTCCCTTGGCAGCTTGCATGCAGCTCAGGTCTCCCTCTAACGTTGACCCAGGATCTAAGTAGAACCCGCCCCACTATTAGGGGGGTTTCCCTCCAAAAGTGGTCTGAATCCCCACTACGGGGACACCCCCCTATTAATCAACCAGGGTTTCATGAATCCGGGATCAACATTATGACTGGGTGATCTAGCTAGAAACTGTGGGCCTTTCTACCCAGATTAAAGAGTGGAAAAAGAAAACCTGGTTCTTCAAAGTATGAGCAGGGGTGTAAGGACTTCTGCCTTGGCTTTGGCCTGTCAGGTTTCCGTAGATGCTGGCGGAAGTGTCAGGCCGGATCTGAGAGGGTTTGCACTCCCCGCAAAACCGGCTGAATGGGATATGCGCTGCCACTGAATTGCCACTATTTGATGCCGAGGCACAACGCCTGCCTTTTTGGACGGCACTCTTGGGGCATAGACGAAAAGCAGCTGTACTGTGGATGGACAAAATCCACTTCGCACCGGCTGGTCTGTTGATGTAATTAGCGGGGTGACAGCCACAGGTGCGAAGTTGGTTTCCATCCACAGGATGCCTCCTCAAAGTGATACAGTCATGCGAAGTACCCATATTTCGGATGCTCCCCAAGCGCAGACATCGAACGTCTCCTGTTGAGTGCGTTCGAACACATGGTTAGCCCCAAAATGCGTCATTTCCTCCAGCACCCCGGGTGGCTTGTTTTTTGGTACCCAAAATGGCTCACACAAGAGCAGTGCAGGTACAAATGGACCATTCTTGGAGGGTGCGATTTCCTTTCCCTCCAGATGCGAAAGAACACCATGATTGTCCTGCGCACCCGTCTCGTCCTTTCGGATCTGAAGACCTTGGCAAGGATCATTGACCCGATGTAGATGATGCAACTCCTTGGGCAAAGAATGGTGGTTCCCCCCTCGTCCATCCCGCAACTCCCCAGGGGATCCCTTTTAGAGGAACGAAAGTCTTCCGCAACTTCCGAGTCAGGTTCCATGTTGGTGGACGGGTGGACTCCAACCATTCTTTCCAACCATCGTTCTTTTCGAACACCGGCCGTTTCCCTGGGTTTCCGGAGGTTTTCTAGAAAGAAGGATCCCTGGAAAGAATGGAAATGGAAGGTCGCACTCGAATTTTTTCGGGTCCAGCGTTTTGCGCCAGAAGCTCTAGAACGAAGGTACCCGGAGGTTTTCTAGAACGAATGCACTAGATCCTTGGGCAAGCCGTTGTTTTTTCTTCTTTTTTTCGCGGTTTCTCCGTGAAGACATCAAGTCCAAGCCGCCGGGTGGCAGAGTTGTCGAAGCCGAAGCCGTCATTCACGTGAGGCACGTGAGGCACCGGCCCGCCCTGGTGCGAAGCCAGGCAGCACTCAGATGTGCCGTTCGCCGTAGCGCAGAGCCCGAAACCCCCAAAAGGGCCATGGTAGTAGGTGGTTCTACTTGATGGTTTCAGAAAAAGGTGATTTGATAGTATGCCCTTCCTGGTTCATAGGGATTGATGTGAGGGTAAGCCCGAGATCAACCTTTGCAAGCGCGTTGACGGCACCAAAAAACCAGTACACTGTTTTTTCGGCGCCGCTCACTTGTTTGGGGTGATTTGTCCGCCTCCTCCAACCAACAAATAGGAGGTACTTACCATAACCAAAACCAAGATCCTTCAAACATGCCCTACAAAAGGTGAGTGTTTGGAGTACCTCTGACTTTTGGATGTTTGGGTTTGGAGGGATTATCAATATACCCCACTGCTTTTAGCAAGGGAGTAACGGACCACTATGTTTGGAAGTGGGGGGGTTTTCCCGCTGAACCTTCAAACAGATGCATTTGAAAGCAGCAGTTGGAGGCATGTGGGATCAAAGAAAAGCCTCTACAAATGCTTGCTCACACATGTCGTTGGTCCCCCGAATCTGTTATGTGTTTTGGGTGTGAGATTGAGCTGTGGACTCTTCGGCGGCCTTCGTTTACCATGCGTTTGTCCACCATTTTGAAGGGTGCCCCATTAAAATCAGAGTCCTAGCTCTGGTGGTGTTGCTCTTGAATGGCCTGGGATTGCAATCCCAGAAGGAGAGGTGTCCCTTTGGTTTCCCTTCAATTTCTCTTGAAGCAACCTCCAAAAAGACTCAAGGGCACACCCATATTGCTTGTGTGGGGCTGCCGTGGTGTCACTGCTGGACCCAAGCTGCGCGGATTCCCGAGGAAAAGAAGCCGGAAACGCCTCCCGGCTCGAGTGGCTGGCCTGCAATCAGTTGAGACTCTGCGCAAATCTGTTGTCTTTCAGGATGGGTCTATGCGGGTTTTTCTTTGAGGGTGCCTGTTTTTCTGTTGTTTTTTGCTGGCTTGGAATGGAGTGTAAAATGGAACCACCCGTTTCAGGGTTTCTCATTTTCAGACACAAGCTAAGGACTTCCCGGAGAGTGGGAGCAGGTTTGTCATCCCGGAGTTTCCTGGGATTGCCAACTCAAGGATGCTGAACCAGCAGGATTCCCCTACCATGATCCATATAGGTGCCGTGGAGGGAAGAATGACATGCAACCTTTGCCGAATAGCCGATGGGGCATGATGGGGCTACTCATGGACAATAGCCTTGATTGCTAGATTCCAGTCATGCGTAGGCTAGGTTCATCTTCAAAAGACACACGCCACATAGTAAAGTGGGGTGGTTATCCAACAGGGCCATAGGGGCACCATGGCCACCGTGATCATTGATCATTGCGCGGATACGCTTTGAGTCATCGTGGTCGGCATTGTTGATCCGGTTCCTGTTGCGACCCATGTCGAGGGGTCGCTCGCCCATTTTCAGACAGGCTTATCTTGAAAGGCAATGACTACATGCTTCTGGGGTACGTCCCCCCAGAGGGTGACACCAGGATACATGGTTCGGGCAATCCCCATGCTTTATCTAAGGAGTACATTTCCCATGCTTTTCTTTGGTTCACATAAGGAGCAGGTGTGCCCCTGATGAGGGCCGCGCGATTTGGTGCACTTGAGCCACAATCGAATCCAGACAAACGGAGGGTAGGGGAGAGTCCCAACCATTATTGCTTACCTACGGAATCATTGCGCTTAACATCTCAACATCTGACTCTGTGTCAAAATAGAGGTTTTGTATTGCATTTTTCATTTTTTTATCCCGGAACTGTTTTCCTTCTGCTGTCCCTTCAACGCCAGCCAACACAGCTACACACTTTTCCCCAAAATCGTGCACGGAGTGGGGGGGAGGGGGGACTGACGCCCTTAAAGCCAGCCAACACAAGTACCCACCCGCACACACACACGCCTCCAAAAGAGGCGCACGGAGAAAAGGGGGGGTGGGGCCTGAGGCACGCTGAGGCCCGTGGGGAGGGAGCGCCTGAGGCATTATGACTTGCTGGTGATCATCCCGGCGAAGCTCACCCGGGACCGGCGGCGGCTGCAGGCGGTTCGGGACACCTGGGCCCGGGACATCGACGAGAGCCACCGCTGCGCCAGGCGGATGGCGGGCGCCGAGCGACCGATTTCTCGGGGATGGCAGCTGGGTTTTTTTGAGCCGAGGGCTTCCTTTTTTCTTTTCTTTTTTCTCGGAAAGGGTTGGGTTTAAGGGAAGAAGCCAGGGGGGGAAAGCAATACATTTTAGGGGCTCGTCATAATGGGACCATCCCTGGTTGTCCCACTTCTATCCAGATGTGATGGTTAGAACCTACGTTGGTAGAATATGCAAGAAGGGGTTTGCAGCATTCTGGTCCAAAGGGAGCAAGGTGCGCATCGTGAAAGGACGGTTACCCTGTGCAGAGACAAGCCCGTGGCTTTTCAAAGAAAGGGGGACATCCACAAAACAGGCTCCCCAGCTGTTTTATTCTTGGTTCCACAAACCCGGTTAAGACGGGGTCTGATAAAAAGGTCCAGATCGCTTGCACAGGACACCTCCCTCAGCCGATCTTGTGGTGCCCCTTACACTGCGGCTTCCAATGGACCTATGACCTCTCCATTGGACATGCTCCAAGTTTTTTTGTCTCAAAGCCTGTGCCCTAGATACATGGGTAGGGGTCAAAATTGAACCACTAGGGCACCGCATGTTCTAGTGCTTGGTTCCATTTACCAGCACCCCATTTGGAATACCTATTTTTGACTCGCAGCCACATCAGAGCGTCTCCTCGCGGCTCGTTTCTTTTTTTTTTTCTCCATGAGACATGATCCACGTTTTTGAGGGGGTTCAAAACCTGCGCCCAGAAGTAAATCAGAGCGTCTCTTCGTGGCTCGTTTGCCCAAAGAAGGCGGGGAAACTCGTGGGACAAAATGGCAGGTGCGGGAGCAATCGCACCGTGAAGTACCTCTTCGTGCTTGGCGAAGAGGCCTCCGAGGCGGAGAGTCAAGTTCCATGTGGAGCCGGGGGGGGGGGGGAGGAGTCGTTGAGAGCAGCCCCCATAAGTGGCAGTGGGTCAAAACCAATGCCCATGTTGGGGTAGGTGCACCACCCATTCTAGTCTATTTTAGTGAGGATTGGGATGTTCACTGGGGGTACGGCATTTTGACCCATGGCCAAATGGCAAAGACTCCAAGGCGAAGCTTTTAAGCTTTGGTGTATGGTCCAGCAAGAGTTCTTTTTGACCCGTTTTGTCAGCAACTGACCCACTTCCTGGTAGTCTTGTTAATTTGGGGATGAGACGGGGCGTCCTCGTTTCGCGCAAAACGCGCTTTCCAAGTTCCGCAACATAAACGGGGGGGGGGAGGGGAGGGTCAATTTTCACAGTTCCCCTAAGGGAAAAGCCATGGTTCTTTGACCCTGTTTACGCGAATTGTTGGGTTGAACAATAGGCACAACTTGGCAATCGCAATGGTTGTACTCGCAGTACAAACGTTCTTGCCAGCACCCAGACCCCCCCCCCCCCCCCCCCGAACGACGGCACTTTGGAGAACACTTGTTTTGGAAATGGGTTAAGGGGACGTCGGAGGGTTTATGCGTAAATATCATCCTCTGGATGGTTTCTATACGTAAGTTTTTTTCCTGACACATTCTTCAATCCTTTAAGAACATTTTCCAGGACAGGAACCAGGAGAGAAGGAACCTGCATGGACCGCGCATTGGAAAGCTTTGGGCTATCTCTTCGGTTCTCTTTGGTTTTCCTCTATTTTCCCTTGGCTTCCTCTTGGTTTCCGTTGTTTTTTTTGGTTTCCCTTCAAGGCATCCCAAAACAGGCGCAAATTCTTCAAGTCCTCATGCTGATGTGGGCAGTCCTTCTCCCACAGATCCATGCGCTCGGGATCGCGAAAACCAGCCAACGGGCCCAACAGGTTGATCTTTATTGGCTTCAAAGAAAGTGGAGTTTAACCAAAGCCGAAGGGAAACCAAAGGAAACCAAGGGGAAACCAAGGGGAAACCAAGGGGAAACCAAGGGGAAACCAAAGGAAACTAATGGGGAAACCAAAGTTTCACTTTCAAAAAGGAAACCAACGGGAACAAACCCAGCCGTAGGGGTGCCTCACAGGGCCTCGGCCTGAGTCCCGAGTCCCCTTCACCCGCAGCCTAAACGCCCGAAACGCAACCGACACTTAAACCCTCGAATCCCCAACCCAAGCAATCAAGGCCCCAAAACCGAAAAAAGAAGCTGAAGACCCAGGCTAAAAAGCGGAAAAACACTTTATTGTGGGCAGAAACAAGACTAGGTCCCCCAGTAGTGCCCTGAAAACCCTTTTTTGGGGGAGGGTTCCCCTACCAAAATAGACTACAGAAAAAAGGGTGCCCTGATGTTGAGCTCTTTACTGGAGGACCTCCTTTTCGGCTGCTCCGATTCACAAAGCTGGACGGTTGCTGCGTTTATTCTTTGCGAGCCACGACCAACCGAATGGTCAGAGCAATGACCAGCCGAGGATTTGTTTTCCTTGCCCGAAGCAAGGACACTTCACAGGCAACTCAGAACTTGGTGGCTCCCAGCCGTCCCCTTAGCATTTTAGCCTTTTAGTGTTTAGAGGTAGTTTCCATTTTAGCGGGGCATCTGAGGGCAGCCCAGAGAAGGCTTGGTGCCCGTTTGATGCTTAGGGCCTTTTGCCAGCCATGCCCTCAAAGGGGCGATTTCGTCGCCAGGCAGATGCCCCGCCGGATGCCGTGGTCTTGCCCAGGCCGGGCAAAAGGCGGAGAAAAACATGAACCAAAGGGAGGGCTTGCTCCCGCCCTTCACAACTTGGCCACGTACCTTTGGACAATAACTGACCACCTTGTAGGAAGTCAGCATGCGCTATGGCCTTCCTTCAGAGCTCCGTCCCATTCTTGTACCCATCGGGTGAAGTGGTTTTGTAGCCTTGAGCCAAAGCATCTTACAGCATTCCCGGAAAACCACGTCACGCCTCTCAGGGCTCATTATTTTGACTGTTTCAGGGGGTTATCAAAGTCAGAAAATGGGCCTGTTTCCCTTTCTTGGTTTGGTAGAACCCGTTCCAATCTCTGTCCGAGCTGAATCGCCCAACTGGTCGGAAGCTTCGGGCGATGGCCCACGGCGGCGAGGGCGGCGCAAAAAACTCCTTGGGCGAATCTGGCGGTTTCTTGGAGCTCGTTGCCTTTGGAATGATGTTACAACATATTTCTATAAAGATCTGCAAGGAGCAGTATATGTCCAGGAAAACAACTTGTTTCATTGTTATTTGTCTTAGGAATGCTATTTGAAATTTGTTGAACAACCTCCAATGGGGCGAACATCATCTTTTCTTCTTCTAGAACCACCACCTTCACCACCACCACCGGCATCATCATCATCATCCTCCTCCTCCTCGTCATCACCATCATCATCATCCTCATCGTCATCCTCATGCTCCTCCTCATTATCCTCATCATCATCCTCATCATCATCCTCATCATCATGCTCATCATCATCATCGTCGTCATCATCATCGTCTCATCCTGATCCTCCTCCTCCTCCTCCTCATCACCATCATCACCATCATCACCATCATCACCATCATCATCATCATCATCATCATCATCATCATCATCATCATCATCATCATCATCATCATCATCATCATCATCATCATCATCATCATATGACAAGTGTCTCATTTCTTCAAATCATGCCCTGAACAAGTGGGTAGTTGGAAAAAAATGGGGACCTCTCCAGATTGGTTTCCGTTCTGCAGTTCAAGATTTCCTCCAATGACATTGACCCTTCCATTCACTATCATGGAGCCTGGCTGGTGACCATTTCCTGTAGAAGGGACCCTCTGGTGGGCTCTATGTTAGACGGGAGGATGCCTGTCTCTGTGGTGCTCAGCAGGGAATGAGGGAATGACCCTCATAAACCTTTTTTTGTGGCTTCCTTTAAGGGAATCCCCGGGTTCATTCCTTTGTTGCCCAGTGGCGCCCTTTTTTCCTTTTGGAGAAGGGTTCCCGTTTAAAGTCAACCAACAAAAAAGGATGCCCTTTTAGCCGTTCTGGTCCAAAACCATTAGGGCTCAGGGATCGGGCTCCCAGGGCCTGGCGACACTCCCCGGTGCGTCAGGCGTCCACCAAGTCACGGTCTCCTCCGTGGCGCCCCGCCTTCTTTTGTGCGCGGCCCCCCTGGCTTGCTCTGCTGTGTGGCGGTGGTCTCTGGTGTGCTGGGGCTTTGCCTGTTGCTGGCTGTGGCCATGTTGTCCCGGGACCCGGCTGTGCTGAGGGCCCTGTCTGCTCTTTCTTCCACCACCCTGGCCACACTTGATGCCCTGATGTCTGAGGTGGTGTTCTTTCAGGATCCCGATCCTGAGGCCTGGCGTGGCCGTGCGGACCTTCACTTCAGGGTTGATGCTGGGATCTCCCCTACGGAGTGGCTCTGCTCTGCCTTTTCTCCTGGCCTTCCGCCTGACCTGCATGCCACGCCCCGGACGCGCCGGCTCATGTTTGAGATGCTTCTGAGAGCCCCGGTGCAGTTCACCGCCCTCCTCAACCGGCCTGGCGGTCACTTCAGGGTGAAAGGGGCGTCCTTGGTGGCTGGCACCATGCCTCGTGTGGCCCTGGTGGACCTTGATTCACAGGTCTGGATTGTCCCTGACCCGGACGCTGTCACCCACCTGTTTGCGGGGTCCTTCCATGGATGGGGTCAGGTGGCTGAGGCCATTAGGCAGTTGGTGGGACTGGACATCCAGCAGGAGCTCATGGTGGATTTCTCGCCACAGGTCGTTGCCTCGCTGTCTGTTGCGCTGGATGTGCCCTGTGTGCTCCCGGTCAATCTGACCAGTTGGGATCCCACATCAACCCAGGCTGTGATCCTTGCGGATGTGGCTGACCGTGGTCTTCTGCATTGTGTCCCATGGGTGGGCGCTCACGTGGCCACGGCTTCTCCGCCTTGCCCACCTTGGTCCCGGGCTGGTGAACAGGATGGGCTTGGGGACCCCCATGGCATGTCCTTCGTGGCCGCCCTGGCTTGGGCTCGGGCTGCTGCCCCTCTGGCTCTCCTCATGGAGTGTGTTGATGGGTTGCCGGATCACCCGCACTTCCCTATCATCCTTGCCGTTGTCCAGTGGGCTGGCTACCGGGTCCATCACTCACTGGTGCATGACCATGCCACCTTTGGGCCATGTGCCAGACGCCGTTGGCTTGCCACTCTGCTGCGGTATGATGTTGAGGTGTCGGTGCCTGTTCCTACGGCCACCTTTGGTGACCCTGTGCCTGTGCCGTGGACCCACCAGGACTTCCAGGTGCAGGAGGCACCCGAGATGGATTTTGCCCGCTTGCTTGATGACCAGGTTCTCCGGCACTATACCAACCCTGCCTTCCTACCTGGCGCTGAGCCCCATCAGCACTCTGCACAGGAGGTCCTCCAGAGGCGGCTGGCCCCTACTGATCAGCCACTGCGCACACTTTGTGCTCGGTACTCGCAGCAGCATGTCCTGGCAGCTGCTACCCTGGCTGACAGAGGCCTCTTTGCCCAGCTCACCCTGGTTGATGGCCGCCCGGCCTTTTTCTCTCCTGCCCAGTGGGCACTGTGGCTTGGGGCTGTCCGACCCCTTGTCTTTCCTCCCACTTTGGAGGAGGTGTTCCATGGGTTGGGTAACTGTATCTCAGTACCACAGGCAGCCATTCCGTGGACTGTCTTCCTGAGTGCAGTGGGTCTCATTACTGAGGTACCTGAGCACCTCGTTCTGCGTGTGTGGCGCCATCGGCTTCGGGGTGTTGCCCTACGTCCTGCAGTTGTGCGTGGATGGTACTTTCTTGGAGCTCTGGATCAGCTCATCGACTTTGCCTTCCACCCTCAGGCCCCTGTGCGGGCCGATGCGGAGGGACCGCCAATTGTTGTTGGTGAAGAGACCTTTCCCAGGATGGTCTTTCCCTACCGCATGGGTGCTGCTCGATCCACGCTCCACTCGCCCTCTGGTTTGAGTGTCGAGGTGACGTACCCTGTTGGGGCTGCTGTCTCTTTGGTCCTTCTGGCAGCTCGCCTTCCGCCTGTTGTCTTGCCCCTTCTTGCTGTGTCGACCTTCGCTCGTGTCTGGCTCCCTCGTGAGTCAGCCGGAGACTTGACCGGACATGACTTGGCTGTCGTCCCTGCTCAGGAGCCAGGCCAACTTGCTCCCCAGCCCCCTCCCCCCGTCCTGGTGCCACCGGAGGTGAGGGTCTTTATCCATGACCCCATGCGGAGGGAGCATGTGCTTCATGTCCCCAGAGCTGCTACCCTTCGGCAGCTCATCTGGGCCCTGCCGCTCCCTGACCGTCTCCTGATGCATGTGCGACCGTATGTCCAGGGACGCCCGGTGAGTGATATCACTACGGCTGAGAACCTTGCGGGTCAGCATGTCTTGCTGCGCCTCTTCCCTCTCCCTGGTGGTGGCTTTGGCTCGAGTGAGACTGCCGTCTCCCTGGCTTCGGATGATGATGAGATGGTCCCGGTTGATCCCTTAACCATGCATGACCCGTGGGCTCCCCCCCCGGGCCTCGTCCCCACTGCCAAGTCTGCACCAGCTGGCCCCAGGAAGGGGCATGCCAAGTGGGATCAGCTCCTACTCCCGGAGGACCATGCCTTCACCTTGGCAGATCTTGGGGTTGCGCCTGTCTTGGTTCCGCGTGGGCAGCTTGGCCCCCTTGTGTCCGGCCTGGCATTCTGCCCTGTCAGCTTGCTTGCGGAGAGCCTCAAGGCCCCGGTCACTGCTCCCACAGCCCTCATTGTGCCGGGGACCTCCCGGGCTTCCTTGCCTGCGCTTCCTTCTGCTGTTGGTGTTGAGGGTCCCTTGCAGATCAGTGTCCTGGACCCTGTTGCAGCTCTCACGTACAAGCGGCAAGTCGTGCTTGTCCATCTTGCTCCGGGCATTACCTACCGCCCTTCTGTTGAGGCTGCAACGGTCATTGACACCGTTGACTTTGTTGAGCTTGTGGTAGAGAGCTTTGAAGCCCTAGCAACTGACTTTGCGGGCATCTTGGCCAAGCCTACTGCGGACCTGCGGGCCCTCTTGGAGGCTCCTCATCAGTCGTCGGTCGTCCAGTCTGTCTATGCCCTCCGTGTGCTCCATGGCTCCGTCCACAACTTGGGTCGCGTGGTGCAGTTTACGGTCAAGCTCCCGTTGACCCACAGGCTCGCATTCCTGCGTCTGTCGGGCACTGGGCCCTTCTTCGTGCGTGATTTCTTGGCCCAAGGAGCTGACCCGCAGGACCATTCGGTGGTGCACCGTTTCTGGCCTCTCAGTGTGGAGGGCCTCAGGGCGGCCTTGGCTGTCTCCCGGGCCCTGGAGGGGTTTGCTGGTCTTGCCCCACTGAAGCGGGGTGTCACAGTCCGTGTCCTGCACTCTCACATCGCGGATGCTCGAAGAGCCTTGTTGCAGGAGGACCCTCGCTTTGTTGAGGCCAATCGGTCCCTTGTCCCCCGGGTCACTTTCCTTGCGGAAGGCTTGCCGTTTGGGGCCACGCCTGGTGCAATTGTTGAGGCTGTTCTCAAAGCTGTGGGTGCACCCTGCATCCCCTTGAGGTCTTTCCGGCGCAATGGCATTCTGGTTTGGGTCTTGGCCTTTGCTCAGGCCCCTGCTCTCATGGATTTCACCCTCCTGTCTGCTGGGCGCCCGTGTGAGGTCATCCTGGCCCCTGAGCCTCCTCCTCAGGCTCGCAAGGCCAGGCCTAAGGGGGGGCGGACTCCACAGTCCCTGCCCAGCGCTGAGACCCCGGGCACCTCTGCCACTCGGCCTTGCCCTTCTGGTCTCGCCCCAACGGGGCTCCAGTCTCGGGTTGAGGCCCTTGAGCAACGCTTGGGGGGTCTTGAGGTTAAGCAGGACACCCTTGCGGACAAGGTTGACACCCAGTTTGCGCAGGTTTCCGCCCAGCTCACGCGCATTTTGGGGGCGGTGTCCAAGCCGGCTCGTGCTGGTGCCGCGGAGGATGCTTTGGCCCCGTCGGCCAAGGCAGCTCGCATGGGGGCTTGACTATCTGGGCCGCCATGGCCCTCTTGGGGGATGGGTCCCTGGGTGACCCTCTGTGCCTTGGGTTCTGGTACTGGCAGCTGCTGCCTCCCTTCTTGTAGGTGTACTGCGCCCTTTCCTGTTGCTATTTGGTGGCTGTTGCTGTACCGTGTTTTTGATGCCACTCGCGGCTTTCCTGGTGAGGGCCCTTTTTCCTTGCGCTCCCACAATGTCGGTTCTCTGGCGGCCCATCCTGAGCTCTACTCTGTCGATGCTCACCTCTTCCTGGTTCAGGAGGCCCGCCTTTCGGCTGACAATGTGCGTTCTGTTACTTTTCGGGCGTCTGAGGCCGGCCGTTCTCTCTTGCCTGGCCCCTTGCTCCCCGTTGTCCCTGACGTGAATGGTGTCCGTCGGGTGGAGTGGGGGGGTGTTGCCTCCCTGGCCTGGAAATGCGTTGTTCATCCTGTTGCTCCTCAGCAGGATGCATCTGGGCTTCTGCCCTCCCTACTGGCTTCTGGCCGCTTCCATGCTGTGTGGGCCACGCTTGGTTCTTTTCGCATGCTTGCGCTCAACTTTTATGCGATTTCGGGTGCCTCCTCTGATGATGTGATCTTCAGCCAGAATCAGGACTACCTCGCTGCCATCTTTGAGTTTGCAGCCCAGTACACTGCTGATCACCCTGTGGTCCTTGCCGGCGATTTCCAGGCCGACCCCTTGGCATACGCGGCGTGTGACGATGCTGTTGCTACCGGGGTCTGGCTGGACCCCTTGCAGCCTCCGACGGAGGCGACTATGAGGGAGCCCACTTTCAGTCGTGACAAGACCTGGCTTGGGTCTGGCCCCCGTACGGCCATCGACACGGTTTTGCTCAACGGCCTTGCTTCTCGCCTGCTCCAGTCGGCTGAAGTGGAGCCCTTGTGTGGATTTCAGCATGCCCCTGTGACCTTGAGGTTTGCGGCTCCGGATGAGGTCCCACGGGCTGTTGCCTTCGCTGCCTTTGCTCCGCTCGACTTGTCTGGGCTTGTCTCTGAGGACCAGCGTGCTGTTCTTGCCGAGGACATGTGGCAGTCTACGTACCGGCCCGCCCTGGATTCCCTTGGAACTGTGGAGGATGCTTGGTCTCTTTTTTGTGACTTTGCGCTTGCCACTCTTCTCCAGTCTGGTGCCCGGTGGGGGCGCGGCCGCCGTTGCCGGGGTACCCTGCCCCCGCTGCGCCCCCAGCAGGCCGTCGGGCGCCCCTTTCCTTCATACCATCCCATCGCCCGCTTGGCTAGACTTCTTTCTCTGTCGCGGGAGCTCTTCTATCGGTTGGTGCGGCTCCCGCTTACCTCGGTTGCTGATGCTCAGGTCACGCACCGCACCCTTAGGCGCTTTTGCCGTGTCGCTCGGGAGCTTCGGTTTGCCTATACGGCTGAGGACCTCACCCCGGTGGGTGTTGCCCCTTTGTGTGAGAGGGTTGAGGCTGCCCTCCGTGATGCCCACCTCACGCGGCAGCGAGCCGCTGTTGCGCGTTGGAAGGAGCGTCTCCGCCATTCGGCCCTTCACTCAGGTAAGGAGGTCTTCGCTCACCTGCGCAGTGCCACCCTGGCTGCTCACTCCAACTCCCTGGCTGGTCCTGATGGTGCCCCGGCGTACCACCCTGCAGTCGCCCTTGCGCACGCTGCGGACCAGTGGAACACTATCTTTGAGGTGCATGCGGAGGACTTTCCTGTGGATCCGCTCATGCGCCCTGTCCAGCATCTCCTTGAGCAGCGTGCCTCTCCCTTGGTTTTGGACCCCGTGTCTGCTGAGGACCTGGCTGCGTCTGTTGCTCGCAGGAGCCCTGATTCGTCTGCTGGCTTGGACGGGTGGAGGGCCGTTGAGCTCCGCGCACTGCCTATCCCTGTGTTCCGGCTCCTCGCCTATCTTCTTCAGCAGGTGGAGCTGGGCCGGTGGCCCATGCCGCGCATATTCGGCACTGCTCGCTTGGCTGTTCTGGACAAGGGTGCTGGCCCCGCCCCTCTGTCCAAGAGGCTCATTGCCGTCCTTCCTATCTGCTACCTGGCGTGGTCGTCGGCAAGGTTTCGAGCCTCCACTTCGTGGCAACGGGCTGTGTTACCGCCTGAGGTTGTCGGTGGTGTCCCTGGTCGCCGTGTGGAGGATATCACCCATCACATGGCGCTGGATTTCCATGAGGCGCGTGCCACTGACGCCCCCTTTGCGGGCATCCAGGTTGATCGCTCCAAGTGTTTTGATCGCCTTATGCCTCGGCAGATTGTGGCGCTCCTCACTGCCTTGGGTTTTCCTGTGGCCGTTGCTCGCGCCTGGTGTGGGAACTACGAGGGCTTTCGTCGCTTTTTGTCCTGGCGTGGAGCGGTTCACCCTGAGCCCCTGGCCAACCACAATGGTATTGCCCAGGGGTGCTCCATGTCCGTGCTTGCGGCAAATGTGCTGATGACAGCGTGGTCCCTCTTGATACGGCACTTCCCTGGTGTCACACCCCGTGTCTTTGTTGATGACGGGTATATGACCGTGACCACCTTGGATGCGATCCCCAGCTTGGTCCAGGCCGTCCGTGCTACGTCTCTTTTTGACTCCCTCGCTGGCCAGCAGTTCAACCTCCACAAGTCCGGTTGGTGGGCCACTCAGGATCCTTGTGTGGCGGAGCTTCAGCCTGCCTTGCCGCAGGCTCCCCGTCTGAAGGCCTTGCGCCCCTTGGGGGTCACAATCAACCTTGACCTCCGCGGTACCCGGGATGCCCGTGCACCGGCTGTTGCGAGCTTCAGGCGAGCACTCCGGGCCATCAGGAGCCTTCCGCTCTCTGCTGCCTCTAAAGCGTCCTATGTTGCTCGCAAGGCCATGCCCATGCTGTCGTATGCTGCTGAGCTCAACTTTGTGCCCAAGCGCATCCTTTCTGCCTTGGCTTCGGAGGTTGCCTCAGTGCTCTGGGATGGTCGGCCCATGTGGAGGTCCCGGGAACTCCTGCTCGCGGTTGTCCACCCCGGCCACTTGGTCCATCCTGAGTATGCGCTGCCATACCGCACTATTCTTAATGTTGCGGCCCATCTCCAGCGCTCGGAGGTTTTCAGCCTCAAGTGGCGGATCGCCTTTACCAATCAGCGCCTGCTGCCTTCCACCCTTGTGGCCACCTTTGTGTCGGCGCTCACTGCGTGCGGTCTCCGGTTTCAGGCTCCTGCCTCCGTTGCCTTTGATCATGGCCCCTGGCTCTCCCTGTTTGGCATGTCTCTGCGCTCGCTTAAGCGTTTGCTCCAGTGGACTATTCCTCAGCATGCCTATGCCAGGGCCTGCCGGGGCAAGCGTGCGGACATTGCGCATGGTCCTACTGGTCTCCTGGATGTGGCCTTTTCTCGCTCTCCCTGGAGTGTTCCCCCGTGCCCGCGGTGGACCTCCTTTTCCCGTCTCCTGCCCTCCAGGAAGGCTGTGGCCCCGGCGGTTGTTGTTGGTTCGGCTGTCACTGCGGACCGGCTCCATGCCTCGGGCCTGTCTGGTAGCCCCCTCTGTCGGTATTGTGGGCGGGAACAGGAGACCATTGGTCACCTCGTTGGGTGTCAGGCCCTGCCTGAGGAGGTTGGCACTCCCCCCCCTCTTGTTCCTGATCAGGGGCCTGCCTTTGCCACCCATGGTCTGCTTGAGGTCCCTGCCGATCTGCAGTCGGCGTTCTGTGCTGCCCAGCCGTGGCCTCCTACTTCCCCTTGGCCGCGCCATGGCCTTGGGCACGCCACTCACCTCTGGACTGATGGTAGCGTTTACTTGCCGCAGCACCCTTTCTTGGCCGCTGCCGGCTATGCCGTCGTGTCTGGGTCGCGCGCCACTGTCGATGCTGGTGCGGTTCCGGGTGTTTTTGCGGACAACTATCGTGCGGAGGTGTATGCCATTGTGCGTGCGGCCATGCACGCTCGGGGGCACCTGGTTGTGCATACCGACTCCCAGTCTGCCGTCCAGGCGTGGCAGGCAATTTGTGCGGCTGGTGTGGTTGCTCCCCACATAGCGGCTGCTGACCTTTGGCAGGTCCTGTGGTCTCTTGTCCGGTCGCGTGCTGTGGGTGGTTTCATCCTTGAGCTTCATTGGATTCGAGGCCACGTGGTCATCTCGGCTGATACTCATCCAATTGAGGCCCTGCATGCTCGGTGCAACCATGCTGCTGACCTTGCGGCCAAGTCTGCCGCTCGGGTTTCCTTGGCTGTCCCTGCCCGCAGGCTTGATGCTCTCTTCTTCGCCACCTACCGCCGTCACTTGTGGTTGCAGAGCCTGTTTCTTGCCCTGCCGCGCACCCCCCTTCCCCCTGTGCCTGCCCCTGACCCTGGTGAAGCCCTGTGCCCTGTGGCTCCTGCCCCTCCCCCGGAGTATGCACCGGGCCCGTGCCATGGCCCTCCGCGTTTCTGCGCTGCTTTTCCCCCGCCGGGGAAGCCTGATGATTGGGTTATGGGTGCCTCGTCCTGGGAGGCGTGGAGCAGCTTCCTTCATGGTGCAGTTTGGCTACGCGCTGAGGAGGCCTTTCAGCCTGGCCTGGCGGTTGCGTTGGTGGTGTGGAGGCGCTACCCCGTCATCCTGCCCTATCAGGACGGCCGCGCTGCCACGGTGCAGGACCTGCTGGTGCACTTCAAAGCAGCTCGGCGTTGTGTCACCCGGAGGGCCCCTCTTGCTTTTCCAGGCAAGTGGGAGCCCCGTTTGGGTGCGTATGCGGGCCTGGCGTGGCCCAGGGGGGCCTTCTCTGGAGTGCGCCTGCTGTGCACTCCAGAGGAAGATGCCTTCCTTGAGAGGACTCGGATGCGGGCGGCCCGTCTGGGCCGCGTCCCTCGCGATTGGGCCTTTTCCCTGGGGTCCCTCGCTTGATGGCGCTGGTTGCAGTGGCGCTTGCGGCCTGTGCCGCTGGGCCTACGTGATGTGGGCTGGATGAGAGGGCTCCCTGCCCTTGGAGGCTGTTTCACCTCGTCGTGTGCTTTCTGCCACAGTCTGTGGTATGTGTCACTGGTGGGCACCTGTCCCACTAGGCCTGGACAGATGGTTGGGCGGCATGCCCCTCCGTCAGCCGGCGAATCGTCGCCCGCCGTGTGCCAAAAGGATGCCCTTTTTTCCCATACCAAATCCACTGGGCATCTGAGATTCCCTCATCCCCTACCTAGTTGTTCTTTTGCAGAGAGGTCTCGCGGTGTCGAGACCGCCGCATCTTCGCCTCAGGTGCAGCAGTGACTATGACCGCCTCGCGGAAAAGGTGCGCCGCGGCATCCACTACGTGCGCGCCTGAGGGAGGTGTTAGCATGAGCGTTGGTCAGAAGTTCCTGATTTGCCCTTTGGTGGACATGATTCAAGCGGGGATTCATGTCCAATCACTTTTGAGGTGGTTATGGTGGTTCCCTATTAGAGTTCATGGCCATTTGTCGATGGCGAAGCCAGCCGAACACCCTCCGCAATTCAACCAGCTCGGAGCAAGTGCCAACTGCGACCAACTCAGAGCCAATAGGCAGCCCTAGGTCCAAGGGGAAGCCAACCGAGGCGAGAAAACAAACGAAACAGGCCAGGCAAAAAAAAGAAAACAGCACCTCACCCCTCAGTGAGGTTGTTGGGCGCTACAGCTTCAATCTGCTGCTCAAGGCCGACACATGGCCACGAAGCGGGGACAGCGGTTCGGTGGTCAAAATGGGGGTTCGATTTGTTGGGAGCCTGGCTTTAAAGAGAGTCCCCGAGAGCCGAAAGTGATGGACTCACTCAATATCCCAATTGCTGTGGAGGTTAGAGAATTCAGGTCCACCAGCTATGCCTTCGGGTTCTGATTGCCACTTTGGAAATTTTCTGCCACAGAACCTTTTACCCCTGGAGAAAACCTTCATTCACGGAACTCCCAAGAAGAGCTGACGCCCATGGGAGGACTCCCCGTGGACGGGGCTGCAGTTGCTGTTCATTGCTGGTCTGGATACAAAAAACTGTTGACTTTTTGCAGCCCTACACTGAACATGAAAAGATCAAGTGGCGATCCGGTGATCGCTTCGCCGCGCGGGATTTGGGATTTGCGAATCCCACCAGTTTGGTTGGTTTAGGGTTGGTCTAGGGGCTGGTTTAGGGTTGGCTGAGCGTCGGTTTAAGGTTGGTTTAGGTTTGGTTTGGGGTTGATCTGGGCTTGGTTTAGGGTTGGTTTAGGGCTGGTTAGGGTTGGTTTAGGGTTGGCTATGGTGGAGGTTGATTTAGCAGGTAGCCCAAACAAATACGGTTGTTGAGGAAAAACAGGGTTTCAAGCATCTTTTTTTTTGTTTTTTTTAATACGGGGCTTTCAAGGAAAGGTACTATGTTTTTGCGGGTTGCTTACGGGCTTGAATTCGCCAAGCCCGCTTGTCTTGTCATAACGTGTTCTTCGGAAACAATGTTGAAAACCCGTTTTTTCCGAGTACGACCCGTCTTTTTAGGTATTCGTGGCCTAAGGTTTGAGTACCGCAGCAGACTTAGGGAAGGCAAGCTGCGCTTCCAAGTTGACCGGGCAATGCTTCGCCAAGTCGGTGTGGCGTTTGAGACTGAATGCAAGCTGGGCTGGGCTGAGTGGCTTGAAGGGGTTGGACTGTCCATTCCGTTTGCAGCGCCTTTGCCTTCGGCGGTTGAAAGGCGGACAAGCAAGCTATGTCACAATGTTTTTCATTTGATACTCAGGCTTTGCCACACCCGCGACAGATCTTCTGTTGAGTTAGGCCGGGTCAGAGATCAAGAGGCACTGCCCTGGCTGTGGGGCTTTACCCTCGTTGAATAAGGGTACCCTTTTTTTCCTGTAGTCTACTTTAGTATGGGGAACCCTCCCCCCAAAAAAGTTACGGTAAAATTTGGCACCTAGCCCCTGGGGCTTGCAGACAGCAGAACAAAAACCTGGATTCGGGATTCTGGTTTCGGGGCTCCGGGCCTTGGATTCGCGAATCCCGAATCCAAATCCAATCTTGGGTTTCGGGATTCGGGATCCGCGGATCCCAAATCACATTCTCCAGGAGCTTCTCCAGATCACGTCTCAGAAGATCAAACAACTAAAAGCCATGCCGAGAACTAGTTTTCATGCAGTGTGTGCCTTGCAGCTGTCACAGGGGCTGGTGGTTTGGTAGTGTCAGCGGCCGCATCATTGTAAGTATACTGTGATCATGCGGTAGCGTGGTTTTACAGTACCCTCACAACCCCACTCCAATGATTCAGGCTGTCATTGTGTGCAGTGTACCAGGTTGATCCTTGCTGGGTCTAAGGGGGGCTTCCACTACCCACACCACCACCGAAAAGGATCATCAATGCATCTCAGGACTGGTGGAGACTCCCTTAGCAATTATTTGTTTTCTCAGCCCAAGGACACGGATTCCTGGATATTTCTGGACCGCCTGCTGCAGTTCGCAGAAGACCATCGGCTCTTTGATGGGAAGCGCGGCACCTAATCCGATCCATCGCCGCTTTTTCCCATGGCCGAAATCTGCGTCCTTCGACCTCGCCCTCGCGGACTCGCCTCGAGGCGCGCGGTGCAGGCGGGGGAGGTGCGGCGCCATGGAAGGCCGCAGGGCGCGGGGGGGCGCAACGAGGACTCAGCGCGGAAGCCCGGGACGATGGGCCGGGGGGCCGATGGGCCGATGGGTTTTGGGCTTGGCTCCATTAGTTTTGTTGGCTGGTGGGTGGGTGGCTGGCTGGTTGGTTGGTTGGGTTGGGTGGGTTGGGTTGAGTTGGGTTGGGTTGAGTTGAGTTGGGTTGGGTTGGGTTGGGTTGGTTGGTTGGTGGGTGGATGGTTTTCAGGCTTCTTGACTTTTACCAAGCGTTTTGGGAACGGCGAGTTGGGCCGCCTTTTTCAAGCCGTGCGCGTTCCGTCCCTTTTAAGCGTGTTGTTGCATCAACCATACTCCGGGTTCAATCCTGCCAGATGGTAAAAAGGTTTCCCTTTTTATAGCGGTGTCCCGCTACGGTTATGGAACATCAGATTAGGGATCCTACATGTTTGAACTGGCCAGGAAGCAAGAGCAACGACCACCTTTTCCCATCTTCTGTTTCCCAAAGTGCTATCCAAGAAGGAGTCGTTCTGTTCAATCGGGATCCCCGGATAGATAAGCATAGAAAACCGCCCCCCCAGAGAGGCGATTCCTTCAAAGCCGAGTGTGGAGGTACTAAAAGATCCATAAGCCACCATAGAATGTGTAACCTTACCGCCTTTGGTACCAAGAAGTGCGTGTTGTTGTATTTTTGAGGCTACGATTTTGGAGTTGGGTCCCCAAAAAATCAGCCAACCAGTGTGCACAACCCGGAAGTCTTCAGCGGACCTGAATAGATCCCATTTGACCCCCCAAAATGGTGCCTTGGCTATTGATTGAACTTGATGGTTTGTTTCCCCATTGTTTGAGGCAGGGGAGTCGACAAAAATCACGTTAAGTCAGGTACGAAAAACTTTCAATCGGTGGTCGGATCCGGACAATCAGACTTCAGCAATTAGCAATTTAGAGCATGTTCTCCAAATTTCCTTTCAGCAGTTCACTTGCTGTAACTTTGGATTCTGACGCGTTTTCCTCCTGGAAGGGGAGCGCAGAGCGCATGCCGCCGATACCCGATTTTTTGACCAAATGGAAGTATCTGCCAACCCGCATGGAACACACCCCTGTAGGTGGTTTATGAGTCAGACATCAAACACATCCCACGTCAGATTCACCCATGCCCTCGTGCTCAGGTCTTTGCGCAGCTGACAGGTCAAGAGACTTACCCTGTCTACACCCCTGGCTGTGGCTACCTCTTGACCCGAAACCTGTGTTGTGGCCTCAGCTCTCGCCAGTGTTGACCTTGTGAATCCGTTCCTTTCGCCCGGGGGTTGGAAACGCGAAGGGGCCCTGGCGTTTTCGTCAGCCAAGTTGCAGTCTCGGGGTTCTCTGTGGGCTTGACCCGAGAAACGGCTCGCAAAGCCGCAAATGACTATGGAGCGAAGAAAGGGTATCCCAAGAACTGCAATTTGGACGGCTTGCTTGAGATTTTGGACCGAGTTGAAACAGCAAAACGTTAGATTCGGCTTGAACACGATTCGGTCCACTTCTCTTAAAGGCAAGCCGAAAGGAGGTTTTCAAGCAAGGGCTGTTACATGTTTCAACAAGGGCTTGGCCCGATGTTTGTTTCAGAGGGTATTTGGGCCTCTGAGGTAATTACATCAGCTTGCTGGCTGAGACGAAATCCCAGGCGCGCAGGGATCTACGATATCTACGGTTCCGCAGCGAGACTGCGCAAGCGAAATTTAGCACGGGCCTAAATGGGTATGAACTTTACTGTGGAACAACGAACCCCCCCGCCCCCCCCCCACCCGGCCGAAATGATGTCCAGCCAACGGGTTCCCAATTGCAAATCATACCCAAATAGTTAGAACAGGGGTTTGGAGGACTTCAAAACCGTTCTAAGATCAAGTGTGTAATTTTTCAGCCCCTATATTATTTGGACAGATTCATCATCATTGCAGTTCCAGGCTGATTTTGAAAGGGTCTTCTGGCGATTTTTGTTTGTCGGTTTGTTCCTTTTGTTGTTGTGCACAGCATATCTCAAGTGGTGCAAGGTTTGAGTGCGACCCTCTTCGGTAGCTGTCTCGCTTTTGAGCCCCGTGGTGGTAAACTTCCCCCCAATTTCGCTACTTTAGATCAAAGGAAGTACTTAAGTGCTGAACAGGCTGAGCATGTGCCCAAACCATCCCGCTATTTAATCGCCACGTGCACACTTTTCTTGGTTGGTATATTTGGAAGAACTGCGTGTTCCGTGGTAAGCACCTCCTTTTTTCGTCAGGGACTGGCGCCGTTTCACATCTTACCCTTGAACAAGTGGGAATAGGGGGGTTATTATCTGTCTTACGAAGGTGTATGTGTATGTTGGGCGCCTCCACATCCATCCATGTCCCGTGGTATCCAGTGGCGAATAGGAAGCCACGTGCAGCAATCACGCTCCATGTTTGTTCAACCGTGTCCAAAGCCCCAAGTCCAAGAAGCGGTGCTGGCCAGGGGCTCCAATCCCACTCTTTTTTCTGCGGGTAAGCAGAGGGTATGTCTCAAAATGGGTTGGAGCTGTGCCATGTTTCATCCGACAACTGCCAGTAGTGGGACTGGATTTTCTGGCTGGCAGCCCAGAGTTCCTTCTATGTATTTATATATGTTGTTTTTTTCCATCTTCCCCCTGCACACATCACCCCAGAAAAGGGGTGTGCTAGGCGGACGAAGCTCAATATTAGCAACCCTAGAACCCGATTGGAATTGGCAACCATGGCCTCGGGTTAGAGCCATGACTTAGCTCCGATTCTCAGTGGGGCATTTCCGATTCCGTCGGCTTCCCACCCTGCATCAGGCTGGAGAGGCGGGCATGCGGCGTGGATTCGGGTGACGGGTGAAACGATCCTGGATTGCTGCCAGCTCTGTTTTACCAACATGGGTGTTGGTCGCTCACTTGGGCTTGGCTCCAGTTCGGCTATGAAACGGAGATTCAGTGACCTTAGATTATTTTCCGGACGTTTGACTTACTCTTACTTCTGAGTCCCTTAAAGCGGTTGCGTTTGAGGGGCCCGTTCTCAAAATTGCCTTGGGGCACAAATTCCGAGGCTAATTTTGACACTGTCTGGGGGTTATCAGAGCAGAAACTGGCGTTGTTTCCCGCCAGCCTGCCACTGTAGACAAATTCTGTGGGTTGGTCTCAAAAAAGGCCCAAAAACTGTGGTTTACCTTCTTCCAAAGGGAAATCCAGGGAACCCTGTTAATCCCCTAACCCTTGGCTAGCGTTGTTTTTTCCGAGCCGTCCTTTCGGTCAAAACGTGCCGTTTTGTTTTCCGCACAGGAGGCCCTGCCTGAATTGCAAGACCTTCCGCAGGAGGACGTCGCGGTCCCTCGATGTAGAACAACAAACATGGGGGGGGGGGGCGGGGGGCCGGGAGTGGGGTGGGGTGGGGTGAGGTTTTTCCGTAGAGGACCTCCAGGTGGTTCGCCTTCAGAGGCTCTGACTGTTTCTTTTTGTTGCTGCAACCCATTCTGCTGGTTATGTTGTGGCCCAAAAAGCAGGCTGCGCGTCGAACAACGAATGGCCCCCTCAACTGTTCATGGTTGCAGTGGCGCTCTACTGTGGGTGGTTTGCAAAGTCCACGCCAGTTGCACCAGTTGAGATGAGATGCTGGTTTTCCTATCAAATTTCAATCACGGTGTCCTTTCGAGCCGCAAGCATTTGCTCCCCTACTAGCAAGGCACCCCGAAATCCCCCCAACAAATATCCCCTACTAGCGTTTTCCCCTACTAGCGCTTTCCTGCATCCATTTGCCACGAGGGTCCCAATGTAAGGCTCCCTCCTCCCGCCGGACGTTTTCGGCCAGGAAAATCCCTTGTTTTTTTGGGTGGTTGCCGTGAGCCCTGGGTCACTCCAAACAATGTGAGGGTGTGTGTGTGTGTGTGTGTGTGTTGTGGTTTTTTGAGTACGTTTTGTTTCCCCTTTTTATTTTTGCCGGTTCGATTTAAAGGGAAACCAACAGCAACTCTATCTGGGGGTACTCCTACTTTGATAAACACCCATGTTATCTATCACAATGTTTTCCATCAACCGCCATTCGCGTTCGTGTCAAAATGGAGATTTGGACCCCAAAATGGATTTCGGTTCTCCTGTTTGAGTTTTTTTTTCCTTTATATACACCAACCCAAGAAGCCAAATTGGGCACCCATTTCTGGGATGGGATCCTCACGGAGTTGCAGACATCAGTAAAGACCGTCAGGCAGAATGGGAACTCAAGCCTTCGAGGATTCTCTGGTCGGGTGTTTCCATCTCGGTTGGCCTAGGTGGGGTTTTGGCTGGAGGCAAGAGGGCGCTCGGATTTCAGAGACCGCGTGAGATGCCAGGCGTGTTGAGGTGACATCCCGCGCGTTTTGTTTGCGAGGTTGACATCATCGCAATTCTCGGCAAGGGCAATGGGGGGTAGTGGAAACTGGCGTTTATTCAGGGTGAGACAAGTTGTGGACATCGGACATTTTGGAAGACCAGAGCCATCCTGTTGAAAAGGCCTCCCCCCAGCGAGAGACCTGAACTTTTTTGGTCATTTGTTCCAACCCGAGATGTGTCGGAGACCCAGTTGGCGGCATTTTTTCGTGTGCCGAGAAAGAGCCAAAAAGCCGAGCTGTTTCAGTGAAGAATTCAATCGGTCAGTTTGAGGGTTTAACATCTATTGCATCCGCAGTGTGGCTGTTCAAGCGTGAAAATGTGCGAGCAGCGCACTTGGACGGTTTGTTTCCTTTTGGGCCCTAAACCGGTAACCCTAGAATCTATAGGTTATCAGCCGTAGGCCCCTAGCTCTAAGCAATGGACGGTTCCCTTGTGCCAGTTGATGGATCTAACATGCCTGTGGATGCTGTCGGAGCTAGCTCCGACAACGCCACCGGCAGCGGTGCGCGAATGTTCGCGCCGAGCGCCAATGCGCAATATAACCGCACCCTGATGAATTCCCTTCAACTTTACAATGCCGCAATCTTTGCTTTTGGGAATGATGCAGCCATTAGGTCTGAAGCCGAAGCCCTGCATCAAGCAGCTGTTACGCATTTGCAAGCGGAAAACCGTGAGGAGCTCCGTGTCGCACAGAATCAGCTGCACGCACACTACGCTGAGTGTGCGCAAGCCCAGTTGCATAGAATTCGTGAATACGAACAGCAAGTGAGCGACGAGTTCATCCAAGAAGTGAACTTCGCTGAAGCTAGGATGAGCCAAGTGTGTGAGGAAAACGCCCAAGCATCGCATGAAGTGGAAATGAGACGCAAAACAACTGAGTTTAGGCAAGCCATCGAATCCACCCTGGCGGATGCCCAGCAGCTCCTTCAGGAGCAAGCCGCTAAGCACGCTGATGACACTGCCCGTGTTGAAGCGAAGAACGCCAGGACGATTGACATGATGGCCCACCAAAACGGGCTTCTGCAGGACCATCCCGATTCAGGGGGGCTTTGGGAAAAGCACCTTGAAGATGCCCTAGGCAAGCAAGGCTTCGTAAGAGTGTTGCCCGAAATATGGACATCCATTTTCCATCATCCGGAACTTGATCTGCTGCTTGTTGTGTACGTTGATGACTTCAAGCTCGCAGGACCTGCCGGTAGCCTTGACAAGGGATGGGATCTGATCGGGAAGGTTGTCGAGATCGACGCGCCCGAACCATTCGGCCGATACTTTGGGTGTCATCACATCGAAAAGAACAGTGTGAGATTGTCAAAGGAGGAACACCCTTTCAGCCATGTGTTTGAGGGTTCTGCGCAACACGCGGGTGTTTGCTCCCAAAGAAGGACTGAAGACTACTGGGAGCATGATGAGAACACGAAAACGTGGACACGTTACCACTTGCAGCCCAGGAAAAGCCTTTTCCGTTCTAAGGAGCAAACGAGTGCATTCGCATGCAGCCTTGATCCTCAGCGTGTGACAGTCAAAGACGAATCCAAAACAAGCCCAATTTGCGATGAGTGGTCGCATCACGCGAGTGATCGCATTTCTGCGGACACCGCGTGGTGGACCGGACGTACTGTGTTTTCCTATGGCGAGAACCAGGAAGCAGCTTTGCAGTGTGCTTTGCCCTCAGAGCCTGGATCAATGAGAGACAAGACCGCGGCTAAGAAAGAAGTCAAAGTTTCTAAGTTCAAAGGACCTGAAACTATATGCGATAAACCTGTCGGTTGTATGACCAGAGAAGTCAACATTGTTGAGTACGACATGTCTGATTTTCTCAAGTCATGCGTTGACGCATATCATATTGTGAACTTGCCAAGGTAAACGTTTCATCGGTGAGCAAGGTAAGCACTCCTTTCATTCGTTCGAAGGTCGCGAGACCTGTCGTAAGTGAAGAGGAGCCAAAGGGTAGGCTACACACGATTGCTGCAAAGGTACTAATGAAAATTCTATTCGCAGCCCGCATGGCTAGGTATGACCTGCTAAGAGCCACACAAAGCCTTGCCTCGCGTGTGAGCAAATGGTCCACTGAGTGCGACAGCGCTCTACATCGACTTGTGTCATACATACACTGCTCGAAGGACCTTAAAATGCGGGGTTTTCTCGGGGATAAGTTCTCTGATTGCAGGTTGTGGTTGTTCGCTGACGCGGATTGGGCAGGCGAATATGATTCGCATAGTACTATACACCATGATACTTGTAGGACCAAACACATATTACCCACTGAATGCTTTCAGTAGGAAGCAGACAGCGACCGCTACAAGCTCAACTGAAGCCGGGGTCATAGCTGCGAACCAGGCACTCAGAGCAGAGGGACTGCCGACTCTGTCGCTATTCTGTCAGCTCAGCCTGTTTGGAAAGGAAGCACATGGGTATGCTCAAAAGGCCGGCAAAGCCTCCCTTGATGTGCCCGAAAGCATTGTTGCTCGCATTGATCCCGAGTTAGATGAAATCCGATGCAAGGACACTCTCAGAAACTAAGGCATACGGATAGAACCCAACGCATTAGCTTCAGATGGCTCCAGGAGCAGTTCGTGAATCGGCAATTTGAATTAATCAATGTTGACACCACTCTTCAAGCTGCAAACATCTTGACCAAGGCGTTTGACAGTACCCCGGTATGGCACCACGCTCTTGAGCTGATCGGAATCCCCCCCAGTCGCCAGGCGCGAGCCTGCGCCACCAGTTTGCTGCACACCCCGTGCACCAAGGCCGGAAAAATCAGCGATCAGGGGGGGGCAGATCGCTGCATTATGCAACGTTCAGCCCAAGCGTCTCCTTATTGAATTCTGTTGTGCGACGACCTCACGGTTGGGCGAATCAAGAGACTCTTCAAAAGGTTGCCGTGTTATCCGGGTCACCGAAGAAGAAGATGGGTGCTCCGACGCGTGTAGGCAGTGGTTGAGCCGGGAAATTGCCGAATTTAGAAGCAAGAATCCTAAAGGCGCCATAATGTTTTACGTCTCATTGCCATGCACTGGAGGTTGCCCGTGGGGTTATGTCAACCAGCAAACTCCCAAAGGTGCCGCCAAAATTGAGGGTCATGTCAAGCAATTTCGATCCTTGTTGAGAGGGTTCAAACGCATTCTCAATGATGTTTATTCAAATGACATCAGAGTTGCGTTCGAACTTCCCAAAGCTTGTCGTTATTGGAAATGGCCTGAACTATGGAGTTTCTTGACGAAGTACAAGATGAACAAATATGAATTCCATGGTTGTAAAATCGGTATCAAAGGGAGAAATGGAAAACCAATGAAGAAGCAGTGGATTGTCGCTAGCAATATGCCCACTATCTCTGTTGTTGAGTACTTCAAATGTGATGGTTCTCATGAGCATGATGAAAGCCGTGGAACTCACTTGAAGGAAGCTGAGGGATACACTTATGTTTACACCGACGCCGTTCATGATGCATTCTCCGAACATGCCACCATGCAGCCGTTACTTTCGAGTGACTGAGCTGCTCCTTCCTCGCAATGAGTGGCCAGGCGGCAATGGCGCATCCCGCGAGGGATTGCGACCCGGCATGGAGGCGATGGATGGAGAACATCGCCACGACTTCGGTGTGCACCAACGCCAAGTACGATAGCAACTTGGCGGCGGCGGTGAAGGGGCTATTGGAATCGACTTCCTCGCAGTCGCTGATCCACACGTGGATCCAGGACCAGCCGCATTACTTGCGGCTGCTGACACCCCTGCTCACGATTTCCGAGCTACCTGAAGATTGTTGGTGCTCCGAAGATCCCTGACCGCAATGCGGTGATCTACATCACTGTTGCGGACTCGGGACTTTCGATGGTTTCCGGAGGCAAACGGAAGCTCCGCAAGTACGACTTCAAGGAGCGCCTCGACACTTCTCGCCCGGCGCGTGTCGGTGCATGGAAGTCCGAGATGCTTTGGGGGAAAGGCCTTCGGCAGCTTTGTAAGCAGGAACGGCAGCGAATTGGTTGGCAAAGGTGGTCTCGAGCCCAGCGGCACCTACCCGTACGATTCACCAGACGGTGACGCAATCCAGATGCTTGAAGACACGAAGAGCCATTTGTTGTGGACGATGAACTTCGCGGCCCGCAAGGGCTGCGCATGCCTCGGAGTGATGACTGGTGCAAGCAGCGTTCATTACGGGTTTTCCATGATTTGCAATCGCTTCATGAGCGAGCTGCGGAACTTCATCATCAATGAACCCAGTCAGATGATGATCTACGTGGATGCTACTCCCTTCGTTGAGACGATTGACCTCCTGGACAGATACCACATGTGTTTCAGCGACGACAACATTATTAAGACAGTACAATTTATGCGAGGAACACATCACATGCTGTTTATGCTTTCGATTTTGCGCCCTGCGATGGGCAGCGTAGCCGAGCTGATCCAGACGCACGATTGTACTGTGCGTCCCATCGACCAGCACGAGCAACGCAATCGAGATGACAGCACAGTGAACGTGGAGGTTCTCGAGTACTGCAAGGAGACGCTTACAAAATGTGGAGTGAGTTTGTCCGAGATGGTCGGCCAGCCGTTCACAAAGGAAGAGGTCGAAAACAGACAGCCACTTGACTTCGCCCCGGTGAATCCAGCTGACTTTGCTCCTGCCTCCGATCCCGCTGGCACTGACATCGTTCAAGATGTTCGCTCGGCGCAAGCCGGTGCAAAGGCAGCTGCGGTGGCGAAAAAGGACGAGGTGGTCCACAAGTCTGAGCCTCTTGACTCGTATGGCCGGAATGAGACTGGAGGTCACTACGATTTTTGGGTTTATAGCACCTACAAGGGCGAGAACTATGTCGACTACGGTGAAGGTGCAAAACGGCTCGTGGTTGTCAAGCAGCCCAAGTTCGACTACGATCCCTCCGTCCGGCGCATTGATGATAGATATCATCGATCGCTGACCTGTATCTCGAAGATCCTCAGGGGCCGAGGCACAGAGGGGTGTGGCTATCGTATGGACAAGGACGGGCACATGGACCTCGAAGATTTGGGTTTCGCGCTCCGCAAGGAGCTGCGGCATCCAATTCCATGGAACATGCAAAACATCATGGATATCTTCAAGCTCGACAAGAAGCAGAGGTTCATTGCACTTGGTTGCCCGGACGCAAGCCGGTGCGGAGACGTCCCTTGTTCTCATTGGCTATTCAAAGTGAAAGCCTCCCAGGGGCATGAGGACTGGCTCAACATCGACGACTCCGGGATTGCCAAGCTGTGGTATGTCAACCCTGGAACCGACCTCGGTCGGTGGGCCGGTTGGACGTTTGCAATGATCCGCCAACGGTGTTGTACCACCGCACGGACAAACGCAATTTTGCAAGCATCATGCGCAATGGTTTGGTGCCTGGCGGTGGAGACCAGCATGAGACCGGACGCCCACATGTTTACTTTGCAGACGTTCCAAGCACAAGCGACCATTACATCTCAGGTGTCCGTGCAGATCGCCCGCTCGAGATTCAGATCGATCTTCGCATGGCGATTCGGGCCGGTCTATGCTTTTTCAAGACGGAGCCGGATGGTGTGCTCACTCGGGACAAAGTCCCGAACTACGTCATCCTATCAGTTCTGGACGCCACCAACGGAGACGTATGGTACACACGCTCTGAGCAATCAGAAGCAGATGCTACAGCAGTATCTGCCGAAGATGACAGCTTGGGAATGACGCGTGAGCAGGCGGTTGCCGACGACCGCAGCATGGCCTTGGAAAGAATTGCCACGACAAGGACCAACGCTGCCTCACCTTGCGCCCCGCAAGGGGATGCGAAGAGGCAGAAGACATTCAATCCCATGGAGAACTTGGAAATGAAGGTCGCCAAGTGTCCTGTGTGCAACAATGATATCTTTGAGGGGCAGGTCAATTGCACTACGTGCGGACAGTTCTCTCCCCTCAACCAACGCCTCTTGAAGGATCAGCAGCGCAACTATATCAAGCAGCGCTCCAACCTCCTCAAGAAGATGGGACTCAGCACGCACATTACTGCAGAGGTCCTAGCGTCAGTGGGTACAAGCGACCTCCGCGAGGAGGATCGTATCAGCATCGTCAGAGGCCTGAACTCCCCGGACAGCGCCGTGATTCAGGAAGGCCGAAAGAAGCTGAAGTCTGCTCTGAAGAACGGCTATCATTCTCTCATCGACCGCTATGAGCTCGATTTGCAATACAGAGTGAGGATGATTGAGGCCGGCCGCCGTGAGGCGGATATGCTTCGCATGGAGCTCAGCGTGCGCTTGGTGTTGGTTCAGGATCAACATCCGAGTCGCGAATCGCAAGGCTCGCGCACGTAAAGATGGAGCTCGAGTTCATGGTCCTGCAGCTGAGAGATGCACTGACGTCGCGTTGGATCATTATGTTCCAAGGTATGCCATACTCCCCCCGCGCCTTCGTTCACATCGTGCTGGATCAGGACAAGCCTTGGAGCATCGGTTGCTGGAATGGGGTGATTCACCTGACCGGCCGAAGCGAAGGTGAGCTTCAGCAAGAGCTTGACTGGGTCTTCAGGCAAAATGAGCGGGCCGCGTGGAATTCAGTCGAATTCTCACGCAGTGAGAGCGGGCATCTTGCCCGCAATGCGGCGCGCTACGCCTCCAACACCTCCTATGCTTCTCCCGCCCGCGAGGGCGAGCAGTGGGGCAGCACGGAGTGGGATGACTGGTACAGCGGTGGCTGGAGCAGCTGGGGCGGCAGTACAGGCAGTGGCCAACAGTCAAGTTGGCGGTGGCGTTGAAAACGCACCCGTCACGGAGTTGCATGTACAGATGAAACCCGACCGTTCTTCCCCCTGTTGTGTTTCTGTTTGGCTGCTTTGTGAAAGGCCCCTTTAACACGCAGAGGGGGGTGAAGAATTCAATCGGTCAGTTTGAGGGTTTAACATCTATTGCATCCGCAGTGTGGCTGTTCAAGCGTGAAAATGTGCGAGCAGCGCACTTGGACGGTTTGTTGTTTCCTTTTGGGCCCCAAACCGGTAACCCTAGAATCTATATTCAGTGCCGAGGCAAGGGGCTTTGAGTTCATGGTTCGAAGCGCCTCGGGGCACCTGCAAATGCCACCCGTCGCCCGACTATGTTTCCGGAAATTCCGACATTGCAGCCGGGTGAACGGGTACAACTAACGAATTCCTGCCGGGCTTCGGAATTTGAGCATTTTTCCAGGTCGCCCCCAAAGCACTGGGGTCCAAGGGGTGTCGGTTGGTTTGGAGCACGTCTTCGGAGGCGGTGGAGCATCAACATCTCAGCATGCCCTTGTCTGTCATGGGCGACGCCTGCAGACGCTTGGATCAGTTTGATGGTTGGAGCCGCAAGATCTGTGCTGTTGGGGCAGTTGGAACTCGTAAATCAGTGAATTTAGGTGGTTGCACGCGTTGCACCAGCGCACGAGAAGGATTGTGATACCCATTTGGTTGTGGCCTTCTTTGGAGGATTATCTTTGCTTTCAAGGGAACCAATGTGGAAACTCCAATCTTTTTGGTTGCCTTGACGATGGAAACCCTGTCCACGTGTTTCAGGGCTGCTTCTTGGGTTGGATGAACCACTCGGCAATTGGTGGTTATATTAAACCCAAGTCTTTCCATGGTGGTTGGAACAGGGAGCAGCTTTCCAGAGAAACTCGGGAACTTGACAAAGCTGGGAGGACGGGGATCATTCCGGGCGCTGGGCCTGGCTTGTGGAGAACGCCGTTTGGGTGACCCGGGGGCCGGGACCATTTGGGCTTCCCCGATGTTGCGACAGACCTAACTGGCGAATCACGCGGGTTTCAGACATAGATCGCCAAGTTTTGCGCCGTGTTTGCCACAAGTTGCTGGCAAAAGGGAAAGGAGGGCCATTTGTTTTGGGAAGCAAAAACGAATTCCCAAATTAAATCTCGAACCAAAGCGAAACCTCCCTCGCGATCCCGGTGGTTAATTCGCTGTCCATCTGAGGAAGGCCGAATGACTTCTTGGTGCTGGACCACTACGTCTCAGAGGCGGCAAGTGGGCAATTAGTGGGCCATATGGGCGCGGGATGCGTTTTTTGGGGTTGGTTTCAGGGAACCGAATTGCAGCCATTGATTTTGGAGCTTCTCTCAAGACAAATTGGTTTAGCCGAAGGGTAACCATAGATTATTGATTGTGGAGGTTCTCTGAAGACAAAGCCATGAAGTATCAAGACTCGCTTGCTTGAGGTTCGGGATGGTCATGAACTGTTGATATTCAAAGAGAGGCCACAAGGAAGCACTTGCCATCTGTTTGGGGTGGGTTCCTATGTCGAGAAACGCACATTTGGGTGTGTGTCAAAGCCGGGATGGGGGCCAGCCAAATCGTGTCTTCTCTCGTGGTTTCGGGGGTCCCTTTAAAGGAGAGCCGTCTTCCAGGACCCCCAAACGTCAGGTTCCATGTGAAAAGGGTGGGAGGGCAGCAACACAACCAGAGTCAAGCGCCGATTTGCGGATGTCAGGAGGAGATGAGGCGCAGACGCCAGAACATCGAAGAGTCAGGCGATCCTTGCGCTGGGGTGCTCAGTGGGTGATGGGTGATGGGGCGGGGGGTTTCATTAATTGCCCCGCCCCTTTTCTGTGTGTAAAGGGAAGCCCAAAGGAACCGACCCTTTTCGGCAAAATCAGAAAACGGGGATGTTTCCCTTTAACCTATCATTTAGTGTGAAGCTGGGTGGGCCACTACGGGGTCTGGAAAATTTACCCAACACCCCCAGTTTGTGTCCTGATCACACATCATGTGCAATTAGCACCCTGACTTGGCACCCAGTGGTTTCCCAAGGGTTCCATGAGCATTCCGGGGACGCAAGACACGATTCCGAGGAGGGTTCCACGAGCGGGCGTGCTGCTGTTGGGGATGATTTTTGTTGAAAGCCAAAGGGCCTTAGGCCTCGCAAGCCTTTGGTTGCACGGCAAGTATCCTATCTTCTTGACAGCAACGGAATGGGCGAATTGCTTTGGGAGGAAGGTTCTGGCCCCTCAAAGTCAAGTGACGAAAAAGGAGGCATTTGCCATGGGACACCTGGTTGTTCAAGAATATAAACAGTAGCGGGATTAACTTGCGCGGCGCAATTGAAAAGCCATTTTCTTGTTCACGAGAGAGAGAGAGAGAGAGAGAGAGAGAGAGAGAGAGAGAGAGAGGTATAGGGAGAGAGATCGCACGGGAACGTCCAGCACCTTCCGACGACTTCTGTTTCCCATGTCCAAAACCAATACAAGCTGTCCACCAAGCAGTCGTTGGGTTCTGGGTGAGAGATGTTTGATCCAACACCATCTAACGCCTAGGATCCTCTAACGAGCTAAGGTTTGCGTTCAAAAGCGACCCGGGAATGTAAGAAAGGTGGATTGGTGGATTGGTTAGGACCCACACAACTGCCGAGAAAGGTTTTCAGAACCTTCAAATATCCCTTTGCAGGAAGTTCCTTCCCATGGTTTTTTTGGGGATGTGGCTTGGCTTTCTCTAGGGGCTGCGGGTTGCACATGTTTGGAAGTCCGGCCTTTTGTTTGCCAGGAGAATTCCCGGTCCCAAAACTGCCCAGCCGCAGAGATACAATTGGGTCAAAGTAGATGTCAGAACCCCTTGTTGCTTTAGTTTAATCATGCCCTTTGCATTCCCACAAAAAAAGGACATTGTTTTGCTGTCCACTTTCACACCTGCAGCCCCTCTGCGCTGAGGCATGAGTTGAGCGCGAACGAGGCGCGCCCATTCCGGTGGAAGTGTCTCCAACTTGTTGATGACGTTTGAAAAAGCCACCTCCAGAAAATAGTATTCAAAGGCTTGGTGTCCTTGGCTTCCAAACCCGTGTTGAAGGTTTCCAGGCACTTTTCCAGCCACAGGTGCGAGCGTCCACCCTTCGGATTGTGGACATGGATTTGGGTAGACCTTGTTTTTGCATCAGACTCGAGCAATTGACCAGTTCGCCGTTTTTGCCCTTTAGGTTTTGCCTTCATGTACCCAGTGTGTGATATTGGGGTGTTGCCCCAAATCCACGCGGGGGATTTCGATTCTTGTCGATTCCGGCAGCTCAGTCCATGTGCCAGGCGACCAGCGACGGCTGGAGAAAAGCGGGCGCAGCGCTTGCTTGGCCCGGGCAACAAAAGGAACCCCTCTTGGCCCTTGACAATGAACCAAGACGAATTAAACAAATATTGGGGTTCAGGCTTGAACGACCAAGAGGGGGGGGGCTTTGCTAAACCCGTTCTCCAGTCCCCGATGTGACCCGCAAGGCGCCCCAAAGCAAAATTGAAACTTTCGAGTTTGGATGAACATAAAGAGGTTGAGAGGCGAGTGGACAATCTTAGCGGTTGATTTGGGGGTCGGTTTTGCAGGAATCGGTTTAGCTTGCTTGGGGTTTGAACATGACCTTTATGTACTGTCATCTACTGTGTTGAGCAAAGGCATGACATGGGGCACATTCACCAAAACACAATTGGGAAATGGGGTTACTCATCAAACTTCCATGGCAGTGGGTCCGGGCGTTGTCGGGTTCTGGAAGGTGCAAAAGGGTGGGAGATGCCACTTGCGTTGATTTTTGCACCCCCCGTGTCAGTGGGGAGAGGGACATCTTGGCCTAAACCAAGCTTCCCGCTAGCAGGTGTGGAAAGTGGATTTCGCACCTCAGCAGCAGACGGTTCCAGCACCCGAGGGCGGGTTTCAGGGTTCAAGCACAACCCACGCCAGCTGTCCAAAAACCAGCTGGGAGCCCTTGTTTCTTGCGCAAGACATGTTTCTTGCGGAAGCAAGCGTTGTTCTTTTTCCGAGTTTATCAATTGGGTACAGTGCGCGTGTGTGTGCGTCTGTGCGTGTGTGTGTGTGTGTCAAGAAAGAGGGACTCGCCAAAAGAAGCGAGGTGGTTTGCCTTTCGATTTCTTCTTCAATCAGCCTGAAACCGGGTACCCTGCGACACTTGGCGGCAGTTTGGTTGAATCTTTAGATTTCAAAACTTATTGGGAGCTTACGATTTTGCAGCCTGACCGACCAAAATCGAAGCACTTGGGGGGGCAGTAGCCATCATGACTCGGCTGACCGAGGGCACCTTTGGATTGGAGCTGGATACCACGAACCCCACGCAGCTTGGCGCGATGGCTGTTTGTCTAGGTCCCTCAGTGCCCTTTTACCGTTTCATTTGGGGAGGATTTCCCTACTCAAATAGACTACGGAAAAAAGGGTACCCTTATTCTAACCTGTCCACTGGAGGACCTAGTTGTCCTGTTGGTCAGGGTTCCTTATATTCCCATTTGGGTGAGACCTTTTGGGAAAGGGGGTACCGCTCAATTGATATTGCTCTCTTCCAGGGGGATGCCAGATTCCTGTTTGTCACATTCCTAGCTTTAGGGATCACCTTTTAGGTTGCCGTTTTTATTTGACTTTCCTTTTGGTGGGGTGATGTTTAAGGCGGGCATATAGGGAACCCTGTTTGTTGACTGGAACCCACCAGGTATCATTAAGGCATTAAGGGGGGTACCTCTTAATTGGGGATTGCTTTCTTGAGAGATTCCTGTGTACACAAGAGAGCTATTCAAAGGCAATCCTCTAACCCCTTTGGTTTCTGAAAGGCTTCCTGTTCCTAAGCAGGCCAATCCGTTCCAGGATTGGCCAAGCCCTAAATCCTTACAAGGGCTAAGTCACCGAACAAGCCGCTTGAGGTTCGGTCGAGCCCTCCCGGTAGTCCGAGGGGGAAGGTCCTCATCTGGCAGGTTCTCCGATGCGGACTCCTTTCGGTTGAGAGTCACAGGGGAAGAAGCAGAAGGGAAACAACCCATGGGCGTGAAATGGTTGACGGTGCCATACCTGTTTTGTTTCTTGATTCGTGTTTTCCGCTTCTTGTTTTATCCGGGCAACCTGAAAGGAAAGCCGAGATTCTTGCCCTTCTCGGGGACCGGAGCCGAAACATTTCCCTGCGGGTCCGGACGGACAACGAGTCTTTCTCCGAGGATTCCCATCGTGGCCAAAGTCTTGCCCAACGGCCAAGCGGCGAAGTGGAACAAGTGGGCGGAGCCTTCCAGGCGCCAAACTCGAGCGAGCGAAACCGACATCGACGGCGGGGTCGATCAAGTCAGGGAACTGGGAATCACTGGGAATCTGGGGGGGGAGTCAAATCAGGGAACTAGGAATCACTCGGCCGGGGGTTTTGTGGGGGGGAGGCAAGTATTCGACGGTTTGGGGTCAAAGTCATCAGAACCCTTGGCTTATGGCCTAGTTTTTTGGGGCTCGCTTTCCGGAATGGGAACCCACAACCTCACTTTTTGGACCCCTCTTGGAACTTACTGACGGACAATCCGAAAACAGCTCCGGTTACTAGGTCGTTCATCAACCTTGTTTTAATATTTTTATTTTCCTGTAGGGTTTCATCCGTTCTGGATTATTCGTCCATCCAGAGGGTTTTAGGCGACTTTCTGCGATACCAACTGAGATCCCTGACAAAGTCATGGGAATGAGTCATATTTGGAATCACAGATTTCGGGTAGTTGTCCACCACCGTGAGCCACAGTGCACCGTACAAGAGGGATACTACGAGCCTCAGACCACAAGTGTAGAAACGCGGCTTGCAGGTGTTCTGGTGTTTCTCTTTGAACCGTCTGCTAAGACCCTGGTACTAAAGTCAAGCGGGTGGGTTCTCTTGGGTGTTTCCCCCGATTCGGATCCCATGGATCAACTGACCCGCCATGGGTTTTCAGGATTGGGCATGTGTTTAATCCACCCTATCCTGGCCATCTTTCAAGGGGGACCGAAAGCAGGTCTAAACTAGAGGCATGTTTAACGGGTTGAATCGCCCAACCCCATTCTCCTGAATGTGGATGTCTTTTGAAGTTAGATCTGGGGGGAGGAGTGTTCCGTGGGAGAATTCGACGATGTTTAGCGTAAACTGATCTCCTTGTTTCCTTAAGACGGAAATCTCTGGGCCGGTTCAATTGTCCGCGAGATCCCCCCATGCTGGTACCCCATAATCTTGAACCCGAAAGGACACCACTCAGTTTGTGGTCCAACCCCCCCCCCACGCAGGGGTTAGAAAAAACCCGGGCCCCGTATGGTTCCTGGCAGTCAGATTGTGTCCTTCATATGCTGTCCAAAGCACGGGTTTTGAAACACTCCCCAATGAGAGACACAGTTGCATCAGCATGTTGTGCAGACTTGGCCACGGCCAGTGCATTGTCAACGTAGAACATCTCAGCGACAGTACCGTCTTCATGCTTAATGAACCACACAGATGGATCTGCATCTGACTGAATGCCACATAATATTACAATGCAGACCTATGGTAGTGGACAACGCACAAGCAGGATGCAAAGCACGTAAATCGCTAATGCCGCACGAATGCCAGGCGTGTTGGTCGCTGGCGAAAGATTGTGTTATGTCTGTTGGCTTCACTTGCAAAATCACGACATGTCGCGGGGCATCCCTGTAAGCGCATTTGGTGGCAAAGTTGGAAGCATATGAAGAGGATAGTGCACATGTATATGAAACGTGGAACACTTCAGATGATGTCGGTCTTGCTTTCAATAAGAATGGCGCAGATCATGTTCCATACTTGTACAGCTCGAACACCCATCGGGTACCCTTATTCTAACCTCTCTACTGGACCTAGTCTTTGCCCTGAAAACCAATTTCCCACCCTTCCCAGTCGAGGAAATTACGGCCCGGGCTCGGACTGCGCTCGGTGGACGAGACACAGGCCGGAAGAAGCTCCGCGTGAAGGGATGGCGGCCATCTCCCCTTGGGTTCTCATATTTCCTTTGGCCCATGCCGAGTTTCCTCGTTTGGGTGATGTAAGCATGGGAGGCCTGTAAGTGGTTCACCCTGGTGATATTTTCAAGGAAGGGGGACTCACAAGAACGGCTTTGGGTTGTGACTCTCGTCAACTCACCAAGTACTTTGCCCCCTTCAAGGCCCTCGCAAGGAACACTCACGTGAGCTGATCGAGCAAACATGCTCGCCACTTTGCATTTCCTATTGCCCATGGAGCAGGCCGTTCCCCCACCAGGCTCAGCCGACAGATCAAGCAACCTCTCTTTTTGGGGTGCTTCCCCAAAGAGTGATCCGGATTCCATCTATGGGACACCCCTAGATGAGTCGGAATGAATCCTCGGTGCCCGAATTTTTGCAGTTGGACAGTCCTGAGACTTGAGCCTCTCCCGATCCTGGGTGCCGGTTCTGGGCCCATTTCAGTCGGTCCAAACTACGGACCCCCCATCACGCGTGCCTTCCCCAGCATCCGTTTGGAACCCATTTGTTGGAACCCAGAAAAGATCGCCCAAATCAGATTCTCCAAATCGTACTTTTGGGGGGGACCCAGTACTTCACTCAACGCATCCGTGTGCAGGCCTTCTGTATATCGCTTTTGGCACCAGCTGAAGGTCAGAAAAGGCGTGGTCACATCTAAAAAGTCTGGAAACCCTTTGGCGCCAAAAGGAGGTCACCATGTAGCAAACTGCCCGACGGAACCTCGTGCAAAAACGACTGGAGACTCTGATGGGGCAAGCCGCTTGCGTGAGGTAATTGACGGCGTGGGCAGAGTCACTGCATAAGCAAATCCCGTTCATGCCAATATTCTCTCTTTTTGTGTATAACTTGAACAGCCAGGTCTTCCATGGTTAATATCTATTTGTTTGGTCAGGGGTTGATATCATACACCAGACACAGCAAGGGGTGGACCACTTTAAGTGGCGGGTGGACCAGGCTTGCGCACAGGAGCCACGCCGCTGAAGCTGCCGCGTCAATGTTCGAAGCACATATTTGCTTCCGCAAACGATCGAGGGTGCGACACTGACGGCATTCTGCGAAGCTCTACGGAAGTTTTGGTTGTTTCTTTCTACAATGCACTTCGCCCCGTGGTGTTTACCCGTTTGGGGCTTGTTTGGAAGGGACACCAAAAGCAAAAGGACACTTATTCTGAGGGTTCCCCTCAGCCCATATGTGCGATGATCGTGGCCCGACTCTCGGAGCCATGACCATGTCCTTTTTGGTGGTTTTGGTAGAAAGATCGATGGCGATTCCTAGTTTACCTGGTGGTTTAATCATCAGCAGAGAAACCCATGGATTTCCCCCAGGACACCTGCCATGACCATACTCCACATTTGACTATCGCACTGTGGTGTCCAACCCCCAAATACGGTGCCATCACATGGGCACGGCACCCCATGTGAACCTTGTTTGCCCTGTGCATCCCGAACCCCTCGCCCGTCTGTCGCGGCAAGGACGCGGC
This sequence comes from Effrenium voratum, assembly GCA_963377175.1. Taxonomy (NCBI): domain Eukaryota; class Dinophyceae; order Suessiales; family Symbiodiniaceae; genus Effrenium; species Effrenium voratum. Next base: position 4,736 of record CAUJNA010000356.1, on the reverse strand, counting down.
CCGGATCTTGTCGGTGCTGCTGGAGATGAAAGGTGCTGTGACCTTAGGCCCGGCGAGGGTCGTTCCAGAGTGACGCCAGAAAGAAGATTCAAACAGGACGAATGTCATGGGGGCTAGGCAGGGGGACAAGAAACTCGGGGGTGGTTGATGTCCCCACAAAGGGACTTGCTTGAAGTCTATCATGGAGTAAACCAAAAAGGTACCCCTGCTGGTGAATTGGGTCTTCCCGCGAGAATAAAACAGGTGGGTAGTAGGAGTTGGGGGGTAGGTTTCCGTTGAGATTCCCTGTGACCATCCAAAAGGTGGGTGGCGGGGTTAGTTTCCCAATTGGTCGCAAATTCGCCAGAGATCCCGTGCAGGTTTCACAAGCCCGTCGCTCCACACTGTGCCGCCGGCTCAGTGAACAGAAAGAAGCCAGTTGGCCGTGGATACGGGATCTGAGCCAGTGCTGAATCTGCAAAAGGGGTCCTTGAGCCCCGAGTACCACCATCAGGATGTGTCAAAAGGGGTTCGCCAAAGATAGATGCTTTCCTTTTGGCACCGTAGACACACACACACACACACATGTTACCTAGAGGTGTGTCGGGTTTGAGGTATTGCTTCAAAGGCAGAGCAAAAGACACCCCCCCCGGGCTCCATTTGCAAAAAACCCAAAAGGGATCCCCCCCCCCGCTGTTGGGGACAGTGTAAGATCCCGACGGCTGGGCGCCAATTGATGTGAATTCGATGGAAATTAGGGTGTGCGTCTTTCCCCTAGCCACCATTTTTGGGGCCTCTTTATTGTGACATACTACATGGGCATTTCCATGACTTTTCAATTCGGAATTCCCTTTGGTATCACACGGCAAACAAAGCGTACTTTGTATTTGGTGAGCATCTCCTCACTGTTTCTTGTGAACGGTGTAAGGAGTGGCCTCACGCTCTCACGCCGGCCGCTCATGAGAGCTGCCATGTCTAAACGATAAAAGTTGCGATGGCGGTTTGCTTCCTTTCTGGGGGGTCCCCTCAAAAAAAACGCACCCGAAAACAATCCCTAAACGCAGAACCGACGACAGATTACAACCATGGAAACTGTGGTGATGGTTTTAACTTACCTCCCCCCTGCTCCAACTCCTCCCTCTTTGTCGCCACAAGACTGAAATAGGTATTTACTATGGTTTCCCCAGGGTTTTCCAAACCGATGGGCCATGGTTCTTCATGAGTGCAGTAGGTTGACCATCTTATTAATGGGGGGGTGGGGGCCTCCAAGAGTGATACATCCCCACCAAAGCCAAGATGGCGAGGTAACCACGGCAGGTGTGGGCTCAACATTAATCCAAAGCCACCCAAAAACGGTGACCCAAACCCCATCATACTGTGGATGGATGAAATTCTGCACCACCTAAGAAACCCTGGTTCTGATGATTCCCCTATCAATACCAAGAAATACTGGTTTCAACCATGGTGTCATTTCGCGGTGCGAAATGAATTTCGCAACCATCCACAGTATGATGGGGTTTGGCCGCGGTTTTGGTGGCTTTGGATTCATGTTGACCCCATATCTGGCGTGGTTGCCTCACCATTTGGTTTATTCATACGGGGGGTTGCTTCATACTGTGGATGGACAAAATCCTGCACCACTTTGAAGCCATGGTTGAAACCAGTGTTTGTGGGTATTTACAGATGAATCCTCAGAAACCAGGGTTTCTGAACGGTGGTGCGAAATGAGTGGATTTCGCCACCATCCACAGCAGGGTTGTGGGATCACTCGGGGTTTATCCAACCACTTCTGTGATACTTTTGGGACTCCCCTGTTTTTCCCACGGGGGTGGTAAAGTCTTTAGGCCCTTTTGTTCTACAGATTCGCGTTTTTTCCATTTCCCACAGCTGTGGGGGGCTCGACCAAAACGGCCTCGCGCCCAAAGCTCGCCCAGCTCCCCAGAAAGCTGCACCGCCGGGCCGGGCTGCCGCTGGGGCTGTGCCTCACAGCGCCGGAGCACGAGGCGCGCGACTACCAAGGGCTTTCACTGGGGATGTATCAGGTCTTGGGGTTTTCCCCCACCTTTCCAGGGAACAGGTGGTTCAAGCAAGTGTCACTTAAGATCACTGGGCTTTCATTCGGATTTGGGTACCTTTGAACACTTTGGTACCTCCCGGCATTTAATACCCTACAAGTGGTACACTTGTTTCCAGTCTCTCCCCGATACCTTTTCGAGAACTATGAAGGGTTCCTCGAAAACGGGGACACAATGTTAGCCAAGAGGTGTCTGAATCTGGGGTGGCGGGTAAGCAAAATATCTAGACGAAATAGCCCCAATTGTGGCGGGTAACCCCATCCAGCCCTGGCTCTTTAGCTTGGTGCTACTTGAAACTCCAGTGCCATCTCCTTGTTTCTTGGAGCCCGTTTTCATGGAGCATCTTCCAGCGCCCATGGGCGTTGTATGAGAGAGAGACACCGGGGGTTTTGAACAGAGGTGCGTGGGTTCCAGCCATTTGGGTGAACAAACTTTGAAGTTTGGCTTGACCTTGAACCACCGACTAAGGTGCAGATCCGTTTTTTTTTGGCTTTTGGTCGGTTTCGCATGATTCGGTGATTGCTATTGGGTTGGAGCTTTAGACTTTAACTTGTTGGGAAATCAAGGAGTTTTCCCTTAAACCAACAAAAAGTTAAACGTTTTGTAGAAAGGTCAACAGTAACCAGGAACCCCCTAAGGGACCCCAGATCCCTTTATTTTGTCGACTCTGGGCGCGAATGGGTCTTGTTTGGGGGGACTACTTGTGGAGCCAACCCCAGACATGGCTCTGTGTTTTGGTTTGAGGCTCCCATTTTCACCTGATCCAAAAAGGACACCGGAATCCATTTTTCTGGGGTTCATTCCTTCTTTTCAACCATGGTTCTTTCCAAAAACCGGATCCGTTTTCCCTGGGTTTCCGGAGGTTTTCCAGAAAGAAGGATCCCTGGAAAGAATGGGGAAGGTACCCCTGGATTTTTTTCCACAGCTTTACGCCAGAAAGCTCGTGGCATCGACAGGCCATAGGCCTGGTGGTGATGTCTGCGCAGGGTCTGGCAGACGTCGCCGGTCTCAAGGCGCGCCGGTGAGATGTGAGCTTGACCCCCCCTGTGGACCCCCCTCTTCACCGGTGTTCGGGTGTCTCCTCCAAACCTTTGTTGCATTTTGCCAAGGGATGTTTGTACTTTAACTTTTTGCCAACTAATGGGAATCCATTCAACCACTAAAAGTTATTCACTCTTTCAGCAGGGGAGCAGAAAGCAACCGAGAAACATGGATTTTGTACTGTAGGGTAGGATATGCCAAATATGGGACAGACACTGAACAATATGATTTTTTCTGCGTACCTCAGATGTGTTTTGAGGTGCCTGGGATCTCTTTTGCAGCTGTCGCAGATGCGTAAGGTTTCACTATGGACCGGAAGCAAACCTATTTTTTGGGAGCAGAAGCTGAGGTTCTGAAACTCAAGGGCTAAAGTAGAAGGGGTCCGAAAGAGCAAGGAGCAAGTCGTGTGGGAGAAACCGCGTCCACCGTGTTCAAGGAAAGGCAGCGCCAGGGAAGGTTTGGCCTGGCGACCCTAAAAACCAAGTCCTGCCTCGTGTCCGTTTCTCCGAATCCAACGTTGAGGCTCCATTGGAACCTCGATATGGTGCCCATGGCGCATGAGACAAACAGAAGGCTTCCATGCTTGGGGGAAAAAAGACGTGTGCAAGATGCAGTTGCAAAGATGAGGCCTCCTTAAAGCCATGGGTCGAGTGATTAAGAGACGACCAATTGATCAGGGTGTGTCCCAGTTGCCCAGTGGTGCCCTTTTCTGCTTTTTTGGGGAAGAGTTCCCTTTAAAACTCAACCAACCAAAAAACGGATGCCCCTTTTTTCCCCTGGCCACTGGGCATCTGAGGTGTGACAACGGATGCAACAAGTTGTTAGTTGGGGATAGACCACAATGTCATTTTTGGTCGGGGGCCTTTTGCTGAGGTCCAGTGCACACCTAGCTGAAGTGGTATTTCGGAGGCATATGCTTTTGACCCAGCCGAGTATATTGGGGGGGTGCGCTTCGGGGATGCGGCTGATTTGGTGTTAGGGGGAAGTGCCGCCCTCTTGCCGAAAGTTCACCTCAGTTGTTCAGTGGCACCTATTCTGTTTCCCTTTTTCTTGGTGGCTGCCCCACTAAAAATCCGGTCTTCCCCAACAAGGGTTCCAATTTTTTTCCCCAGGGTCACTGAACAGAGTCCCCGCTCTTGCGGCTTGTGGATCCCTCTTTGCCAGAGCCAGCCGGAGGCCGGCATGCAAGTAATCGCTGTGGATGGGTGCCGAGACCGGCCGAAGCTACTGGAGGCTCGTGGGGTGGAAGCCGCAGGGGTCTCTAATCACGAAAGCACTGGCTGGAGTTCTTCTACCTAAGCTTTGTTTAGCAATCAGGGGGTGTGGGGGGCGGGCCCAAATGCCCCGGGCATTTTTTTTTAAAATCGCAATGGGGGGCTTGGACTTGCCTGCCAAGCTGACCGATTTGAAACGCTACAGCCTGTACCGTTGCAACTCTTTTGCGCAGAAATTTGCCGTTTTGGGCCGTCGACCGGCAAGCGGGCAAAACTGCAACGGGAGGCCCAGAACGAGGCCAGCAGATTCGCCACGGGAGCCGCCCAAAAGTGCTGATTTGGTGCTCTCGAGCCTCGTTCGGGCTCTCCTGTTGCTGTTCTCGGCCTTAGGCCCGAAACAGGCAGATTCGCCGGGAGCCGCCCAAAA